>VXAA01002401.1:223108-384490 GCA_013399115.1 Anseranas semipalmata
GGACCTAAAAACTGGCCCTATTCTGTGACTGCAGGGAGAGAGGAGAAAACAAGCCAAATGTTTGCAACTGCATCAAAAAGTCCTTTGGTTGAAATGAATTGCTTTGCTGATTTCCAGCTTCCTCTGTGTTGACATTGACTATGTTTCTCCTTGGCTCCTTGTATCTCGTGTCAATAATATGTGTTTTAGAAGGGACTTTTCCAAATGATCTTCCAAGGTCCAGGTCGAATATTTGGAATTATATTCAGTAAATGTAAATATTGAGTACTTGCATCTTATATATCTTCTATAGATCTGCTTTGTATCTTCTCCCCTTCGGTTGCCATTTAAGGGTTTTTGTCTTAGTCAACCTTTCACGTTAGGTCAGCTTGTTGTCAGAGGGCTAATATTGAAGCCTCTTGTTGAGGCAGTTTAGTAATAAGCAGTGGGACAACCAGAAGTGTTTGGCAAAATGCTACTGAGCAGAAAGATTTTTCCTTTAAATTTGCTTTTAAAGAAAAGTTCCAGCAAACTCATTGCTGGATCAGTGGCTGATCTGAATTATGTTCCAGGAGAAATGACTTTTTAGAGAGTCCTTGTTGTCATAATGGAAAATCTTTTCAGAAACAGACGCACACAGGCTGTTTTTCATAAGGGAAGTACGTGTTTGACTTCAGTAAATTCCAAGGGTTTATGTTGTATTAATTACAAACACAAAAGAAAGGGATTGGCAGTGCCCTACTGAGGTGCTGCTCCAACAGAGTACTTAATCTGAAGCACGACCATCATTATTCAGAAGCTACAATTGCTTGCTCATGTGCTGTAGCAGGGCCTGATGCTGGTGATGATGGGCACTGCTGAAAAGCTACTCCAGCCCCTTTCCAGCAGAGAGGTTTTAGAGTATTGCTTCTATGAATTAGCATTTCTTCGTTCTTTTGTCACTGATGCATCATGCTGCCTGGTTTGTTTTGAAAGGAAAAATAATCAACCAGCCTGGTATAGTGACGGTTGCAAAGATTTGTTCCACAAATACAAGCAACAAGTTTCCTGTTTTTGACATACAGCATCAAAATATGCAAGACATTAGTAACTAATTATTATGTGTTTTTTTTCCTTTAACCGTTCAGCAAAAGATGTGAGCTGTGACTATTGTGCCAGTTTAGCATATAAATACCATGGTAGTTTGCATACCTACAAATCATCATTTCTGTATTCCTCTTTGGAACATAGAGCATCCTTTGTTGTAGGCGCTTTTAAAGCACTAGGCATATTATTAGAGCAATGCAAATGATAAATAACATTCACGTGCAGAGGGATAATACTGCACTACTGTGCACTCAAACAAACAGCTACATATTGCATCAGAAAGGCCAGCTGAATTCCTGGTTTGGGATTATTTCTCTCCCTTTTATGGTGAAGGACCTATAAGAAGTGGAAGGTCAGAAGCTGTATTCTTTTCGTTGCTCCAGCAGGTAGATTATACACCAACATGACTGAAATGAACACCTTTTAGATGTTTCTTGGCAGCTCAGAGGGCTTGTGCAGCATACATTATTAATGAAGTTTTAGAATTTGGGGGTTTGAGCTGAATGAATCAATTTACACTTTCATGCAAATCAGATCAACTTTATCCAATTTGGAAGCATCTGAGCTGAGTCATGGAAGTTTTTTAGAGCTCTTCTCAGTTAAGCAAAGATCAGCTGTAATTCTTATTGCATAGAAGACATCTTCTGTCCCTTGGTGCCTTCTTTCTCCCCCTCTCCACCACGATTTGCTGTGGGAACCCAATATTTATGAAAGACGTAGCCTGGGGAAAGAGGTGGTGTTAGAGTCAATTTACTGACTGCTCAGTATCTTCTCCCTAGTTGTCTCCTAACAGTGTTTTGAATTTACCAACATTTTTATTCAGTTTAATCCAAATTTGGTTGTTGCTTAGTTGTGACTTGTGGAGGCTAGGGAACTCCTTGATTTGACAATTATTTTAACGCTATGAATTCTCTTTTTACTGAGTTTCATGACCTTTTTTTTCCACAACCACCTATCTGTCTTGCCCCTGTTAATGGCTAAAAAAGCAACTGAATCAGCAGACCTATAAAATGGTATTTTGGTATATGATATTTTATTTTCAGTTTGTAGCCACATGTGATTTTTTTTCCCTTAAAACAAAAAGCAATGGTTTCCATGGGAGTCTTTTTCCAGAGCTGGGTGAATACTGATCTCTTCTCTTTATTTTTAATTGAATTTTAAAACCAATTATCCTCCTTTGTTTCTCTGCACTGTGTTGTATTTTCCCTGTCTAATATTTTAGCAAATGAGTTAATTGGTCAACCTCAATTGTGCTTGCCCTTTGTAGTGTAGCCAACCCCCTAATCATTTCTTACAGCAATTCAGGATTAGTTCCAAGTGACATCTCTCCTCAGCACCCATCCTTTATTCCCTCCCCCCAGCCCCGAGTAACTTCAGGTCACACCAAGACTATGGGTTGTAGTATAATTAAAAAAAAAAAAAAAAAAAAAAACTGTCTGAAATAGTAGTATCATGGAATCATCTGGGTTGGAAAAAACCTCCAACATCACCGAGTCCAACCATGAACATGACCTACCAAGTCCCATCACTAAACCACGTCCCTTAGTGCCACATCCACACATCTCTTAAACACCTCCAGGGATGGGGACTCCACCACTGCCCTGGGGAGCCCGTTCCAGTGCTTGACCGCTCTCTGCGTGAAGAAATTCTTCCTAATATCCAATCTAAACCTCCCCTGGTGCAACTTCAGATCGTTTCCTTATGTCCTATCGCTTATCACCTGAAAAAAGAGACTGATGCTTTCCTTGCTGCAACGGCCTTTCAGGTGGTTGTAGAGAGCAATGAAGTCTCCCCTCAGCTTCCTCTTCTCCACTAACTTTTAAGTGAATGTTTAAAATAAAAATAAAAATGAGAAAGTAATTTATTTTTTACCTGTACTGGTTGAGGCACTGCTGCTGTACTGGAATTAGCAGTGCATCCTCATACACTTAAATATTCAGCTATGTTTAACTACGTCCATGTGTTTTTTTCCTACAAATTAACAAATTTATTTTATTTTTTTAAGTCTGATCTCTTAAGACTTGGAAGTGTGTGGTCAGGGATGCTAGGTAACTTGTCAGTCTAGTCAAAACAGTGCCCCTTTTAATGGCTGGCTAAAGACCAGAACCAAACCCAGGAATTAATTGGTGAACAAATCCAGTAAGAACTGTGCTGGGAAGTCTGTGACCTGCTCCTGGATGATATGCAAAACAGAACTGCAGCTGCAGACAGTTCTCCCTCTTCCCATCTGCCTCCCGACGTGTTCATGCAGTCATTAGCATGGATTTCTCCAAATTCTGTTAGCACTTTTTCTTCCTATTATGTACTGTTCTTTATTCATCATAGTAGGTCTGCAAATATGTATCGGGGTTGGCAGAGATGCAATGAAGGCTCCTTAATTAGCCATTAGTGTTCGCACATTTTATCTTCTGTAGTTTTACCTATAGCGTTAAAAACCACAGGCAAGGTCCTTCAGGATGAAGAAGTTCAGGGCATTCACTAAGGGCCATCCGTGCCGTTCTGCCCCCAGAATGAAACTTCCTTCAGTCTAATTAACACACAAATTTACTGGAAGGATAGTTTCCTAAAATTCAGATTAAGTCACTGGAAGATGCCACAGACAACTCAAGCAGTCTGCCAACAAAAGGCATTTTTATTCCAGCTAATTATTTTTTAATGATGCTATTAGCAATTGGAATTCACTGTACACAGCATCCTCCAGATAAAGATCTCAGCAAGTTTTACATAATAGTAATGTGAAGCTTCATAACACATTGAAGGTTAGGGCAGTGGGATTTTTTTATAGCCAGTTTAGACACAATGTAAACCAAGTTACACCCGGGCTAATGCACCGGTGCCAGGTCGGACTGCATCAGAGGCACAAAGCTGGAGCTTGAAGGTCCCGTGGCTCTGTGCCCTGATCGCTGCTCCCTGTTTCACTTCATCATTTGGTTTTGTCATGGTCACCCGGGGACGTTGGTACACCGATTTGTCCTGTGCCCTCCAAAGAGGGCACCCGGGCCCTTCGCCCGTGCAAGAAGGCCCGGCCTGAAGTCTCCCTGCTGTGACACCAGCCACCTCAACCCTGGTAAGCAAGCACGAATAGGGAAGGAAATCTTTGCATGTAGTCTGCCAAGGTTTAATTTATACTACTTCACCCAGGAGCAAACAAGAAGCCGATGAATTGTGATTTTGCGAAACATTAAGCTGCTGAAGGAATGAAATGAAACTTAAGCAGAGTAACCCATTCTTAAATTGCATGCCGGCCTGGACCGGCAAGGGGTGGGCACACCTGCCCCGGCCTCCAGCTGCTTTGGTTGTTGTTTATGAATATTTCTGCCCCAGCAATAATTGGAAAACCTGTCCTGTATGAGCACATTTGGCTTCAGGTTTGTTTTTTCTTTTGCCTGTGTTTCAAAATACACTTTTTCTCCCACACTTTTTCTTTCTTAAAAGTACAAGCAATAAAAGGTCTGTATTACCATGTGTTAATGAAATTTATGATTAGACCTGGTTAGAAAAGCTGGGTTTGGTGAGGAGATAAGGCTCAGCTGGACTGAGGAAGAGGTTGGGAGAGATGACTGGTCTACTTGAAAAGCCCTCTGGCTTTTCTATAGGAAAAGCTTCTTTCCGAAGTACCACAGAAATCTTTAGGGATAAGAAACTCAACCCATGTACAGGAGAAGGACTTGGCTGAAGACTTATTTATGTGCCTGGGGCTAAGACTGGATGAGAAGGGCCCCTGCTTACTGCAGTAGGGCTAACATGAAGATAAGGATCTGCCTCTTTCTCAGTGTTTCCTGAACAAAAGAAGCCCACAGATCTACTCAGTTCCTTTCTTCAGAGGTGCTCTGACCTTCTGTTCCACATCTTCTCTTTATTCAAATCTATGCAAAGATAAAAGTTTGATACATATCATTGCTGACCTGTTGTCCCTTCCATGTAAAATAAGCTGTTCATATGTTCCTGTCCACTTCTCAGAATTTAACTCTGTACTTTTATTCTGTGGTCAGGCTGGCCACAAAGCGGGTTGTTTTAGTGATATTTTGCTTAGGCAGTGTTGCTTCACTGCTACTTTTAAGAACAGAGATATTTTCAGTGTTTTAATCTGTGCAGGCAAGAGCAAATTTCCTTTCTCACTGTCTTCTGCAGAGGTACTTCAACTTCTTAGCCTTTTTCATCCTTAAGTCATGGTCAGGCATTCATGTATACACAGAGAGGAAATATTTTGACTTTGGGATTTTGCTTTTGTGCTCACTGGAAAATGAGATTCAGTAGCCATTAATTCAAAAACTGAAGTCAGTCCATTTTAAAGCTATGGCTGCAGTAGGTGGTTTTCTTTGGTTGTTAAATTGTTTTTTATTGTAATAAAATATTGTAATTTTATTGTATTTTAATTGTACATCTGTCTGCACTTGAAAGATAAACTATAGGGAGAACATTCCTGCAATATCTCATTTTGATTAACTAGTTTTTATCTTTGATTTAAAAAAAAAAAAAAAACACTAAAGAAGGAAATTGGCTATTCCAAAAACAGTCTTTGGTGCTGATCAGGAAGTAGTGTGCTTGCAAGCGTAACTTGCATTTGCAGTACACACCTACCTAGCGCTACTGGAGGAGTCCTAAAGAATAACACCTTGGTCTTTTCACTCCCCAGTTTTGGTGCTTGGGGAGTAGAAATACAAAATAAGAATGCACTTTAGAAGTGGAGATCAATGGGTTGCACCAGCAGAAACTTAGAGGGTTGTATTCCTGCATCTTACAAGGATTGAATGAATAGAAGTATTTTTGAAATTCTTTGCGGGTTTTACTTCCCCTAATATCACTGGAAGGCTGATATTTAGATGGGGGGGATAGGGGGAGAATAAAAAATTTAAGTCCAGTGGACCACTTATCAAATAATTATATCTTGGATGTACAGCCTAACTGGAGACCGAACTGAGGACTAGCATGCGTTTTGGATATAGACCTACGTTACACTTGCCTTTAGAAAGACAGTAGAACAGCTACATAGTAAGCTCTAAAAATAAAATTAAAAAAATATATATATATATAAATTCTTCTTCAACCCACATCTTCTATAGAAAAAGGTCACACCAAGTACTGTCAAATAGAGATGCAGAACTGTGTGAGCAGAAGCTTTTCCGTGCCTCACCAGAGTATCAGCACGTAGGTTGGGGTCCAGGGAAGTGAAGTCATGTGAGCTAACTTACATTTGGTAAAGCCAGATTTTAGCTTAGCGTTGCAAGGCAGCTTGCCCAGCATTAGTTGGGATTTAATTGCTCTACGTTTTTAAAGCAAGCAAATCTTGACAGGAGCATCTGTGATTAAAAATGAACTGAAAATGTCAACTCTCTTGAAATTAAACAGCCTGTCTTTTCAAGCCTTTTTGTTCTTGGAGATCCAATTTTGCGCTGTTATGCCAGGTCCAGTTCTCATTAGTTTATGTGGAATTACACTTGGAAGTGAAGGGCAGATTTGACCTCATGGCTGTCGTTGTTCTTCACTCTGCAATTACTAACACAGATAAACTTGGAGAAAAATATGAACCTCCTTTAATTTACATTAACAGCTGAACCATACCACATTTCTAAAGAGGACAAGGCCTAGTAAGCACACTTCTAGTCTCTCCTATTTTATTTTTAATGTCACTTGAATGCTATTGACCCTTCAGTGCTTAATCAGAATATCCTTAATTAGAAAATCTGCTTAATTGGGACATCTTCCAGGGAACTGTATTAAGCCTAGTGGTATTTAATTATGTTGCTTAGGGAAGGTTCAGTTTGTCTTCTCTGTTTCCAGAGCCAGTGAGTTTTGGAAACTCTCTTCCTTTACTCGAAATACTACTTTGGGACAAACCCTGTTGATCAAAGTGAATTCTGCCCATAGGTTCTCTTCAGTCAACCTGTTTCGTTGCCAGAGCATCATCTTCGGTTATGTGCAAAACAAGATCCCTGGCCAGGGTAAAATTCACCACTGTTCAGAGAGCCCAGAGTGGGCTGATGCATCACGTCGGCGCTCAAAATGGAGAGCTGTTGAGACTGACGTATTGCACAGACTTTGTAACGCTGGGGTTTAGCTGTGGGTCCCTAGCAGCATTATAGAAACTTTAGTACACAAGCTAATTTTTTTTTTTAATGCAATTCCTTGCCAAGTAAAGCTGCATGGAGCATATCATAGTACAGCTTGATCTGAGCTTTAAATTGGATCAGAAGGTATAGACCTCTTTGATACATAAACTTATATTCAAATCTATGCCTCGGTATTTTTCAAGGTTGTTGATTATGTCACAGTATGATAGCACACAATTCAAATGTAAAGCAGAGGGGAGGGAAGGGCTTAGATGTATCACTTCTGACACTGAAGCCACACATATGACAGTGAAAAATGAGAATTCCAGCATCGGTGCTGCTGCTAGAATTAATTTGTGGTTCACAGCGTGAACTGTTGATGTGTGATGACCATGTATTTATGTTAAAAATGTCATTGCATTAGGACAGTGCTGTAGTTAACTAGGTCCATTTTCAAATGAAAGCATCAAACTTGCAAATCAAGCAGTTTGTTGTTAATTGCTGTATTTTAATGTCTCTTCTAATAGAAGATATTGTGTCTTTTTGCATGATGCAAAATTTAAAAATTGCTGCACCAGAATGCCGGAGTTTTTGTCAGAATTATTACTTGTTTTTAAAGGTATGGTGCTAAAATAAAAGAAATCTGAGCTTCCTTCCAATTATCACACATACGAGAACTTTACCGATGGAAATGTATTTAACAAATACATTCTTCAGACAATTTTCCTTTGGATAAGTTTTGTGGCATCCCTGCTTTCTTAATTTCCTAGCCCATCTCCATGTGGTTTTCATAGGTAATTGACAGGAGCAGCCTAAACCAGTAGAAACTGGCGTACAACTAGCCAAAGAGCAGGTTGCACTGAAATGAATTAGATTTCTGGCTGATTTAAAACTTACGCAACTGCTGAGCATAAGCAAAGCTGAAGGTCAAACTCGGTTCTGTTTCCAAACATCTACCTGTGAGCACAGCCTGCCTGTTGCAAGACATTTCTGTCAATTTTTTGTGGAAATTGTGCTATTGATAATAAAGTGTCCTGTCATCATTAGTTGTGAAAAGTAGCTTGAAGTATATTCAGCAGTAGGCAAATACTTGAGCTGGGCAGTCAGCCAGATTGGTCCATCCATCTTTAATGAGAAAACCATATTTCCCATAATATTTGAGTGAAACCATTAACCAAGCTCACAGTGCTTTGTGCTCTGAATTACCCTTAAAAACAATCTACCTTTTAATCCTTTCATTCTGGCTTTCACAAGCAGCATTTAATACTGGTTTGAGATCAGCAATTGCTTTGGACCTGGCCATACCGGGAGTTGAGGCCACACCTATAGCAGTGTGGGAGGGAAGGGGCCAGGAGGGGAGCAGCCCAGCTCAAACCCTACACCAGGCTCCCTGTGAGCTGCTTCTGCTACTGCAGTAAGGATTTCTGGCGATTGAACAGCACAAACACAGAATGGATTTGAATAATTGCATCCTTGGTTATGCACAAGTGGTACACAGTAGATATTTACAAATCAGGATGTTTTCCAGGCATCAACACAGTTCTGCATTTGGGAGGTGGAGTTCCACTGATTTCATTTTGTGCAGCAAAGTGAGAATATTTAAGAAATGCAATTAAATGAGGTAAAGTACTGATTCTGTGCGAATCTTCACGTTGTAGGTGGTTATAATTGAAGGAAGTATATGCAACCCCATTCATAGGGCCTTTATGGATAAGAGCCAAAACAGCTTTATACATTGGATCTTGTAATGCTAAGCAAAACAGATTACTGGTGCTTCAACTGAAAGCAGAGCTCTGAGTGAGTTTTGATCTTGGAAGCTGTTTCCACAGTTAAGCCTCTGACTCAGACTGTATAAGTTTGGGAGCAGAAGATTTAAAATCTTTGGGTTTAAACCTGGTTCTGCTAGTTATTCACTCTGTTCCACTGGAAATGTTTCTGAAAATCAAAATACGTTTTTCAGATATTCAACATTCCACACTGGTTCTAGAGGGGGGAAAAAAAGTGTGATTGAAATTATTTTTTCTTCTTACAACAGAGCTGTTTAAGTTTCACTCAAATGTATTTAAATAGGACATTCACCTTCATTAATAACTATTTCTGTAGAATTCTCAGGTGTGATTAAAAGAGAAGAAATTTCATTTCTGGGATATTTCACATTGTTCTTGGAAGAAAGTAATTTGGTCTGAAAAATCCAATTCTTTTCTTAGTTTTCTTATCTATATGTTGGGTTGGGAATGATCCATCTCGCCTTCAGAAAGAATTAGATATTCTGCCTATGAGTAGCACAGTATACATGATATTATTTGACTTTATTTTTTTTATCCACAAGGATATTAGAAAAGACCAGCTCTTAAATTAAGCCTTCAAGCTACTTTTTTGTTATTATTTTTAAACCACTTTTTGCAAACTGAAAGATCCAGTACCCTGCAGCAAGTGCACAAAAGCACCAGACACCACTTGAATGGAGGAATGGCAGGGGCTGTTTAGCTTCATGGCAGAACCTGGTGCAGGGGAGGAGCAAGCTGGCACTCCCAGGGGGTTAGCTGAAAGCAAACACACTTAGGGAGCAGAGGGAAGAGGAGAACGCAGACAAATGGGACTTGCTGCACCCTCAGAAGTGCAGCAAGTGCTTCCCTCTGTGAGCTCTGGGTGGACTCTTGGATTTTTGGATAGAGTAAATCCCAGGGGAAGGAAACACTTCCCCCTCCCCAGCTAATCCTAAGTGTTTGCTCATGTCTCCACCAGAGCTGCTCTGGTGCCCCCAGCAACTTGCTGTTCCTGTTTACTTTCTCTGTGTGTTCAAGCAATCGAGTTTTATTTGCACGAGTGCCCCTCAAAAGCATTTTTGCAGCTCTGTTGTAGAATACAGGACAGGTGCTTTCTGAGACAGTAACATCATCTCCTCCTCTCTGTTCATGCTCAGATTCTTTCTCCTTTCTTCTTGGCCCCATCCCATCTCTTCAAATTTTAGTGACCCTATACCACACAATTTTTGCTCAGGAAATAACTTCTATTGAAGACTTAAGAGAGTCTTGCCTCTGTAGATTGCCCTTTCCCCTGTTATACCACGTGGATAACTCCCCCAGAATAGAAGCTGCTCATAAGCTGCGGAGGCAGAATGGGTCCCAGGGTTTAATCCAGTGACTCAGTGCTTTGTTATTTAAAAGGTTTTCGTGTAGGGGAAAAAATGTTTCAGAAGTTTAATACTTTGTAGAGATAAACTGTTCCTTTTAAAGTCATTGTTGTCTCAGCCTGATACATCATCTCTGAAGAAATAATTCAAAACACTTTTATGTCCATCTCCGCGCTGCCTGCCAGTGAAATATTTAAAGCAGGCTGCATGCTCCAATGCTAAATTCGGAGAAGAGAGTTTTGTGAGGTTAGGGCTCACATCTGACTTTCTCTTTCACTATTTTTCTTATCTGTGCATTTGTTTTTTCAGATTATCCTATGTGTTATAGGAGGTCAGAGCAAACATGAGGTATCCTTTTGAGAGAAATTGAGCAAGGAATGACATCAAGTAACAGCAGTAGTTCTGCAGGGAGCTTGCAGCTGCAGAGTGCTGCGGGTCCTCCTCTCCCATCCAGTGGCAGCAGTGGTAAATTAGAAGGGGTCTAGCATCTCCATTTCCTGGGATATTGCATTTAAAAATATATATATGTATATATTCCAAAGAGGAAAGAAAGCGAAAAATCTCCATCTATAAAATGAAATAAAATAATTTTAGGCCCATTGCAATATTTGACATCAGCAGTATAGCTGTACCATAAAGAAATGTCTAACCAAAGAATTATTTGAAACAAAAGAAAACTGACTTGCTAAGGGAACAAATTGATATGTTTTAATGTTATCAGAATGCTTTTATGTATATCCTGAAATGAAGTTTCCTTGAAACACACCTGCGGGGGAAACTGTGTTTCTAACAAAATGGCTTAGAAGAGAAACTTTTTTTGAGCATCCAGAAAGGATTAAAAAAAAAATAAATCACGATCTTGTCGCTATAGGACAGAAGTCAGCTGCAGGTTGTCTCTGTTTAGGTGGAAACCCCTCTCCTCACAGCTGCTCCTGGAGACTGGGCACTGTGGCATGTCTTCCGTGTTCTTCTAAAGCCCTTGGCCTTGGCTCTGAGCTGGTTGTGCTGCCTCGATACAGTACTGAGTCCTTCCTGTTCCTGAAATAACCTGCAAATATTGGGGAACGGGAAGCTTACGATTAGCTGCTTCAGCAGTAGGGCTGTTCGGTGATTTCATTGTTCTCTTCTGTATCCATCTAGGCCACGATTTTGAACCTTGACAAGAAATTATTTGCATGCATGTCAAATGATCAGATTGCCTATGCCACAAAATGTGGCTGTGTACCAGGAACTGGCCTGAATTCTGAGTCTCATCTTGAGTCAAACTAAGCTTGGAAAAGTTTTGGTTTTCTCTCTGAATGGTCACGGCCAGATGCTGGGATTAGTGGTTTGCAGGCAAATGAGCAGCTTTCCAGTGGGTAAAACCAGCGGAGGATGGAATCAGACCAAGCCTGGGGAGTGAAATATTGCAAACCTTTATTGAGGATGTGCATCTTAAAATGCATGGCACCTAAGGTCTTGTTTAAGACCAGGCATATTTCCAGAGAATAATGGACATTTCATCTTACTTTCAAAGGCAGCAATTCCTGGCAACCACAGAAAAGGGAAAACATCATTGCATTTTCAGACTGTGTGTTTTAGACTTGGAAACTGAGAGCTTTTTACATTTGATCTGGACTTAAGAGATACAGATGATGATTCTTGCAGCCTTTTTGCACTAAAAGTTTCCACACACATTAAGCTTTGAAGGCTGCAGAGTTTCACTTTAAAAGCTAAATCACATTTAAATTGTGAGGACATATAATAGCCCATGAAAATGCTAATGCTATTTTTCTGCTGTTTAAATGCCAGCCAGCAAAAACGGAGCCAGGGACTTGTGAATCCCCACTGAGCAGCCCAGTCTTTTTATTTTTTATTTTTATTTTTTTATGGCTCTTGGCAAAGTGCAACTTTCTTACTAATTTGCTAAGAAGAAAATCGCTTTGGGGCTTAAGCCTTCAGCTGAGGACATAAGCTCATTTATAGTAACAGCATAAGCTTAATTTCACATATCATACAGTTTACAAACATTAGCATCAGCAGACCATCTTTTTGGGTTTCATCAATGAAAATGAATCCTCTTGTACATATGAAAAATGTACTGGATAATAAAATAATTGCAGCGTACTTTGTATCTTCACATATTGGTGATTATAAATGGATCAGGCTTGCAGGATACACTAATTTGGGACTGCTAAACTAAAATTCGTTAGACCATGTCAGTTTGAAGTTTTGCCATGCAAACTTCTGAACGTTATTCTTTCATAAGGGTATGACTTCCCTTTCAAGCACAGGATATAAGTAGAAACCTCAATATTAGATACAGCCATAGCTAACTTAAATGTTTAATGTGCCCTTTGCATTTCTATCAGTCATCTGTCAGCAGCTGCAGGCAGCTATTTAGAGAGAGATCAGTACGTGGTACAGCAGGGTTTAATCAGCTCCGAGATGCACGCATGTGACTGTGCATATGTGTTTTGAACAGGTAGGACATTGCCCATTCAAATCCCTGAAGAATGAAACGGGTCTCCCTTTATATACCCAAATAGATTAGTTTCTAAATTGTAACTTAAAAAAAAAAAACATGATGGTGATGAGTCTCTGTTTCCCACTGTTTAGACTGGTTTTGTTTCATTTTTTTCAAGCTACTCTAAGAAAGAATGTGCATAAAACCAACCAAACAAAAATGCAGGAATCTAAAAGGTAGGAAGTTGATAATGACACTCTGTTAAGATTTCTAGGATCCAAATTGCATGTCCACGTTTCTTCTTTTATTCTGCAGTATTTTCTGTAATGGTTGTTGTTTCATAAAAAAATGCTACCAATAGACTTAGGCAGGACAAGAATAGAAAAGGGGGCACAAGAGGACCACATTTGATTTTGTGTAATTAAAAAGCCTTTTTGAAAGTGGGAAGTAGCTGAGAATAATTGTGCCACAACCATACATATATCTGTGTTTTATATATCCTTAAAGTCTTTTTCAGTTTTATTCATTCTTCAATTAGGTATATCACATAAATGCAGTCCATGGACTCATTCCATGATACCTCTATTCCGTATTACAAATTCTTTGTCTCTGCGAAGGGGTAGCCTTTCAGGCTTTAGAACCTGTTCATATAGGAGACTGAGACAGCACTTATGAATCAGGTCAACGTTTCTGTTGTATATTTGAAAGCTGTACATGTATATTTAATATGTTCTAATTTTTGATCTTTTGCAAATATGGCTTAGCTGGATTACGTGATACAACTCTCATTTGGTGCATGGCTCCACTAGAGCTCACGCTAGATACTAATCTGTGTTGAGATCAGGTTAATAATGCATACAATTTTTTTTCTGCGATTCATTTCTAAAAGTAACTTGGGATGCTAAAAGGATTGGCGTACCTTCTTCTCGGAAGCAGGTTTTCTCTGAAATAATGAGCTGACACCATGTGAGACTCGTTCAAAAACCAGCCTGTTACCAGGTGCTTAGACAGCAACGTGCTGGGGCTAAGGACATCGCCAATGTGTGGCTAGCTTCAGCACCCGCTTAATTTAAAGTGGGACCGCACAGAGAGCAGGGAGGATGTGAAAGAGTGCTGTAAAAAGGCAATGTATTCAGTGGTGATTCCTGTTACTAAGTTCTTGTTGCATAGGTCCAGGTAACATGGCTCCAGTAGTCACCGAACGTGGGCTAGGACTGAGGCGACAAATGAGTGCTGTGACCTGTGGGACAGCCTCTGTGCTCTGGGATCTAGTACACAACGAAATAACCACCAAATCCCCTGCTAGCATTCTCTGTTCTCCTCCTGGCAACTCAGAGCAGACTGAAATGGTTCTCCTCTCTACTGCCTAGGTACAGCATCATAAGGAAAGAGCATTTTCCACTCCGATACATAGGATCTGTCATGCCTTCCGTTGCAGTGTCCTGTTCCTGGCATGACAGTGCTAATGAGAACAGTAAATGACAATTAGACATGCAGGTGCAATCGATGTAATGAGGAATATGGGTCAGAATTGTCTCTGTTGTCGTTTCCATCAAGTTAAATTGCAAGCGTGGCATCTCTTGCGCCTTCCCACACTGCTGATTAAGGATGAGGCTGGTGGGACCTCCTCAAGCAGCTGTTTGGTGATTCTGGCTGGGAAGCGCTCTTCCCTGCAAGCAATATCACACTCTGCTCAGTTTGTTAAATATATGGTGAGGGATTTACAGGCTCAGGCTAGAAGAGGTTGGTAGCGTAGCTCTATATCATGCTAAAAAAAAAAAAAAAAAAAAAGGCCTGTAGAGGTAATGATCCTTTCAGAAGTTCTGTGGTACGAAAGGGTGCTGGGTGCACATTTCCCCCTCAGGGTACAGTGGTTGTCAGCCAGCGCATAGGGTGGAGTGAATGATCCTTGCAGCCTTTCTTGTGCTCTTCAAACAGACAGCACATGGTATGAGCAGGAGGAGTGTATGTTCCTGTTGGTGATGTTATCTGCCATTGATTTCTTGCTAACAAGACTAACTGTTCAGTTATCTAGAAATAGAAAACTTCTGCTTCATTTGTTATGGACTTGCTCTGCCTGTATGCCAAACTGACCAAAGCAGTGGTATGACATCTTAAGAACAAATCCTGCTTGAACTTGAGTGTACATTTGCTGTTGAGAGGTTGTACAGAGTAGTTTCTCTTTGCTCAAAAAAATCATGTAGACAAAGCCCAGATCACCTGCAAGCACCTATCCTTCTCCTCTGGGGAGAATGGCAGTGGTCAAAAAGAACAAATAGTACAAATCCAGTTCCTCATGTAGCGCTTCTTATTACCCAAGTGCTATTACAGCATGAGGGTGCTGGGCAGGCTGTTGAACGGAATTAGATCTTGTGCTTTTGCTGTTCTCACTCAAGTTATCAAGCCTCAAGTGAGTACGTGCATTTGCCAATCTATGTGCTGCAAAAACACCCATATAACTGTGTTAAGAGGAATACTCCCTTTTGTTACAGGTTATGATTTTGCTTTCTTGCTAACAGGTTTTTGCTGTAACTTGAAAATAAGTTTCTTGGAAATTGCCAGTGGGGGCCCTGCTACTGTGTCTTATTTCCTTTCCAGATCGTTCCTTGCATATTAGCTGAGTATTAGGTTGTTTAACAAAGTACGCCAGTTGGCAATGTAAATATATCTTTTATTCCCCTGCAAACAGCTTTGAAAGAAAAAAAAAAAAGTATGAGGCAGTGAAAATTAATAGGAAGGCAGTATTGTATGGGCTAATTCCACTTTACTTCTAACTGTTTTAAAGAAAAAAACAATGAGCTTTTTATTTTGCTACAAGGCCTGTGACTTGGCAGCGTAATTGGTGCAAACTAGCCTACCTGGACAAACTTGATTGAAATAGGATCTAGCCCCGGGAGGTGGGAATGCTGCTCTGTGCAGAATCGAGTTTTTAAGAGTTTTTGAAAAAATCTGAAGGTGAAAAAATTTCCATAAGTGATTGGTGACGCACAAAGTAATGCAAAGTTTCCTTTATGTCTCAGAAGAATTTAAAGCTGAAAGGCACAACAATAGCAACCCCCCACTCTTCGTCCTCTTCCTTGTCCCTGATTTCCACAGCTGTGACTCCCCAGCTGCTCTGGGACCTTTTGAGCCTTAGTTCGCTGTGAACTTCACCCTTGAATTGAATCCTTGTTACTCCTCACAGAAAGAGAAGAAAAAAAAATGCATAAACATTAACCAAGCCTCCTGGGGCTGAAGCTTAAGTATTAATCTTTCAGCTGCTAAGAGGCACCCCTTCTCAGGACACACAGGTGAATCCCTCCTGCAGCCGCCCTGCCCGTTAGGCGCTGTCTCTGCTTACGTTACCATCTCTCACTGTGCCTTTGAGCTTTCCTGGCCACCCTCGCAGTAAGAAATGTGGTTCATCCCTACAGCTGTACATACAGCGGATTCAACAGCTGATACACTGAACATTCCCCTTTTCTCTGCTGCCCAAGATGGAGGTACAGGAAGTCTGTTTAAACTGTTGGGTGGTTTTCTTGCTTTTCCTCGATGCATGTTTTTTGTTTTATTTTGTTTGGGTTCCCCTCAGCAGATTGTTCCTAGCTCCCTGTCCCCTCTGTCCGCTGCTTCTCCTGGGGACAGTGAAATACCTTTGTCCCCTTTCTCACGAAATCCCAGCTGCAATCAGCAGCTGGCCCCAACTCCTGCGGGAGCGCTGCTGCTGCAAGAGCCGGTCCTGGCCTCCCGCTTTTCTGCGGGATCGGCTGCCGGGTCCGGCTCACCTGCAGCTGCATGGCCCCCAGAGCTGAGACAGGGAGCAGGGTGAGGAGCACAGGGGCAGGGAAGGGGGAAAGGAAAAGGCTGCCCCATTAATCAGAGGCCTGGTATTGGATCGGCTTACACTGAGAGTGTAGCTGCACTTTTAACATATGTTTAACTACATAACCCACTGTGGTGTAAAGATACCTGAGCTGGCTCTGAATGAGCTGCCTTCCTCATTTCCTAAGTCCCAGATGCAGCATAGCTCCATTAGCATGGCAATACACCCAAACTAATGAGTTTGGGTAAAGCTGATGCTGCTATATTGCCTTCCCTTCTGGTGCTAGCTCATTTCCAGCCAGCTCAGATATTTCTTAAGCGCTGTTTTGCATGATACGGATAAACCCTAAATAACCTGTGCAATGCAAACATGGAGTCCAGTAATACACTAACAAATCTATTTCTTGGGCTATCCCTCTGATCACCAGACCAAACCTGTCAACGTCTGAGGTAGTATTCTGTGTATGAGGTAGGTATATTGCTGTGTGCAGCCATTGCACTACTTACTGTCTAGTGAAAGTACTGGGAGTTCGCTGATCTGAGCAGGAGGAAAAGGACTCAGACAGGCAATTCTGGAGTTGAAAGGAGAAATTTATCTCACTGCAGTATCTGTTCATTTGAGGTTTTTCATTTTCTTTTCTTTTTCCTTTTTTTTAAGTACACTTACCAGATGTTGAGAACATTCATTGTCGTTCCTTAACTAACTTGAAAGCCTCAGGTATTCAGTGCTTCTCTAAGCTGTAAATCTGGGAAGCCCCTTTGGAAATAGCAGCTACAATATGCTAACAATGACTGCATCACACAATACATTGAGATGAAAAGGAGATCATTTCCTTGATCTCACTTCAGAAGACTGGCATGTCTCTTGGCAGAACTCATTTGGAAGTTGCACTCTGTAATTAAGGAGTGTATCATCATGCATACAGGGCATGGTCGAAAGAAGGTCTCTGGGAGGCTGAACTAAAGTTGCACAGACAACCTTAATTTTTGGCATTTCCTAATGTTCAAATACCAGAAATGCAACTTTAATAGCATTTCTTTTTGTAAAATTATTTACAAGTAGTTTCCTACGGGTATTGATTTTTCTCATTTAACTTAAATCTGCCATCAAGTAACATGTAATTCTTGGTCACGTAAAACATCACCAGGGCTGGACCAACTTGTAAATTGGATTGCTTACAGAGTAATAGTGCTTGTAGGCTGCCATTCCGCGGCTGGACCTGTGCTAATTTGAGAAAGGCACTTAGCCATTGGGTTTAACAGCTGGTGTGTATCAGGAGTAAAGAACCTTGGTTTCTGTTGTGGTGCCGGTCTACTCAAGCTTTGTCCTTTTTTTTTTTTTCTCCTTTATCTTTTGGATTATGAAATAGTACATCATTCTAAGAGTTTTAAGACCAGGAGTTACCACCTTCTTCCCTTACAATATGCTCCTCCTCTCAAACCTAGAAGAGCTATTTTTGTCTCTTCCCTCGTATCTGGCTTCATGCTCTAAATGTCTATCTGATCTGTTTATGATTATTAGTGCAATCAACCCCCTTCATTCTTGGACTAATTAATTAGGATAGTCCTGATGACTTTCTCTGGAAGCACAAAAATAACTTGGATAGGCAAAAATCAAGGAAAAAGACTCCAGATCAAGATGTTCTTCTGCATTCCAGCCATACCGTGTTCATGCATTTATAGCGTATGTAGCAATGCTTTCTAAAAGTAATATGCCATAACAGTTCAATGTGGAAGCACCTGTGTTTCCTCAGTAGCAATCTATCGGACTCAAAGCTGAAAATATGTCTGCAACATTCTCTCCGTGGCTTTAAATCAGGGGTATTTGTGCTTGTGTAGATAGTGTTTCCTATAACTTCGCGATTTTTAGTGTACTTCTGGAACAGGCGTATTGCAGTCCTGTCTTACTGTCACATGATGACAACTGTTAATATCACAACAAAGATTCCTAGATAAATGTGAAAATACAGAACAGTTGCAGGAAAAATACTATGATGGAAACGCATTCAGTGGCTTTACGCTGCACTGTTTATTTTAAGACCTTGAGGTCTTCAAGAGTGAATTAGATGAAAAAGAATTCTTGAAAGAAGGATTAGATCATCTTGTTTAGAGGCAGGCCACAAAATTCCTCCTCTGTATTGCTGGACTAAGGTCAAGCAACTTTTCTGTAGAGCCACTCTGTCAGAAAGACATCTGAAACTCCCAAATGGAGATTTCATAATTTCCCACTGGTTAATCAGTGCAGCAGTAGGGTAAGGGGGTAGGATTGAGCTGCACAGTGGACAACAAAGGGCAGTAAAGAGGTCTAGGAAGTGTAGGGCTCCTCAGATAACTGAAGTCTAGTGTTTTGCCTAATTATTTCAATTAGGGCTTTTTAGATTTAAAATTATGTACAATGCAGAATGACAGCTTTGAACACAGAGCATTCTGTTCTCTTAATAGTTCAGTATAAGGTAACGTAACATCTTCTACGTCATTCCCTTTTATCATGTCTAATCAATGTTATACTTAATGCAGCATGACTTTTCAAGTGATTAAGGGTCTGGTGGGGACATTAACAATGTAAAACTTTATTTGCATTTACACTAATGATTTTATAATGAGAGTTTTATTATATTAATGAAGACTGCTGAGAGAGGAGGGGAAAAACAAAGCTGAAACTCCCCTAATGTTTGTCTTTAATAGAGTACCCTCTGCTAACGCTTTGTTGACATAGGTGCTTGTTTGCATAGAGGAAAATATGGGTGCTTGGAACTATTAATTACTGAATGCTCAATGTACTTTATGATAATTAAAATCTTAATTGAGTTGTTTTAGGAGGGTTTTTATGGAAAATTATTTATACCACAATTCAGAAGGGAGAGAAAAGTTTTAAAATAGCTGCATTTGTATCATTGTGGTACCGTATCTCAATAACAAAATACGGGATAAAAATACCAGTGAGAACAGCTTACCTCCAGGAAGATGTATCCAGAAATACCATAAACTGCTATCCCTGCTACAGTTGTTTCAGTGAGTTGCAAACCTTTTAGCTGGAACAGAAAGCTCGCACTGGGAGAGCTGTTGGCTAAGTCCAAGCATTGGCAGGACCTCCTAAGAAAGGTAACTAGTCCTGGAGGTGACTTCTGCTGCTTCTTACCACTTCCAGATGCTGCCTGAAGGGGAAATTTAAGAACAAGTAAACAAAATACCTGAGCAAAACAAGCTGAATTATTGGAATGGAATACACTTCTTTTGAAGAAAGTTTTGTCCAATACTAGGTAACCTAATGGTGTAAGAAACAAAGAAGCAGCTTCACTCAACTCCTTTGGTTTTCAGTGCTACTGTTTACTTCATGTAAACACTTATGCTAGGAGTTTGATATGCTTTCATACCATATTTTTCCAAAACTCTTCTCAAAAGTAGGAGATCAAAAAGTGTTTTGTTTCTTGTAGCTATGTAGAATATAACCCTGGCATGAAAAAAATGAAGATATGTTAATAAAACAGAGAAATCTGCTGAGAATGTAATAATAGATTTGATTATTTAAGGCAAAAAATATTACAAAACCTATCCATTGTGTTTTCATTCAATTTCATGGCTTCACCTAAAGACTCTTGCTTTGATTTCCTCCCTGCCTCTCGCTCCTCCAGCATAGTTAAGACCAGCAAGCTGGTTTTCTGTAATTTCTGCAAATGATTGGTTATAGTAATTAGGTTTCTTGGCAGACAGCCCTAAAAGTCAGCTTGCTGTTGAGAGATTTAATTTCATTGCATCTTACTCTAACACACATGATGTGACCTGTATTAATTAGGAATGCTAGGAACAGAGTTTGGGGAATTAAGAATGCAGTCAGGCATCGTGAGACCATAAGGCTCCCCGAAGAACCAGAGGTTTGTAGCATGAGCATGTAGCTTTCTTGGCAGAAGCAGGTAAAAATATCAGATGAGATCTGCCAGGACCCCTCATTCTTGAACTGCCACTGCTCTGCAGCAAATAACTCCAGTGCTGCTGCTGGAAAAGATGGCTCAATGGAGGAGGCGAGTGGCATTGGGTGGGATGGCAGGCAAGTGCTGGCTGTTGGCTGGAATCCGCTGTGGCAGAAAGCAAGAGCTGGAAGAGAGAGAGCCCAAAGTCCAAATTCTTTTGAGGTCTTTTCCTAACAGCATAAATCTTGATTAAAGTACAGTGAACTCTGAAATCTGTAGTTCAGCTTCAGCTATGACATAATGTGATTTATAGCTCTGAATCAAGTATTCTCTAGGTACCACTTCCAAGGACTACTAAAGCGAAGACAAAGATAACAGTTGCATCCAGAGAAAAGAGAGACCCTCACAACCCCAACTGAATCCAAAGAAAGTCGTTCCACTGGCTCTAATGGATGAGAATCTTTAATTCTTGAGGATGTTTCATATGTGTAAAACTGTAACAATGATTTTAGGCAGTGATGTGTACATTCAGTAGAATTTATTTAGAGCAGAGAATTACTATTGGACTAAATGAGTGAAACTCTGAAGCGGGTTCTGTTGAAATTGTATTTTTTTTTTTTTCTTACAGTGAATGCTAATTTTAATGCATTGAATATCATAACAGTATAGCAGCATGAAATAATTCCTTAAAAATTGTTTTAAGTAGTCTATTTCAAATCAGAGATCCCTAGTTCTGAGCTTGCAGCACCCATTAATTAGCCTTTGTATCAGACTGGTTCTTCAGCAACTTACCTCGTTACAAAAATCTTATATAGAAGTCTTCCTGCACGAGTTACCAGAAACAGGTCATGATCCAAAACTTTAACTTTGTAGTCTGGTGAAAGTAAATATTTATGATCCCGGAAAATGTGTGTTGTCATTTTCCATCCACAGCTCTGTATAAACAGAGCATTTAAATGGAAATGCAAATGTCCTTTCTTCTGCACTGCTGTGAACACCTGAAAGATGTATAATAGCAAAGTGCATTTTTTTCAAAGGGTTTCTTGAAATCAGTTTAAACTTCTCTAAAGATTCTAGCAGGAGGCAGCTGAAAAGAAATGAAAAAGAGTCGTGCCAAGGAAATTACATTACTGTCATTGTTAATTTGGTTTAAATAACCGTGAAAAGTAGTAGTCCATTCTCTGTTAAAATTTCCTATTGGCTTAAACCAACTGGTGAATATTACATTTTATAGACTCTGACATGAAGTCTGTGTTTAAATATATATCTTTTGAACAGCTATGTTTACAGCTAAACCCTTCCTCCAGCTTAAACTTTAGCAATAACGTGATACATTCCTCTTCGGAAGTTGTCTCAGGTGAAACTGTATTAGCAGGTCAGGTTTTATGAAGTTCTCCAGATCTCCCATTATTTGTTCAAACAGAGGTCAGTATTTTAAAGATCAAGGTAAAAATATATGCAATAGACTGCATTCACCCTTCCTTGTAAATCTGTTGGAGCCTTTTGGACTCTACTATAGAACACCTTTCACTATTGACTGTATTGCATGCAAGCTTCACTGCTGCCTTGAATGAATAGAAGAAATTGAGGTCTTATTGGCATCCTGTGAATTTGCCAGCTTTCAAAGCCTTTTTGCAATTGCTGTTGATGCTGTGGTGTTCAGGCTGATGCTTCAAAGCCATCAGCTTAGCACTGCTGAAAGGCATTGTGGATGGAGGACGCACCATTGCCGAAGTGATCAAAATACATGCCTGTGCTTCTGGCTAGGGAATAATTAAGTCAATAAACTGAGCTTGTTTTTCTTCTCCTTATTTGTATTTTCCAAACTGTGAAATACTGGTGAGTTCTGAGAATGAGCAACTGGAATAGCCTGCAACATTTTGCAAAATAGGAGTGCTTCCCTCCTCGTGCCATGTCAAGGAAGCATTGAGAAGCGTCTACTGTCATGTAAAGAAAGGACCCTTTAAATTTGTTGTCTATGATTGTGGTTCAGAGAATGTGCTTGAGCAGGTATAAATTTTGGTGGAGAGTCAGCAGGGCCTCATAAAGGTGCCACTAAAACCTGCAGCTCTCGAGTGCTGAGCCTGTTAGTGTTATAATATCAAGGGAAGATATAAATCTGTTTTAGGTGCCGCATCTATCCCAAGTTCATTTGGCACTGGATACTGTTGTTACAATGTCTGTTGTAATTAATTCAGGAAAGATTAAACAGGATAATATATGTTTTAGAAAGAGACTCCCTGACAACAAAGTTCAAAAGCAAGGACAAAGTACAGTGCTGCAAGTCTCGGGAGTCTGGCGGCACGTGCAGGGGCAGGGATGCTGTGAGCCAGACCATCGTTTGTGGTAGGGCATGGTGTAGGACAGACCAAAGTCCTTTTGCATGTCCAGGTCTCGGTACTTCAAGGAGCCTTTGCTTGTCTGACTGTGGAACACAACTGCAAATCCTCAAAAGCAGCTGAGGGACTGTATTTAATATCTTCACCTGGAACAATGAAATCAAAATGTCTTTTCAAATTATGCTCCAGATTCTGCTTTTTTATGCAAAGGCACTTTTCCCAATTGTGAATGTTTAAGGCCAAATAGCTGCAAGGTTTCTTTTACATGTTTTTTTGTGTATTAAAGTTAATCATCTTGCTGAAACTGCTGTGTGATTTACAGTATGGACAGGTATCAATGAGCTACTCTGAAAGGTGAGTAAGGTGAGCCCTTACTTTGCTCCAGGTTTATCTCCGCTGCTAGTGAAATAAATTGATTGATAGCAATTAGTCTTATTAACGGCACAAATGCTAGCCTTATGCTGAATAAGTTCTGCAGGCTTTGTCTGATTTAATTTATTTGTGTCTTCCTAGGTTAATCAAATATTTCAAAGAAAGGTGATCAGAGAATACTAAATTCTTTGTGTCTATCAGGATTCTGAACAGTTGTCCCTAGCTCTGCAAATTCACTTGAGCCAACGTACATCTATTAAGTGCAGTAGTTATTGTCCAAGCAGGTTTTTATTTTTTGTAAATGTGGTGGTCTTGCAATTAATAAAGCTCTTAGCAGAAGCTTTTTGCAGGAAGCAGTGTCCTTCACAGAAATACCAAAGTCATTTCACAAACAAAATTTAACGCATTAGGAAGATATGGAAGAAAAAATGGCCTGATGCTCGAAATTGCACTAAGTAATTTTGGGTTTTGTGTATTTTTAATTGAGTTATTTCTGAATTTCAACCCAGTAACTATAAACAGAACCTTCTAAGTGCATTATATGCTTTTCTCTGATCTTGAAAATGCTATTTTCTAATGTGTCTTTAAATTGCAGAAGTATATCAAAGGATATTTCAAAATAAACAGTTTATTCAATAACTTCTAGGGAAAAATTGCATTTCCTAGATAAGAATATGTGAAAGTGTTCCTTGCTGACATCTCGGAAGTATGACATTTTAAGGATTGTAAAGGTGGAATCTAAATAAAAGTCACTTTTGATTAGAGGTACGTTTGCTGTGGTGATGCAAATGATTTTTCTAGAGGAAAAACTGCACTCATTTTGTTCGGTGCAGAGTTTAGAAGGCAGAAGTTCACATGACTAATAAATTCTGAGGTGTGCAGGCAAGTTTTTCCTGATTGCAAGTGACACTTCTGCTTTTGACGGTCAGCTTCCTAAGAGAGAGTGATATGTTGTGATGATATCCAGATTGTCCTTTACATCCCAGCTGCTTTATCCAGCGCTCTGCTTTGACAGGTTTTACCAGACATGCAACCTGCACAACGCAGTTGCAATTTAAAAATTTATCTTGGGCTTAGCCCTTGCAGTTGTGCACAGCGTGCGGATGCTGCAGGTTGGGGAGCAGAGAGGCGTGCGGGGCACGCTCCTGGTGTGTCCACATGAACGCAAACCTCTGTTCCAGTGCGCAGTCTGCGTGCTGGGGCCCTTCCCTGTGGGGACTGTGCTGCTGCGGCCTGCCTCGGGCCTGCTGGCAGGGCTGGGCTGCTGACACGGTTACGTGTGTCCGTTGTTAAATTCTTAGTTGAGCATTAGCAGTTGGGAACTTCTGCCTGAGCCCTGTCGTGGTCGTGACAGCCTTCAGCCCCCAAGCTGCCAGAAGAGAGGAGTTATCTGCCCCCACCGTGTCCTGGAAGTATCCCCACAGCACTCGATTACGTAGCGCATTGAAACTTCCAGCCAGGCAGGCCAGAGGGGAGCTGAAGGTTTGCTTAGCGGTCATCGGGGAAAGCAGTGAAATTCCATTCTTTACTTTTAATAAGTAAGAGTTAAATAAGAAAATAATTTTATTAATCTCGTTAAGGTTGCTTTGTTTTAACAAGCAATAAAAATTATAAATAATTAAACAACTAGGGAAGCCATGTGCTAGTGGGTTATTAATGCAGGCCTAGGGCACATTGTAAGTCATGATGTTGAAGGCAAATTGACTTTAATCAAAAGGCCTGCATTAATTACTTAGTAATTCCAGGCCCTTTCTTTTTCTTGCTGTGATAATATCAACTTTTTTGTTTAGCTTTGCCTCACATGAGTAAACAAGTACATTTTGGGGACAAAAAAAAAAAAAAAGTTGAAAATCTGCAGTATAGATTTGAATTTAATTTAATTTCTTGAGTTTGAGCCTGTTCGAGTCTCCAGCCACAGTACATAGATTTTCAATTTCCATGTAAAGAACTTCAGCTCTCCTGGAACTCCCCCAGTTCAGTCCCTGGTGATGATGGACAAAGTTGTCATACATGGTAATTTAACCAAAACCACTTCTGATGAAGCATGATAGAAGAATTCTGCCTGAATTTGTATAAGCCAAGCAGAGAGGAGCCAGGCTGTCCTTATGTTTGTAGCTGAAGGATTCCTAGTTATTGTTTTACTGCTGCTTCTTGGGCTTGGTCCTCCTCGGAGGACTTCAGAATAGCTGAAATGTAGCCCTGAGAGGCAGGTTTAGTGGGAGGCTGGTACAAAGCACAAACTTCATTTAAGCTCAGGTTTTGAAAGTTTAAACATTGCAAAGGCCTTGTCCTGTCACTGCACCAAGGGCCGCGTTCCCTTCAGGGTGCGAAATCCACACTCCGTTAAACCAAAGTGCTGACATAGGCATGTGGAAATGTGTTTGTTTTTTTTTTTTTTTCAAGCCTTGCTTTAGGAGTTGAACCAGACTGGAAATGGCAGCTCCAGCTTTTAAAAGGGAAGTTGGAAACCTTTCCAAATTACCTCTGGTCACTACTGCGGTTTGAAGGCAGCAGTGGTACCAGTGGTATTTCCAAAAAGGTGGTGTCACTTTTCTGTTGCTTCCTCTTTAAACTTCAACAGCGTACACAAATCACAGCTCGATTTTTTTTTTTATTATTTGTTTTTTTAACAGCAGTTTAATTACTTTTGAGAAACTTGAGGGAACCTCAGGTGAAGGGCTCTCAGGAAAGCGCAGTTAGGTGGGCTCAGCATTCATTACTGAGGTCTCAGTACCTGCAGAGAAACATCTGGCCAGTTCGTTAAGGTGCTTACACAAGAAATTAGCTCTTCTGACTATCTAGCCCAAAATTCATTTACAAATCTAGTCTTTACCGTTCTAGTTTAATTTAGAAAGTGAATTTGTAAGACCTTCCTTTTCCCCTCTTTGTCCTTTCTTTCTAGTAGCCATTCCACCAGCGTTTGGAGGCAGTGAAGCTGTCCAAGTTTTATTGTATGTAGGAGGAAATGGGAAGCTTGGGGAACTAAGGGAAGGTTACCTGTCTGAAACAGCCACCTACTACTGCCGTCAAGAGTTTCCTGAGGGGAATGGAATAAGTAGACAGTTTGGCTCGACGCAGGCCCTCCTACAGAAAGATTAAAAAATGAAACATCTACAGTCATAGCCAACATGAGAATAAGGCTCCTTCTATCCAGTGAAGTCAGCTACAGGGGAGTTGTGGTGCACGCAGAGAGAACCTTTCCTTCCCACCTTGGGGGTAAAGCCCTGGAAGCATCAGCACTGCTTCCCTTTAACTGGCTCCAGAAAGAATATGAGAAGGTCAGAAACCGTGGGATACTCTTAAAGCTAAAATGGGAGGCTAATTCAAAATTAGTAACACCCAAGAACTTTTACCAGCTGCGTCTGAGGGCAGATTGAAGACAGTATAGAGGAGAAAAATAATTTGTCATCAAGACAGACTGAAACTCAGTGAAGCAGCTTAGAGAGAACTAGAGCAGCAGATAGTTATCCTGGAGCAAAGATACAAATGTAGGAATGGTGGGGAAAGTTACCATGAACTGTGATACCAATAAAGAATTAAAGTATTTAAGCAATATGAGATGAGAGGCAGTGCATATCCAGATAAGTATAGCATGCCTCAGGTAATGCTGCAGAGTGTCTTGACAGCAGGTTCACATGTAGATTCTACCAGGTCTTACACCTTTATCTATCAATCTCGAGCAACTTTAATCACCCAAAAATGCATTGCCCAGAGTATCTGGTGAAAGAGATTGAGACAGATGATTAGAACAGGGAATTTGCCACCCAGAACCTCCTGTTTTCTAGTTCTGTTTCCAGCCTAAAATACAACATACGTTTACACATAAGAAATGGATGTCATGGTGTGCAGCTGTTAGGCTGCTTTAACCAGCCAAGCAGAAGTGCCAGTACATTTCTGTTTAGGATGCTGCATAGTGGCGGAACGCTTGTCATGGCTGCACCATATGACCACGTGTCCTGACCAAAAGCAAGCAACAGCTTACCATGGTTGAAGACTGTGTGTGTGTGTTGGAGCTGCACCTCGGTTTCTAAGTGCAGAATCAAGGAGGAGAAAAAAATATGCTACTTTTCTTGAGCAAATTGTGTTTCTTTAAGATAGTGTTTTGACAAGACACTTAGTTGAAAGAAGGGAAATGGAAGAGCATGTAGAAATATGGCAGAAATTTGTTTATAATCCTTCTATAAAAAGGAGTTTACTCAGCCTGTGCCTGGCCTGTGTTGCCAGCTGCTCAGCCAGCAGCACCAACACAGATACCTAATAGTAGGAAGGGTCCAGCTCCCATTCCCATTCCTTAGGAGCAGGGTAGCCTGTTTGGGCTATGAGGTTATTTGAAGGCCTACATACCAAAACCTTATTCTTTGTTCTTTTTCTGCCCTGAAATCATATGCTGTGGTATTGCTTCTAGACATCTTGCAGTTAGCCACAATGCAAATTCAAAAGCCTGCTCTCAGTGCTGTGCTAGTTTAATTGCTAAATGAAGACAAGCACCTGACAAAAATGTTAGCAACATGACTCGTACCAGATGCAGGGATGCTTATTCATTCAGATGAGGCAAGATTGGTAATTAAAGGGAGCGGATTTGATTGTGTAGGCTGCTCAAGCTAGCGTCTGTCTCAAACCTTCTTTGCAGAAAAACCAAACCCTATCCTTAACTGCTGAAGATCTTTGATGCGATGCAGTAAATTTACCCGATGAACCAAGTTTCAAGACTTGTGATGAACAATTTGTTGGGTGGGTGAGTGTCACTTCATTCCCAGATTCTGTGGCTAGCTTTGGGTAACTGTGGGTTCATACAGGTAACACTGGATTTCTTTAGTATGTGTATAGTTATGGTACAGGGCAGTATGGGTAAAAATGATCTCTACAGCTCTGCAATCAGGACCCTGAACTTCCAACCAGATAACTGAGGTTGAACAGTGATGCTTAAGCAAGGATTTAGCAGAAATTAAGCCAAGTGTAAATGATGACTTGTAGCAGGATAATATCAACTCATAGTTCTCACAAGCAAAGAACAATATTCTTGGAAAAACTTGCAGAGTTTCATGAGTTTGATGTGTTCCATGCAACAGCAGCCAAAAGACGAGTCATGTTTTTGTAACTTTGCCTCAGTGGGGGAAAAATGGTTAGATCTGCTTTAAAAGAAAAAAAAAAAAGGTGTTAAAAGGTGTTAATATAAGAGAGATGTGCAGCTGCTCTAGAGTTCCCTCCACTTTATTGAAGTCATCACAACCTGATAAACACTTGATAAGAGACACATTGGTAAGTGAATTGTATAGATAGAGATCCTCTTACTGACATCCTACAAAGCTTTAAAAAAGCTCCCTACTTTAAACTGTAATAAAAACATCAATGGAGATGCATTTTGCAATGCCTGTATATCTAAAATGGGATAGACTGGACTAGCTGATGTTTCTGAGTACCCAGGGAACCTACATTCTCATTTGCATATTTTACAGCTATTTTGACAGCAAATGCATAAACATACAGAATAAATACAACTATCAGCTAAGAGTATCTCTAGACACTGTCATTTTCATTTAGGTTTGCTGATGATATACAAAATAATCACAGGAATATATTTACTGGGAGTAGTGCAGGTTGCTAGGGTATATTGTAACATCAAAAGCATAAATTCCCTCATGTGGGGAAAGGAGTGCAATATACAAAAACTTCAAACAAGTGGCAAAAGCTGTCACCACTTGTCAGTGAAAATGCTTCACCAAAAGGTGGTGTGTTCAGATGCTTGATTTCATGTAGAGAGAGAACTACAGAGCAATGTCATCCTCTAGACCCGAGTCCTAGATGGTTTGCACTGCTTGCCATTTGTTGCCACTTTCCCCATGTTAGTAAATCCTTTATCTTATGAATTATTTTTTGTCTTATCAAGAACGCTCAGAAGTGCTTACATGTATGCATTGCTAACTTATAACTACTAAAACAGTTCATACTACCCCAGAAGATGCATATTCCCAATATAATATCTCAGGTGTAAACGATTACTCTCTAAAAATGTGTGAATGCAATTGATGAAAGGACTTCATAGAAATTGTAAAATTGAGGCTTTAAGGAGCACAGTCATAGCTAAGGAGCGTTAGAAAAAGTTTTGCATCTTTTCAAGTGTAAGGAAGCAAATTTTTTTAGGTGGCTTCCTTAACACAGTAACATAAGAAAATTTGCGTAGAATCCAACGATCCTAACTTTGTTCTGATCAAATAGAAATTGTTTTAACAGTTGGCACCTAAGAGCATAGATTAGCGTATAACACCCAGGAGACCTAAAGCTATAGTTGTGCTTCCATACGTTAACCCATTATAGATGTACAGCTATATTTCATCAGTTACGTCTGCTATAAAAAAAAAAAAAAAAGCCAAGTCCATTCATACTATGCTCTAACTAATTAAGAAACTCAATAGAAATTATACTAAGTAAAGCCTTAATATCCTGCCATCCTATTATGTAGCTTTTACCACAGAGCAATGCAAAGATTATTTCAATAAAGTTTCTGGACCAGAGAATGCACCTGTACTGGGAAGGGAAAAATACAGAGCTACCTGTTCGGATGCTGCTAACAATGTAAATCTGGTTTCTGGAAATTATTTAAGAGGACAGATCATGCTGACTTTTAGTGCAGTCTACCCTAGCTGCCTGGCTATAGGTACTCAGAGGCGTTCCTCTGAAGTTAGCAGGGGGTGCAAATTTGCAGCAAATTAGCTGTTCTGTGGCAAATCTTCCTGTGCATGGTCTTTCTGTGATTTGTCTTACTCCTCCATGAGAAGGAGGGAAGTTGCTCTCACCCATTCAGTCATTCTGGTAGGGATGGGAGTAGCTCGCAGCAGTATCATGGGTTCCTGCGGTCCCTTGTGCGCGTACCCACCACATGGGTCACCTTTTTTAAAAAGGAGCATGAACTCATGAATAATTGATTTTAAAAATCCCCTCCCCATCACCCTCGAGGGAAAAGATTTGCATTTCCATCTTTTTAATGCTTATTCTTGTGCTATTTATAAGAACTTGTTTTGTAATCCCAGTACTTTATTAACCTTAATTACATTGAAATGTGCATCATTGCCCTTTACGTGGGTTAGAAAATACACACAACAGAACGCACTGAGCCGCTTCTGCAGTGCAGTCACACCAGGGATGACTCTGGCATGCTGTATGCAAACCAGCAAGTGCAATGTTCCAGCTGCTTTTTGTTCCCCTTGGTCTCCTTCCCAGCACGATAGCCTGGATTTGGAGTGTACCCATTAATATTATCTACTAGACACAACACACTGAATAAGAAATCTAGTGGTGTTTTTTTTAATTGCCATATAGTGGTAATGATTCATTTAAAGAAAAATGTGCAATCTACTGTATTAATTCTGGCAGAGGAACATGTGGCTGTTTCTTAATTCATTCTAATTTTACTGTGTCTCATGTTCTATACCTTTATGAAAGCACTTATGCTCCCTTCAGATGAAAACATCTGTATATGAAAGACATTTTTAAAGCTGAAGAACATTTCTTGCCCCCCAAATGAAAAAGGAATATTATTTAATTTTCATATATGGCTTTGGAAATCTTAGCTATACAAGGAGAGGACAGCAAGACATTTGGGTATCCATTGCATCTGCTCTGCCACACCACTTCCTTCAGCCTTATGGCAGACTTCCTGCACTCCTTCCAGCCTTCACCTTCTTAATATTTGCATCTTGGAGCCAAGAAAGACAAGTACCCAGCATTTTACATACAGCTACGTATTTGGAGTTTTTTTACTCCAGCAAATTATTTGTGCTTTATACTAATTAAACAGGATTAAAGTCCACTATAAAGGCTTGGAAATTTTTGAGAAAGTTGTAGAGGAATGTAGCCCATGTGAGAAAGAGGATGGTCAACAAGACTTTGTTTTCTTTTTTTGCGAGTATGTAAGAAAGTCTTACAAGCATTCTGAGTGCATTGGGAGGTGATGGTGGCATTTGAAATGGCCAACGACTGTGACAAGGCAAGATTTGATAAAGGTGTTTGCATGATAACGTGATGCGCAAGATTATCTCACATCTGGCAGGCCCAGAACACCAGTGCTGTTCCCTGAAACATCTGGCTACGACCAGGAAGAGCACACAACACTGCAGGGACCTTTAGTCTGATTTGGCATAGCAGTTTCCAGAGCTGCATCTGAGCATTTCCCACTTAGCATATATTCGGTAGAGAATCGATGCACATGTAAAGTCATGTTCTGTAAGGTGATTTTTAGGTCTTAAGCATCCTGGTGTAATTATTGTACATTTTTTAGAAAAAAAAATTTTTTTTTTTTTTTTTTTTAAGAAAATGCAACTGGACACATTTCGGGGCACTAACATAATAGTATGAAGTTGATATTAAATGCTCAAACATCTTAGTAAACTGAAAGCTTTAATTCTTCAGTTAGATAGCACAATCTGTTATCCTAAATTAAATTTCCAAAGGAGTGTATTTTCAGATATTACATACTTCATAGCTGACAGGGACACTATCTAATTAGCTATTTATATGCAAGGCATACCAGGGGATAATTAGAAACATGGATTATGCAAAGGCAATCAGACTGACAGAGGGCAAAGGAAGCTAACATATTAAATCAAATTTGTATATATGCTTATATAGTTTATCATGTGTCGTTTGGGTTGTATTACATTAATACTTCATTTAATATGTTGTTATGCATATTACTGTAATCCACTAATTTGTAAATTAAACATGTGCCCTCCTAAATACGGTATCTGTTGGCCCAATGAATCAGTTAGGCCTGCAGAAAAATGCTTAATTAAGTTACATATGTATTCTGCCTCTCGGGAAATGCCCTATGCATCTCTAATTGCATTTGTTGTCTGTGTTCAAATACAGTCTTTATGGCTTATTGCTATCCCTAGCACATCTTATTATGTACTCAATATTTCTATTGCCAAAGCAATGGTGAGTGCACTTTGAAATGTGTGGGAAGTGGTTGCTGGGTCAGCCAAAGAGAGGGTGAAATGGGGCAATGGTTTCTTCTTGAGTTACGGAGAGGAGAAACACCATGTGTTTGAATTTAAGCAGATGGGAAAAGAGGGTCATTTGCTGCGTAAGGATGTGTAACTTTGATGTGCAGCTTAGCTTATGTAACTAATGGGAGAGGTAGGCTCCTAAATTAGCTGCTCTGAATTGCTCTGTGGAGGTGGTTAATTGTTACCACTGGCTGTACTGAATGTCAAGGGGCTTGGTCAGCCAGGTGGTACCTAAATGAACAGCAGATTGAGCATCTTTCTCAGGTGTGTCAATTGGGGACCACCTTGGGCAATCAAACCTTTTAAATGGAGGCTGGTTCGGGATGCGTCAGGCCTACGGCAAATGTGCATACACCTACACAGATCAATGCGGGTCTTTCTAAAATGTTAGAAAGCAGGCAAATTTGTTTCATCGGCATTTGGCAGGAAAAGCAGACAGGCCTGATGAAATTTGGGTGATTCCCCTACTTTTAATGGAGATTTACTGTAGAGTTAAAAGAATATGTCTAGTCTGCTTTTTCTGCTTTTTGTTAAACTTTCAGAAGAAATTGTTTTTCCTTTTTATGGTGAAAAACCTTATTTTAAGGTCTTGTTGTAGGGAAATCACGCAACAAAAGCAAAGGATGCGTAAAAGCGAGAGATGGGAGCATTAGTCTGTACAGCACCTATGAGACTGGTGGCCTTTATCTGGGAGGAAAGAAGAATGTGTGTTGTATTTCCTCCTGGATGACACCTGAGGCAAACAATGAAGGAAAATGCATTTTAGGTTGGTTCGGATCCATTCCTTCTGAGGAATTCCTTTTGTTCTCTTCCATTTTCTTCTGCTGAAGTGTGGTTAAGTGTTTGTGCATCAGTAACACTGGCTCTTGGATAACCATCATCAGCTTTTTTACTGAGAAAGAGCTGATGTGATCATGCAGGAGCCTAGATACACCTGATGTTGAAATTGCTTTTGAAAAGATACTCGGATAACATTTCTTCCTCTTTATATCTGGCTGGTTCTAACCTGTAGTGACTCCATGTGGATATTAATGAATTTGGGTGGGAGGCAGCAGATTCCTCGTCATAACTTGAAATCCTTCTGGTAGCTCTTACAGCGAAGGTGGAGCCATCCTCCAGCTCATTTCTCTCGGGAATTGCCCATATTCTGCTTCTGAGTAGTGTGCTTCCCAAACATCACAGACTCTCATTTTATTCATGCCATAGCCCTAACTTAAATTATTTTACTGGAATATGAACCTTGGCATAAATTAATACAGAATTTGCCTCCTGGACTTTTGTATGCTTTTAATATTTATTCATTGGTCTATAATAGAATATTTGTCATCTTAACTGGATTTCTGGATGAGAATCAATGGATCATTAGTTTTAATTATAATATATCAATGTCATACTAGTACAATTTATATCTAATGAAATTAATGTCTGTGATGTACTGTACTGCCATCACTAAATTCTTCATGATAACTGTAAAGACCAAAACCTGTTTTCTTTACAATATTTACAGATTGATTCATCCAGTACAGTCTAATTAAACAGACAACATTTTAAAGGTGACTGCATGTTAATGTTGGATGAGGTACAAACATACTGGCCTGTCCAGCACTAAAAAAGGAACATCTCACGTACCAAGAAATGAACAGATCATGTGGTGTGGATAAAGGGTTGTACTGGGAGTCAGGAAACTGAGTTTTGTTCCTGCTACTGATACTGCACTGTTGATTATCTTTTCCCGAATTATTTGTATCTCAGCTTCTTTATTTGTCAAGTTGCTTTTCTCTTTTGAAGAAAATTGTGAAATTGTTTGATATAAACAAGAAAAGCTGATATATGATAGGTATTTGTTGTCACTGTTAATAATAGTGCTTCATATCAAATATGTTTTACTGGATCCGGCTTTAGACATTATTACCTGAATTGTCCATAATGATCACCCTCAGCTTATATATCCTGCAATTAAACTATCTCAACCAATTTCACTTCTGCAGATGACAGCACAAACAAATGTCAAGACAAATAGACTAAGTTAGAGGCCATTGACATGCCCATAAAACAAAACTGATTAAGGGTACAATAAGTCATTCTTATTACTGTCTCACAGATGGGCAACAATTATTTAATTGGTTAATAACAAAAAGCAGGATTAATAACTTGCTTGAAAAGAAACTAGCTAGAATTTTACTACTTTAAGAAAGAGTTTCTGAAGTACATTCAGTGCTCACCTGCAGCACACGTACACTGAGTCTGATGCTGATGCCACAGCAAAACTCACAGCAAAGGTTTCTTGAGAAGCACATATATGAAACATTCCTCTGAAAGAATATAAAACTAGGCATATAATGACTGAGGTTCGTTTTGATCTCAAAGTGGAACTGCTAACAGAGAATCAAGGTTGTTTGGGGTTTTAGTTATTTATTTATGACCATCTGTTTTCAGTCCACTCGTAGCTAGGAAGGAAGATGCCTGTTCACCAGAATGTATCTGGACAGTTTGGTAAACTTCACCTTGTGTTGGCTGCTGCTGTGTATGATGGATATTTTTTCCAAGTCTGGATGGTAATGATGCTATAACGATTCATTGGCAACTTCTTAATTTCATGAGATGAAGGCAGTGAGATCACTCATCCTCTATTTGTGTTGCAGGACTAGGGCTGTACTTTGTAAACATGTACTGGATTTTTGCTATCATTTCTTTGCTTCATTGTCACTTCCTATCACTTGTCTAATTTAGAAAAGTGACAAAATAATTAAGGTATGCACATGCATATGTAGTAGTGCTTCAGTATTTGCAGCTGGGCATAAGTTACCATTTACCTATCTGTGATCTGCTGAAGGGATTTTACCACAGTCTCACATCCCCAGTTTAAAAGACTCAGTCTGAAACTTAAACTGTTAAAAGGGAAAAAAAAGCAAACCAAATCTGCTGGCCAGTGACAATATGCAAACAGCCTGTCCTTGGATGGTCATGTCCCCTTGTGGGAGCATTAAAGACATCCAAGGTGTTTGTCTACGTGTACACCAGTGGCAGCAACTTGATGCAGATTCTTTGCATCTTTCCTCTGGAAAATCCCTGTTTCTTAGCTTCCCTGGCAGAAAGACCCTCTTACTGCAGGCTAGGGCTAACCTTTGAATTGACTGCAATTTCCTCTTATGATGACTATATGTCTAAATGCTCTGCCTGTAAATGAGGTAAAGCTTGAAAATTAGTTGAAGGTAGTTCCCCCCAAGCAGTGCTCTAGAACTCTAGATTCTACACGAACATTTGGAGTATTGAGTGACAACGCTTTTGCCTTAATTTCTGCAGTTCAAGAAAACGGTCATTTCAAAAGCTTTGATTTACTCCAAACTAACATGATGTTCTAGTCTAAGCACAGCTTCTTTTTAATGAGATCCATTGTTAATTTACTTGCCTCTGAGTCTTGTTGCTCATAGTTTCCTACTCTTGAAGGCTAATTAATTTTAATATGCTCTGTAAGAATAGTACTATCTCCTCCATTAATGAAATATTCTCTTGGATAGCTCAGAATATCCAAATCACTTCGGCAACTAGAGATATGGAACAAGGTAGTAGTGTAGCCCACGTTTATTTCTTGACTCTTCCTAAGCAAAGTTTGCAGCTGTTCTTTGCTGAGGAATGGTGAATGGTGTACATTAATGAAATGAGTATCTGTCTATGTGAGAGCACCTCCCTTCCCTTTCTGCCTGATACGTATCTGTATTTTGTTGAATGTAGTTGTAGGGTTCCCTAAGAGAATCCTTACCTGTCTCTGAATGGAACTGGAGAAATAGTCTTGTCATAAAAGTGTGTCTGGAAGGGGGAGTGTGTGTATGTGGGAGAGAAAAATGCAAACACAGCACATCACCGTCACTGGGGATATCACAAATAAGTGTGTGAGATCAGTGGCAGAGCTAGCTGTGTGTTTGTGTGCATTTTATGGCAGCTGGCTTGACTCTGTAGTTCCAGAATTTCTGTTTCCTCACAAGTGGGAAAGGTGTGTGTTAATTTCATGCTTGGAAATGTTTGGTAACAGCTAAAATTTCTACACAATCTTCCAAGAAAAGTTGAAAAGGGAGCTCTACAACTTTGTCTTTTAAGTGTTGTAACTTGAGGAGATGGAATAAGAAATTAGAATAAGTAACTCAACTAGTCAGGGATGGGAAGCAATGCAACATGGATTCCTTTTGATAAATACTGATAAGGAATATTTTTCTCTTCCTTACAGCACATCAAGTTCTCTGAAACATCTCCAGCTTGGCCTTCCAAAGTTTCACAAGAGATTCAGGCAGAGTGACGGTGAAAGATATTGATGTATGAACAGTCTGGGACCCCACTTGCTCCTTTCTCCAGCGTACAAGAGAACCCAGTCAGGATGCTCCCCTGCTCCTAGTCCAGGACTGGTACCTAGTCTGCTGATGCTGGACATAAGTCTTTACTCTGAACTTTATGTTGCCTCGCACCAGCACTTGTCTTGCACCGCTGTTACTACTTGCTGTCGTCCAGACCAAATCAGGACACAGAGGTAAGAATCCTGAAACTCGTTCTTGTTATATGTGTTATTCCTTCAGTACGAAATGTCTTCCCTATTCCATTACATTCGTCATGTTTAGGTGTACTGTGTTATGGTCAATAATCTATTACTTTAGATATCTGATTATTGAGAGCAAGGAGTGTTGGTATTTCTCTTTGGCAAATGGAATTCCCTGCTGTTTTCTTCCCTTTCTGCTTAGGTGAAATATTACGGCTTCATAGATGGTAAATTAAATGTCAAATATAATTTGGCATCCAAACCATGAAGTCTATTTCTGTCCTCAGAGCAAACCTGACAGATGCCTTCATGTACTGGCTTTATAGAGAGCTATACAGGATGATAAATCATGTTTTAGTATGTCACCACAAATGGTTCAGCATAACTTCTTTATGAAAGTTTTGGATTTTTATAAGTGCCTTAAAAAGAAACATATTTTTATAGAGCTAATAAAGTCAAGTCCTAGAGCTTCTTCAATCAACTTCAACTCTCTTATTTGTTCTCTCCCTTAATTGTGTAAACATGGATCTAGTTTAGAAGATTAAAGTGTGAAGTGCTTGATTCCTAAGTGTTTGATCACATTACCATCTGAAATGTCCATAATTCCTTTTTAAAATAGAGCACCAATAAAACAAGGTACAATAGGAGAGTGATAACTTGTTTAAGAGGACCCCAGAATTCCCTACTTGAATCTTCTTACATAAGAAGAGAAATCTGCATCACAAAGCAAGTCTCAACTTTGTTCTTTCTGTGAACGTTGCTTCCTTAAGGCTGTCAGTGGCGTATCTTGAGCTGTTGCATCACATTTTTCTATCCACATGCAGAGGAACATGCCAAAAAAAAAACCAACAACAACAACAACCAAACCCCAAACAAACAAACAGTAAAACCACCCATACACTAGCATCTATGATAATGCTGGTAAAACATAACCAATATCCCTGATGAAAGAAGCGTCCTTCTTGAGGAAAATGTGAGTTGGTATATAATTGACGTAATGGTTGAAAATCAAGCACATGATCGTCTGGTGAATAGCTTGCACACAAATATATTATCCACAACAGCAACGTACAGTGCTTAAAATAATGTTTGTCCATGCAGAAAAATGTCAGTGAGTGTCTGAATCAATAGTGACATTTACAATTGCAATAAACTACATAGTCAGCCAAAGTCATTGTATCTGGGTAGATCATAACAGACTTTAGTCACAGTGGACTCAGTAATGTGCAGAAATCCTGAGCTATCTAAGTCGACAGGAAAAATGATTTTTCTTTACCTAGTGTTTATTTTGTCATTGTTTTCTCAGCCTCCTTAAGTACATGTCAGCACTGACCATTACGGAGATAAAAGAGCCTGAGTAGATCAGCATCTAGCTGGAATGCTGTCTTCAAGCTTTCAAAATAGAGAGATTAAATTTGTATGCTGGGTCATTCATGCAGTAAATACAATGAACAAGCAAAGCAGAATGTTTTATATAACATTGATAGTATTTTCAGAACAGAAACATGGGAGCTAATGTATTGGATCAGTCCAGTATCTACGTAGTCCAGAGCTGTCACAGACAGGCTTAAACCACAGGTTTTAGAGGCAGCCAAAAGAAAAGGCAATTGTAGTCTAAGGAGCTCTAGGGGGAAATTTTCTGCTATCTTCAAAGACAGGAAAAACACTGGAAACTTCCCCTGGAGCACAGGAGTTTATATCACTTCTAAAGCATTTGAAGGCTGAGGCTTTTGTTTGATTTGAATTTATAATTACAACTCTAGATGTTATTGATATTCTTGTAAATGCATAATCTCTCTGTAACTCCTCATGAGCTTTCAGACTTGCAGATATACTGAGTCAAGAAATCTCACAGTCTGGCTGTTCATTTTTTGCCATCGGTTTTGAGAATGACACCTACTGCTACTGGCAAAGAAGAATGCGAGCTCGTTAGCTTTGTTCCCCCTCTGCAAAATGGGAGTAGTAGCACAGTTACCATAATAACGTTCCTTTGTCTCAGAATATCCGTTTCCTCGACACATCAGGAGAGGGAGCCACATTGGTTCCTAAACTGTGGATCCAGGCAGAGGAAAGCAAAGTGTCATTCCGAAATTTATGCACCAGGCCAGTGGCAACACTAGGAATACAGCTCTGCTCACCTAGGCTAATAAGCTGCCAATTAGACCAAAGTCTCTACCAGCCACCACTCACTGATAAACAGGACAGTGCATATTACTTATCTAGCAGTACGAAGTAAAGCACTGTACTTTATGGTTCTTTAACCTCTGATTTTTATAGTTGTGTATGGAATTAACAGGGGAGGGGTAAAAGCAACATGCCAGTGAATATAATGCAGAAGTCTGTGCTGATAGTGTTAATAACCAAAATGAATGTAGCTGGGGAGGGTAGAGCAAATATTTTATTCGTTTTCTTTCTAGCTGCCAAAAGGTGATTTTTATACTGAATTGCATAAAACACATGCAGATTGATATTTCCTGGCAGTATATTTACATAAGAGGAAGTTAAAACAAAAACCTTCCCTAGGAAAACACTCTGTGTCCAAGACCATATTCCCATTCATTTTAACTTGCTCACTTGTCACTGAATGGGTTACTCCAGCCTTGCTTACAGTAATTGATGGGTAACTCTCCTCCCTCTTACGAGGAAGTAACACAAGAAGCTATATAAAATGTAAGAAGCTTTTGAAGCGTCAGACTAGCATGAGAAAAAACTCTAGTCCCTGATCTGAAGACTGCTGCTGGTGTTTAACCATCTGTATGTCTCGAAGTGAAGGTTGTGAAGTGACCACTACATCTTGTCCCACACGGACTCAACCAAACTGTTTATTCCTGCCTCTTGCTGCTGCAGGGACCAGTCGGGTGTCACACTCCTGACTGTGCTGGTGACTGCTAGTCACGATGCACACAAGAGCAGCCGAAAGCATCCTTTGCACGTAACTTCAGCCATTGGCTTCCCCTCAGATTTTCTTGGAGGTTGTTGTGAAATTCGTGGCAAGCACAGCTGGTTCTCACAACACTACACAGCCTTAGAACTAACACCTGAAGGCATGCAAATAGCGCGGTGTGTGCTGTCAGTGTGGGGGCTAGAAGGTTGTGTTTCCTTAATGGAAGTGGTCTGGGAAGGTGTGTGATGATGTACTGTTACTAACCAGGAAAGGATGCTTCCTACAGTAATACTGATAGAGAAAATTCCACCCTATTCATGATCTACTCCATCTACATTATAAATAGTAAGGAATACAGCTACAGTAAGAACGTTATCTCTATATTCCCAGTGTCACAGTATGCATTATAGCAGTGCTATAACGAGTGTAGTAGCTAAAAAGAGAAGGAGTGAGGATCCGACTGCTCCTAGCTGTGCGATGTACGAGTGACCTTGTGCTCTGCATTGGAAGTATGAATGTAACAATACCTGCCTTGCTGGAGTGCTTTGACAGGTCTTGTAAAAGAGTATTAGTACTTCTATCTGATGATATCCAAACACGCTTTTGTTTTATAAAAGAGTAATGAGAGAGAATTATGTGCATATATTTTGATGAGGTGATAAGATGTGGCTTCTTCACACTAAAATATTCATGGCTGGGGTACCTTTCCCATCAAGCGACTGTAAAAGCTGAAGTAATGGAGTTCGAGATTTATTGTCTTCCTGAATAGTTTTGTGTGAGTTTTTTTCTCAGTTTGCAGCTCATCAGAAGATTGTTTTCAAAACTGCAGGTACAGGTATTTACAATGCAAACCAGGTCCTTCAGAGCCCATGTAAATGTGGCTGTATGTGAAAGACCCTGTAGGCAGATTACTTTGGGAACGAATTATGGTTGGGGTGAGCTGGGGATTCTGGAGGGAGCTAGGATTGGGCTGAATTTAGAGCTGGAGTTGAGGGCAGCACCAGGACCGAGGGGATATTTTTACAGGCTCTGATCAGCTTAAATGTTGATTGCAAGATGTGGGCTCTGAATGAGTTAAAATTGAAGCTGTGCACTGGAGCTAGGTCCTGGTGCAAGGTTTATTTAATGCTAATTTCCAGTGTTTTAGCTGCAGTCATGCAGTACATATTCTTAGCCTGTGTGTGACCTGTTACGAGATTGGGTGATATATTTTATGATTACACTTGTCAGTTATGTCTAACCTGTCATTTATTAATCTACCAGGTCTATAGCTCCTAGCTCTTTTTTTATTATCTTTTTCTTCCTTTAATACGTTTAACTTTGTGGCATGTTCTGTGGAACTGCTGTTCCCACTTCTGTATTGTCCAAGATGATATTTTTTCCTGCTTCCAAATGGCTAGTAATCCTAAAATGTCTCCATCCTGGTTTCTTGAGGCACATCCAGGGTGTTATGCTGGAGGTCGCATGCTTTCAACTAACAGTTTCTCGTAAGAAACTTGTGAATCTTCTTCAAGCTGTACCAGGGCTCTGTCCTTGGTTTTTGGCCAACTCTTTCCATGTATGTTCTTTTCCTGTAGTATTTTCTCTTAGCGTTTGTCATCTCCTGATTTTATTATTTAGAGAACTGGTTACCATTCACCTGAACTGTGTATAAAGAATCTGGCTTATGGGAATATCCAGTAATCAAATACACTGCACAAGGAGGTCTTTTGACAAAGGTACAAAACAAGAGAGGCAGCTTTATAATCTCTAACTATCAAAAACAGTAGAAGCTAAATTATATGAGCAACCATATCTCAGACCCCGAAAGATAACCTGAGTTCTGTGAAAAGAGATTTTCTGAGTCAGACCCGCTGCATCTCCACTCCCAAACCCCAGCCATGGCTGTCTGCATTGCTCAGCACAGCAGTGGAGAGTTCAGCCCGCTCCGGCATTAGAACATTGTTTGCTCCTCAGCCTCACGCAGCTGCTGTGCACCCTACAGAAAGCGCTGCACAGAGCGGACGGCAAGTGGTTGAGAGTGCGATGTGATGGATCGAGAGAGCAAATCACAAGACTGCTTCTTTACCCTCCCGTTAATGAGCAAATAGGCCAACATCTCTTCTAAAGGAACATTCATTATAATTCTAATTAGTAATATGTATAAAATTGATTTCCATATCTAAAGGAAGAAAAACTCCCTCTGAGAAATGCTAGAATTACTGGCTTAGGAAAAATAAAACACGATTCTCTGAAGCAAATCTCATATTTTCTGCTGCAATTAGCTGGTCGGGTTTTTTATTTATTTATTGTTTATTCTAAGCCTTTAAATGCCTTTTAAAGTATCAAGTGGCTGACTTTGTACTTGGAATCAAAATACAGCTGATTTCAAATCAAAAGGGTTTTAAGATTCTACTTAGCAAGCTGTTCTAATGATACAAATCTTTGAGCTGGTATTATGTCAAGATAAACTGACAAAAAGAAAACCAATATACATATTTTTATATTTCTCTACATTATGAAACATACAAGGACAGAAAATCTGTCATTCTCTCTGTCTGTGAAGTATCAAACACCTTTTCATGATTCATAAATAATGAATAGTACGAGTATTTGTTAAAATCATGTTACAGGAATAATCCCTGACTTCCACGTAATGCCTTGCATGAAGTGTTTTACAGACATCAATTAGAGTTGATTTGAATCAGTAAAACAATATTGAGACAGGTCTATTAAACAGCTTATAGGGAATAATTGCAATATTGAAATTATACATACCGGTGTTTCTAATTGCATTATAGGAGTGATATACACGATCTGTTGCTATTATTGTTTACTGGACTGAACAATGTTTTGAGTTCCAGTTCTATGTAATTAAAACCTGGCACAGAAAATAAGTGTTGTTGTAACTGTAGCTGTTTGTTTCATGTTAAAAGAGATATGGAATGTTTAACATATGTTGAAACAAGCCATATTTGTAATTCAGCATGTATTCAGTGTTTTTAAAGCAAATGTGTGGCAAAAATATGTGTAATCTAATCGCAAGTAACTCCAAATTCAGTGGGAGAACTGGAGATTCCAGCAGTAGCTCTGGAAAGATGTTCAGAAAATCACTTGAGCATGATCTTTCCTTCTAAGCTTTTGGTTGTAGCAGTAGTCTTTAATTTATGTTTTACAGCCTCAGAAAGCAGTGTCCTGCTCCATGGCTAGCACTCTGTGAAGCTGTTTTCATACAAGTATGCTATTTAGAGGAATGACTTCCATCAAATCATTTAGATTTTAATACTCCTTCCTGAATTTAGGGTTCCTTTTAAACCTTTATTCAAACCTCACAATTGAAATGCAACACAACAGTGTGCATCAAAACTCCCAGTCACCGAGTTGTTCCAAAGCATAATGGACTTTTGATAACATGTTGTGCTTTCAGAGGGAAAACAATAATTTAGCCCATAGCACGGTAGGCAAGGTATTTTTTTGTTTTATTGGTTAGTGTGTGTGTGTGCGTGCATAAGGGTATATGTACGTATGTATATACATAATATTCCTGTAATTGTAAATGAAAACACAATCCATTCACATGCTGTAATTGTTCATGTTCTACCAGGTAAAATACTAATCCTGGTTTGATATACAGTTACATAGACATGTACAGTTTGATATACAACCAGTGCTTCACCCACTAATTTGTGACAGTGTATAGCTGCTAACTGTAACATAATACTAGGGATCTGAAAATTCAGGTAAACAATTTCCATTGTTTCTTAGCAAAATGTGCAAATGTCATTCCAAGATGTCTTCACCCTGCCTGCTGGCATGGGGAAGTTATTTTCTAGCTTTCCCAGAAAAAATGTTGCTAGGTTATTTGCTTGTTTTATTCAGGGATATAACTTGAAGTTAATTTTATCCAATAATATCTATGAGAAGACTGAGTATTTCTTTTCAAAAAAAAAAAAAAAAAGCACAAATACCAAACCCACCCGCAGCGCATCCATATCTATTTGTGATAGTGACTCTAAAAAGGAAACAGACAGTGACTGAGCTATCCATCAGTTGGACACATCACATATGTATCATTATTATGAAAATGTGGATTGATGGCCAGTGAGTCTATTTCTGAGTTATCCATTCTTCCACAGTTTGTATCCTTAGTAAAAGGGAAGCACCAGCTCCTCAAGGTTCTTGGAGAGGTGAACATCATCGTGGTCTGAGGTGTCAAGTGGCAGAGAAAGTAGTGAGATAATGTTGATGGACACAAGTCTGGGGGTATCTCCTGTCCCATACAAGGACAGGAGAAATGAAGAATTAGCTGAAATTAGTTGGCTGTTATTTTTGAGTGGCTTATTATGTATAATCCTCCATAAATGGCTTTTCTCTTTATTAGCATGTTTACTGGAAGAAATGCATAAAATGTGTCACTTTTCCTTCTGCAGAGCTGTATCCCCTCCCTCCTTTGCAAAGTGCAGTTGTGCCCTTATAAGCCTGTTATGTCCCATGCAGGCTTCTCTTTTAGTTTTCATTAATTCAGGGGAAGGGAGGGGAAGAGTACCAGTATTTCTGAAACCATAAATTTTTTCGTATGTATGACTACCCAAAGTACATATTGTGATGAGAATAAAGCTAAGAGGCCAGGCACTATCTAAGACCATGGGAACTGGAATCTGTAAACAAGCTCATCCAATATATTGTCAACAGGAGACGTATATTTATGGTGAAATGGTTTTCAGAGTAGAAACTATTGGGTCTTCTTTTTTTTTTTTTTTTATCTGTTCTGTGGCAGAGGAATGATTTAAAGAGAAACTCAACTCGCATTTCAAATAATAGATGACAGGAGCTCATCCATTTCAATATAATTCATTGCACTGCATATGTATGGGGGAGATTTTAAGAGAAAACCAGGGAGTTATATTTCCAAGTGAGCCACTAGATTTTTAAATGTGGTATTTCCTCCTTGTTTTCCTTCTATTAAGTTTATTGCCTTCCCTGAGTAGAAGATTGCATTTTTGTGTTAGATATTGCTTTTTATCTGCTCATGTTCTCATGCCAGCTCAAAAACTAGGGGTGCAGGGTAGGGTACATTTTTAGTTTTGCTGTTCTCACCGTTATTGATAGCTTGTTGTTGTTTGGTTTGCTGTTGTTTCTGAAGTATTGGTTTCCTACACTACTCACATGATGTACAATTAACTTTCCTGTAAAGCTGTCAGGTCTCTGAGCTCTCTCCTTCCATGTGTCAAATACATGAACTGTAATTCTCTCCAATATCATAAAACTGAAAACAAAGTCATGTCATTTGAGCTTTTTCAGATTTCAAGGTTTGTTTTTTTTTTTTTCTTCTGGGGTGTGTGTGTGTTGGGAGGGGAGTGATTCTTTATTAAAGTTTTATTTAAATCCTGCATAATGACACTTGTTCTCTATTGAAAAGATTCCTTGAAGTGTTTGAGAATCCCAGATCAGAGACTGAGAGTAGCTAAACATTTCCAGTAAAAATAAGCAAACTGAGGGTGCTGGATGCTTTCACAGCTCCGTACACTGGTTGGGAGAAGAATCTGAAGCCTTAAATTTTTGTTGGGGGTTGATGTCCAGACTCAAATCCCATGCATATGTTGCGTGCAAACCAAAGCAGATGCTAGCATAAAAAGTGTCAGAGTTGTTCTAGGAGAAAAATCAGTCTTTTGTGGTTCCAGGCAGTTTTCCTACATGAACAGAATGTTTTATTTTGTGGAGACAACTGCTCTATGACATGAATGACAGATAAGCTTTCTTTTTGAAGGAAACAAACTGCATAGTCAGTGTTTTACTTTCCATTGAGCTACAAACTTATGGTGATCTTCAGCTGATGAAAACAAAAAGAAATTATTTTAAAACAATGAAGATCAGAGCATTTTGGCATGGTAAAACTGAATGGTATTGCCATTATAAATTGCTGCACATTAGTGTTGGCTGGAAAGGCTTTCATCAAGACATTCACAAAACCAGAAGATATCACAGCAAACTGGGACCTGGCAGCCAGTGAATCTGGGGCAAATAGGGTAAGTGTGGGAAGCCAGCTTAAGTGATAGTGTTCTCTTTACATCCATTTGTTTATCATCTGTTATTCCTTATAATTCCTCTTTTTATTTAATTAATTTCCTTCTCTTGGGAAAAGTCAAATTTAATGCTAACTCGTACAGAAAAGTATATGCATATTCATGTAAGCTCATGAATTATTGGCAAAATCAAAATGAATCAACATTGATCATGGTGGAAGGCAATTAAATGTACTTGTCTTTTGAAATAATCAATCTCAACTGATATTTTTTCTTGATCACATATAATGTGAAATGTATTTTGATGAAAAATAACACATTAAAGGGTATTGATTGAGGACCCTGTATTTCCTGTCTATAAGTGTTCTATTCTTGTTCATAAAAGTAACATTTCTAAAACCTAGAGATAAAAGGCAGTTTAAAAGGAGCTCTGGGGTTAAAATCTGAATTCAGAGATCCCACAAGCTTTGCAGTGCATTCAACTTGTCTAATTCTAGTGAAAGTGTCTTCTGCCTCATTTTGTCATTCTATGGGAATTGACTCACTATCTGCAGGGAACATTTCCATGACTGTCACAAGATGTTCAAGATGTGATGACTAGCATGGGTAAAAATTCTCAACACAACAGCGTCCTGTCAGAAAATACAGATTAATCAAAATTTAAATGTCTCTCAGGGATGCACAAACTTCTTCCAAATTATAGGTGGAAAAATGTCAGTAGATTCAACTTTGTCATTGCATTTCATGTCTTTCCACTTGAACTTTTTTCCTGTTTTTATTATCCTTTCAGTGAAATGTTTCCATGCTTTCAACTATATTGCTGGGAATTTCTGCTTACCTGAAAATTTTGAAATTTTGTGTTTTGTTCTGATGTGACAACGTTTCCTTCTATTTTTACTGGAATAGAAATTCTGGTTTCCAGTGGTAGTCTGGATTTCCAAATCTGTTCTCTGTTTCTATGTGATCAAACCTGTGCTCATGGAAGCCTGATCTACAGCATAGCAACTGCTTCGAGAAATCCACCAGCCAACCCATTTGAACTGCATTGCGCTGCTGCCTGCACACGTACACTCAACAGTCCCGCAAACCATTCCTTTTCCTGAAGTGCTCTGAAACCTTTGCTAGTGCACATCCTCAGGGGGTCACTAAGGAATCCGTATAAACTGCACTGGGCCAATTGTCAAGTTTAAAACAAACTGAATTCTCTTTAATGACAAAATCTGGCAGGAAATTCAACCTGAAGTGCAACAGCCAGAGGGAGATGCGTGTTTGTTGCCTTATCATGTGCTTAGTTTGCTCCATGTGAAATACATTTTGGTCTTCGTGCCCCCTCCATTCTATACATTTGAATTGTTCTGTTCAGACTGCATTGGTGAAGGGATTATATAGAATTTCCTACATTATACCATTGAAATAATGGAGGAAGAGTCCTCAGCAATAGGAAAGTGAGAATGGTCTGAAAAGAGTCAATCCATGCGTTTCACAAATACAAGATCAAGTATCCTTGATATTCTGCGCTTTTGGCTTTGCGTTCTGGGCTCTGTCTGCAGCCATATCCTTTGTACCTTATGTAAACCCAGCTGCAAAGCTTTTCTGCAGTAATCTTCTGAAGCATTTTTGCCTCAAATATGCCTTATAAGATCATATTTCTTGAGTTATGTCCTATATTGCAGCAGTTCTAATATCAGACTCTCAAAATCAAAGTTGTGCTTGGAGAAAATATGGAGTTTTTCTAGTGCTGCTGGAGGAGGAACATGCTGAGTCTTCCCTTGAGGTCTCTGAAATTTCCTGGGCACACATAAGCCACAGACCAGTCTCTTTGCTATAGAAAAGAGCATGCATGGCTTCTATGTTTTTGGTTTTTGCTTTTTTTATCGTATTCTTGTTGGTGTCCGCATTTCACAGTCAAAAGAAGATGCAATACACAGTCTATGAACATGTTTGTGTAGGTAAATTTGAAGTCACTAATTTGCATTTCAGGTAGTTGTGTGCAGCACCTATTGAAGCTAATGGGATTTCCACTCATAAATTTCATCACATCAGAATGGGAGTACATCCCTTGCTATAATTCACATTCTCTCTTTCATTTGGGATCTTTTTATATTCAGTCATTTATAATTTATTCTCCCAAACTGGCTTTGAATCTCAACAGTGGTAACTTTGAAAAATCACATTAATCTGTTTGAGGTGAATTAACCTCTTTTTCCACACTGTTAGTCCGTGAGTCAAATTTCCTTGATAAGACACCATTACTTCCACTGACTGGTAACAGTGCCAATATTTTTTGTCACTTGTAAGATTTCTGAAGCATATATTTTTAAATTCAATGCAATCTTCTCATTTTAAAAGAGAATTTTTAATTATTTAGCATTTTTTTCCCCCTAGAGACAGAGCCATAGGATTCTTTTATTATTATTATTATTATTATTATTATTATTGTAGAATACCAAATGGCTTATATGAGTGTGGTGAATAATTTTCTTCACTGCTCTTTCATGTGTGCACTCATTTCTTGACTGGGGATCTGATCCGAAGTTGCCTGGGGTCATTGACTTGAACAAAGATTGCTTTAGGACTGCTGAGTGCGATTATTGGCCTGTGCACGCTCACCTCCTGTGTACAAAATCACAGGAAATTAGGTGATCCTGGGGAAAGCCCAGGAGCTATCAGCTCCAGCCTCTTCCAGAATTTTCCCCTCTCCATCTGCTTGCAGAGGATGTAAGTGAAACCACATGGAGAATTACCCGTGGGGAAAAAGACCTCCTTTGGCTGTTGTTTCAGCAACAGTTCCTACAGAAGTAAATCTAGAGAGCATTCCAAGTAGGTTTCTGAAATTATGGCTTTTTCCCCCCAATACCCATTTCCCTCTAAAAATACACAGTTACAACTGGGAGGGCTTTTGTAAGTTTATGTAGGTTTATAGTTTTTCAGGTATCAAACAAATGTAACACATCTAGTATAAGAGCATTCAAATTATCCAGATGCATCCCTGGTATTGACAGTAATACAATCTTCATTTTTTTTTTCTATTTTTATACCAAACATTGCTATTTTCCCCCTTGTTCTTCACATCACTCAGATCTCTTCCTCTCCCCCTTCTTTACCTGTTCCAATATCTTTAGTTCTTCCCCTTATTTTATACCGCTACGCAGTGAACTTAATGCTTGTGAATTGTGCGCAGTTGCAGTGAGGGAGTTGCTCTGGGAGCTTTGCAGGCACACTGGTGATGCACAGTGGCGATTAGGAAGCACTGAAGTGCAGGCTTTCTGATTTGCCCTCTGAGATTTGGACGTGCTGGGAGCCTCATCTGTTTAGCGTGTTATTGGACCCATACTGGAAATACTGTGCTGTATATTTTGAAGTAACAACAAGAAAATCAGTTTATAGCTTCTGCTCCTAATAGTACTCCTTCAGGAGGATGCGTTCTGTTGAATCATGTAAAAACACTCACTCCTACTGTGTCTTCATTTGTAGGGTAGAAGAAAGCAGAATGGAATGCATAGCAATTAGCAACTGCCCTACAAAAACATGTATAGTAATCTTTTTGATTTTAGTACTGTACCTTGCAAGCAAATCTGGGAGGCGTGGAAGGGGTTTGCATAGGGTATGATCCCAGAAGTTCATATAATTAGCAAGAATTAACATGTATTTCGATTATGTGGAATTTTTCATTGCCACTTTTAATAGCCTGTGTTCTACAGAAAACTATGAATTCCATAGCTGAACGTATAAATGTGGTGTTATTTCATATTCTTGATGTTTGACAGAAAGATGATTTTAATTATGCAAGTTGGCATTTGTTAGCCATTCATCGGGTGTCGAGCCTCATTGTTTTTCCTGCTGTCATTTTTCTTGAAAGAAAAACTCAAGATTGCATGCTGAAGGACATATTTACAGCACTAATTATAGTTGTATTTCTCCCATACACCAGAAGACACATCTCCACTGAATTGCTCTTATTTTAGGTGAAAAGCATCGCAAAATGAGAGAGTGCAAAAATAGAGTTTTCATAAAAGAACATGGGATAAGCCAGGATCTTATCATGCACTTGACAATCATGTCTGGACTTCTTGGGTAAAATACCTGTAAACTGTTCTTGGGTGAGAAAAGCTGTGATTTTCAACTCTTTTGAAAAGAAATAATTGACCAGCATGCGAAATAAATGTAGTGTGCACATCTCTTCTGCAACAATCTCCATTGCAGTCAATACAAAATGGCTTTTTGTCTCTGTATTTGAGACAAATCCTTGGTTATTTCAAGGTGTAATATAGTAAAAACAACGAGGTGGTTGATTTGGCTAGTTTTATAAAAGAGATTTTGAATATCTCCTGGCTTGTTTTTACATCGAAGAACAACTTTCCTGAGAAACAACTAGTCAGTCAGTGCAGTGATAAATTTCCTTTTCCCTTTACTGTCATTTCTGTTATCCATTCAACCTTGCTGGGGTATTTGATCCTGTAACAATTACTGTAAACGTTTAGCTGTTTTTTGAGAAAGTAGAACAATGTGTTGGGTCTCTTTGTTCTTCACCATTTCTGCTCTTAAGAGCATCCCCCCAACAGGAGCTGGTGCCCCTCAGTAGAGCAGAGGGACCAGCTTTGTGAGGGCTGGTGCAATTTCTGTATTGACTCCCAAGTTTCTGAAGGGAGGGTTTTCACTGGAGGGTTTTCACAGAAGGGTTTTCACTGTGACAAGGATCTCTCAAACCTTCTTACACTCAGAAATACAAAGCCAACAAGCTGAGTAGTACTGCATCTAGGTTATCTGCAGGGGACGGGGATTTGGTACACCTGGAAACTGTGGTTATAGCTGTGTATCCTATTTCTGATACCCCCAGGAAGGGAAAAATGCTAACCCCAGGTGTAAAGCATCTCTGTGGACTGTGCAGCATCATGTACTGGTAGGGCAGTGGAAGAGGATCACCTTCACAGGAAAAAAAAAAAAGATGTAGAAGGGAGAAAGAGGAAACCAGAGGCTAAAAGGAACTGTAAATATCAGTGACATGTTAAATATCAGGGCTGGAAAACAGTGGCCTCGCTGTTTTGCAGCATGCCCTTTCTGGACCAGAAGGGATGAATCAATCTTCCATGTTAAATGTAAAAAGCCGAGCTGTCGCCTTTAGCAAAACTTTAGCAATACCTAGATTGAGACAAAGTCGTAAGACCTAGTTTAATGCTTGTTGAGTCTGTCCTTCATATGCATGTGGCTAGCTGTTTTAATATGCTTGCAGTCAGTTTCTGACTTGTTTGGTGCACTAAACCAAGTGAAACAGGAACACGGGCTGGGAATGAGAATGTAAGTGTGATTTTATGGCACTGCAATCAAGAAGATACAGTTCTTTATTCATATAGGCTTGAGAGAAGGCAGTGTCAGAGGAGTGAAGACAAAAATGCTCGCAGATTGTTTGCATAGTAATGTTTCACATCTTCATCCAACATCAGCACTAGCTTCGTACACCAAACCATGTCTCTCACTACCTGCAGACAGGCTACGTCCATGGGAAACCTCTTCCATGTTTGTTTTATTCACTTCTAGAAATAGAAAACCTTCCCTTTTGTTTTCTCTATAGAGGTTACTTACTATTAGATATAAAAACTTCCTTTATGAACACAAATTATGCCTTTATAATTAGTTCTTGTACTAAATATGTCAGCTTTCAAATATATGATTTAGGCACTCAAAGTATTGAAAAATCTATGTTGGCCACTGTGGGATCTTTTTGCAACACGGGCTGATGTTTAAAATATTGCTTTAGAGATGAGAATATTTGATTTCTTTTTAAGTTATTGATATTATTTCAGGGGGGTTGAAATTCATGACTGTCTAAACCCAGTATCTTGGGTTCAAATGCAGTGAAGGTCAATAGTTAGCAGAAATTGCTACATCCTTGGTTGGAGAACATTTGCATAACACAGGTATTGGTAAATAGCCCTCCTTGGCATCAAGAGCAAGGTAGGGCTGTAGGCAGCAGGGGAGGGAGGGGAGTGCTGGCGTTGGTTGCCTTGCTGAAGCAGTTTCCCAACGCGCGGAGGTCCTGCGCGTTAGCTAAGGCTTTGGCAGAGGCCTTTTTTGCCAGTAAATGGCTTAGTTGGATCAGGACTCTGTGGCATTTGTTTTGGATGTTTTCTTTGCAAAGAATGGAATATTAGAGAATCCAAATCTCAGGGGTTGTTAGGCTGCTGCTTTGCAAGCACACTGAATTCAAATAAAAATGGTTCTTTCTCAGCCCTGTGCAATCAGGACTCCGAATGTATCAGCTTTTTAATCTGGAGATGAAACAAGCACTCCAGATTATTCAGAAACAATAGAGACTCTGATTGTTTAATACACTGATAAGAATGTGTTTAAAAAATAAATTATCTACTAGCTGCTGGGCTTGCTTGAAATTCCATTAACCACTAATGAGAGAAGGCATCACAGACAAATTAATAAACACCCTACGCACCAACCTAGAAAATACCAGCCTAAAACCTTTGATGCTAAACTGATTAAAATAAGAAACATATTTCATGTGAAACTGCTCAGCATATTTCAGTGTATTAATTGAGGCATAATGAAAATGGCAGATACAGCACAGAAAAGGAAGAACTCACGCTACAAAGTAGACTTCAGTCCTGCTAAACGCATGCACAAATGCACCCTTAGTTTCATGCACATGAGCAGCTCCATAGGACTAGGAAGAGCACAGGAAAAAGTTAAATATATTTGCGATTTAAGAGCATTTTGGTTGGAGAACTCGGGGATTTTTTTGCAGTGAATTTGCGCATGTGTTACAGGATCATAAATTCTTTATACATTTGAAAAATCTTCAGTCCTGCATCTCCCATTGGTTCTGAAGTAGGTTTATAAAATAAATTGTACCAGGGGGAGGAGGGAAAGGTTGAAGGGAAACAAATCTGGACTTCTAAGACAAATCTTATGCGTTATACCTTGCTTGGATCGAGATTAGGTTAGGCAGTAGGGAAAGGAACCCGGTGGCATTACAGAAAAAGGAAGATGCCAGTGCCTCTGCCCAGCGCATCGCGGCGAGGGTTGCCATGACGACAGGATGGGGAGCCGAAGATGCCGCAGACGTAGCGCGGCTCCGGCCGGATCCCGGCCTGGGGGCGGCACGAACCCCTTCTGTGCGCGGCAGCCCCGGCCCGGATCCTGCCACCCGCACCCTGCCACCCGCACCCTCGCGCAGAGCGGGGCCTGGGCGCGGGCGTTGCTCCGGCCTTCGCGGAGAGGGAGGCCGGTGGTACCCGCACGGCTGGGGGAGCAGGGATGAGTGGGGGATATCTTGTCCCGTCTGGATGAAACGAGGCTGTGGTTCTGTGAGCTTTGTGGTGTAGCCGTGGCTGGAAGATGGCGGTTAGTCTGGTCCAGCTGGAGAGCTGTGAGAAAGGAGCAGGGAAAGCCCCCAGAGCCACTCGGAGTCGGAGCTCCTCCTGGACACTTCTAACGCGGATGTATGTGTGTGTCTGCATTCCTTTACTTCTTTTCAGGCTCTGAGTTTTTAGGTAGTGTTCAGGAATCTTTTTCTTTAGGAATAATTTAAACTGTTATGTATTTTTAAACAAAAGAGAGCCATCTCGGGTATCTGTTAAATGTCAGCAACAGGGCGTTCCAAGTCATGGGTTAATATGAGGCGATACAAGCGCAGTCTTCATATTGGCCAGTCCCAGACCCAAAGCTTCTTTAAACCAGCATGAATCTGAAGTTATTTCACTGGACTTTACAACAAACTAAACAGCTCTTCTTCTTCATCTTGTAATTCTTTCTGACCAGTGCTGCAAAGTTCACTGCTAAATATGTTCTTCCACAAATGAGAAATGTTTTTCTTGCAGCATTTGGAAAACTGGTATAAAATGTCTGTTGTTATCTGTATGAATCAAACCTGCATCAGTGAGGTGACACATGGCACAAAGATTTCTGTCACTGAAATCAGTAGGAACAGGAACAGCCCATTATTCATTTTTGATGGAAAGGGAAGAGGAATAAACACTCCACAGTAAAAAAGCAAAGTGGTAGAAATGAATAAGCAGCACCCTGAACAACACGTGTGCACTTGGAAGTCTCTGAAGCAGGCTTTTCTTCTGGTATTCATGGATCTTATCTTCTTGATGATGGAGGAGAGTTATATTTGATGGTGCCAGAAGTTCTGTTTTTGGTTAAGTGATAGAGTTTATTTCAGATTTAGCTATTTTAGGTACAATACATTTTTAATATTAATTTAATAGGTCTATGAGTGATTAATCAGAAACAAAGGTTTTCTGCCTCTTTAGTTATGTATTTTCATCACATATATTGCAGAGTGATCGTACTACATTTGCAAGACGTGAATTTATTTATTTTACACTACTTCATTTTTACCCTCAAGTTAGGTCTCTGTCTGAAAGCCAAGGAACTGAGCGTGTTTTAATGTTTCGAAATAAGGCGTACAAATCTTCTGGCAGGAACTATATATGCTGTCCTGGTTACTGCTCTTTTTCCTTAATCAAGCTTTCTGTATGTTAATAGAAGAATCCAGCGCTTTTACATTGCAAGTTATCATATATTTCTCTAAGAAAGAAATTCAGTTGTGGATAAGGTACAGTATAAAAGATATTAAACATTAAAATATATAAGGAAAGGTACAAGATATATTTAAACTGAAGCCCTTAATTTCAGACTTTGAGTAGAAAAGGAACTGAAAGATTAGGTATGGTACAGAATAGTAGTAGTATAGGTATGGTACAGAATACTTATCTATGGTGTCCCAAACTCACTATTACCATTTAATTCAATAATAGTTTTTATTTGGGTTGACTGAATCAATGTTGAATAAAGACTTTTCTTTTTTTTGTTAGGACCAGTTTGCATCAGCAGTAAAGGTGATTGCTGAGTACAGGCACCCTGATGTAGGCAAATGAAAAATTGTTTCCCAGTTCTGTGCAGACGGTTTCTTCTGGAAGGCTATTGCATCCTTGGTTATCATTTCTGTATCATTCATAATCTTTGTGTGTTTGTGCTTGATTTGATGAAGCCAGAAACCTAGAAATGCCAAGAGACCAGGACTTGATGCAATATGTAAAGCTTTATTTGAAACAACACCACCAAAAAAATGTATTATAGCCTTTATATTGCATTCATCCTAGTTTGTGCTGGAAAATATAAACTAGAGCCAAGTCTGAACCCCTTATTCAGGCATCACTATTATCAAAAGCAGCACAAAGGACACAAAGATTTGGTCATTAATGGTACATCGGGTTGCTTGCCAGAGTAATGCAATAAAACCCCACAGCGTGGAACTGACATAGTGTCTCTGAGCATATAACCACCGGCATTGCAGGTCTCCCTGAAACAAACAATAATACATTTTTCTTACATCTTTCTCATTAACTTTTTAAAGCCTCTGCTGGCTTTGTGGGCTTATTGCAGTGAGTTTGAAATGATGTATGAAATGAAAAAGGAAAGGCAGGCTGTACTCCACAGTCACTACTGGGTAGTGTTGGATCGTGTTATACTGAGCTCATAAAAAGCCAGGACAGGTCTGACTTTTATGAGACAGAGAAAGAAAACATAGGTACTCCGTCACACAGCGAAACTGGCCATGATCAGCGATTGCCCCAGTGTGGTGTCTTTGCTGTGTTTTTCCTGTTCCTTTCTGCCAGTAAAGTCTGCAAAGGTTGCCTTTCTTAAGCTTGCACTTATATCAGGAAGGTAAATCTATACTGAACTGACGCCCCGTAGGGCAAGACTTAGATCACGAGCCTGTAAATGTTTTCCTGCATGACTTTGCCCAAGTTATTTAGGGAAAAAGTGCCTAGGGGTAATAGCCCGGTTCCAAGGATGGCTTTCAGTTTTTATGCAGTGATTTACCAAGCACAAGTTCTACCTGAGCTCATTAATTATATTTTAGTTGATTTACTTGTTTCCAGACTGCTTTTTCTTTTTTGACTCTTATTGGTTTTCCATCAGTTCCCCACATGCAAAGGAGAGTAAGACAACAGTTTTTCTTCTGATTCTTCTCTATTGGACTGAAGGACTTTTTAGACACTGTCCAGTTTTTTTCCAGCTCTTAACGCCATTAGTCCTCCGTTTTGCTTTGGTTTGTAATAAAAATAATAGTAGTAGCTGCACACTACTATCTCTGTACGGCAAATGGAGTTTTATTTGGGAACATGGACCTGTTTAAATGTCACTTGAAAGAGTTGGGTGCAGCCAGAAACAAAAGTTAGAAGGAAGGTGTAAAAAGGTACAGTAGAAAGTGAAGGAGAAGAGAGGAACTGGCATGTATATACTCATTTGTCTGTGATCCATTTCTGTCTGTCTTTCTGGATCTTACTGATCTGTGATGCTGATACTGCAGGTCAGACTTTATCTGAATTTTAATCAAGCTCATTCATGTGTTTTTGTCACACTCTTTGAGAGATGTTGATCGAATGTTAATTCGGTTTGATGTGGGGGACAGGGAAAGCAGCGTATTGATAACAGTGAAAAGTTCATCCAAATGCATTTACTTCCAAAATAATGGTCGAGCTTCAGCCTGAGATCTGCGCAAGTGCATGTGCCTTTGATGGATGTTACAGCAGTGGTTCTACTCTCAAGATTTATTCACAGCAAGATAAGCTCCATTGAATTAATAATAGGCTGTGGTGGCTAATGAGTGTTTGTGCATGTCATGCTCCTGGTGCCTGTTCTCTTGCCCCCGTAGAAGGGGCTAACAAGTACACAGTACCACCACACAGGAGATGCACTAATGCGCGTAGCACTAAAGGTTCCTAGTGTGGTTCAGTGTGCTCCAGGTGGGTCTGAAGGCTTGGGAAGTGGGTGGGAAGTTGTAAAGTTTTGGTTTAGACATGTATGTACTACATGTATGTAGTAGCGTGACGTGACAGGAACCTATCCAGCTGTGTAGAACAGGAGTGCTTGTCATTTCTTATTAAACGCATCCTTCCAAGTCAGTATGAATCACCAAACGGGAGTCTTTCTTTTATACTGGTATCAGATAGCTGGCATCAAAATTTACATTTTAAATGAAACAAAGTAATTGTGGCTAATCCCTTCTAATTCAACATGAGTTTTAAATCGTTTGTCTCTAATGATACTGGCTTTTATTATAAAGTATGTTAGAAGCTTATAAAATAAAGTGAAGTTGAAGCGAATATAAACCTTGAAGAAGCCTGATGATCTCCAAACAGTTTTGTATAACAATTTGAAATAGTCAGATGTGCAGGTTTTATGTCCACTTCAACAAATTAAATCTTCAGTTCATTCATAGTCACAAGCGGGCTGCAGACATCTGACGAAGGCCAACATGATCGCCTCCCAGTCCTTTTCATTAGCAGGTTGTTACATTTAGATTAGGAAAAAATGAAGACCTTATTCTTCATTTCAATCCATGATAACTTTTTTTTTTTTACTGCATGTATGTGGTACTTAAGTCAGCTTAGCACAATTTTAAAATTTTATTGTAATTGCAATAGGAAAGCAGTCTGTCAGTATTGGAACAATCTGTACATATTTTGTGAGGTGCTGAATTTCTTCAGGAGACTCTGAAAAGGAAAAGACTAAAAATTTGCTAAATCACACAGGATTGGATGCGTTAAGATGTGCTGTATGCAGACTGCATCTGCCCAGTCCCAATCCACAGCACAGGGCTTTCCTTTCAACTTTATCACCTGCTCTTCTGTACTGTGCTCATTGCACAGTGAGTGGCACCATCTGCTTCTCAGAAAATGATGTGTCTAGACATCCTTGAGTACCATGCGAGAGAATATCAGTGGTGTGGATTAGAGGTCCCTGTGCAGCTCCATTGTGGAGAAGAAGCAAAATAAGCCTTCCTGCTCTGGAGCAAGTCAGGTAAGCTGCTCCCAAACTTGGTGGACCCCTGTGGCAGCACATCTGGTACAAGTCTGCTGGGAGCAAGCTGCCTGGTGTCCCAGGCAAGGGTGCATAGTGCCAGCTGGTGCTGCTGGGAATGGCCAGTGCCTTCCTGATGGACCACAGCATATCTTGTCAAATTCATCGTAGTTTAGGCAGCCTTTGGTATTGGCTTTGGTTTTTCTCTTTGTTTATTTTAACTGAACGAGAGTCTTTTCTGTTTAATAATAGAAGAACACTAAGTCAGAAGATGCTGACGATTTAAGGTCGTGTCATTAACTGGGTATGAAGAAAGAGAAACTGATTCTTCTTTAAGAAATATGGACATGTGAATTTCCTTTTAAGGTAATGGACAATATAATTAGTTATAACATGATTTGGAGGTTTTCATTTGTATATTAATAGAAACTCTATTCAGTATAATTGAGCAGTAGATTTGATGAGGTTTGGCAATCTCTTCTTGGAAAAGCTTTCGTATTTTTTTATGAGAGCTGTAGAGGCTTAGTTTTCTTTTTAATCTCTCTTTACCAATAATATCTCCACCTTTCCATTTGTCCCTCACCTTTATTGCTGAGCCCATACATTTCCTCCAGATGCTCTCCTGTGAATCCAAAGTTGGGGACATTACCAAAGGTCCTGGAAAGTCAGGTAGAGGGTTTTTTTTCCTAGCTAGTTGGCTTTGGAGTAAGCCTCTGGTGTGTAATTTAGATGCTTGTTAACAGGTGCTTCATGCCCTGAACATGTTACACTATTGCACTGTAGTCTATCCTCAGGCTGCCTATTAATTTTTAGGAAGAGTTGTTGCTTACTGGTCTATAAAACTCTTGGAGGTTTGGGACCTGTCTAAGATTCCCTCTAAGTGAATCTGCTGGGGTGGTGGTCAGCGATGAGGCAGGAAAATGAGAGGTGTTTGCCAGGCGAGATGCTCAGGATTGGAACTACCTGGAGAGAGTCCACGTTAGGACTCCGACGGGGCCAAAAGAGCCTCATCTTTGTGAATGTGCAGAATGCGGGGGGGGGGTTTATACATAATCAAAGTTTTAGAAAGAATGATGGCTGAAAAGTGTATATTATGGAGTGGTAGGGGCCTTAGCTGATTCAGCGAGTATTTTCCACTTCTTTGGGTTTGAATCCAGCACATGCTGAAGTAGTCTTACTGTTGGTGTAAGGTTTTGGCTGATCTTATGTTTAAGTTGACGTGCACAAATAAGTACTTAGAGGTTGATAGACGCCTTTTAATAATAAGTTGCTCTCTTTGGTGTTCATGTTTGGGTAGGCAGGGATTTTCTTTGAATGGTTTCTCACAGAAAGAATCATAAATTTTCCTTCTTGATCAAGGGGTGAAAATCTCTGCATTGATTCCCCTGATAAATGTGAGCTGATTTCCTAGCAATTCAGTCATGATCATTTCTAGTGTATTGCTATGCCTGTACATTGAAGTTGTGAACCTTTTATAATAAAATACAGTTTGAATCTCAGTGTTCCTGCCAAATCTAGTTAAGCAAGTGGATGATTTGCTGACACATTTCAACAGCAAGCTCTCAGAACATGTCCCTGTAAATCCTCCTCTGTTGTTTGTTTGGCCAGTGATGCTGTTTGTAAATGGGATGCTACTTTGTGCTATCTTGTGATTGCTCTTCAAACCATGACACGTATGCTCAGTCTTCAGCTGAAGGAAACCAATGGCCTGGGGAGTATTTTATAAGGCAAGATGCATCTTTTCAATATTAAAGTCACAAATCTGTAAGGAGTGCAAATATTCTGTCACTAGGATGCCAATTCCCTTTTATGAGTCCCTCAGTAATTACAGAGTAATATTTATTACAGAGAAGTGTACTAGGGAAAAAGTGTTTTTTGTAGATGGGACCAAAGTGAAGCCGAGGTGTTTGATAGCAGTGAGATCTGTTTGGTGACTCCACGAGTGTTCCTGAAGTAGTACAAATTAGGCAGGGCTGGATTTTAGAAGGTATCTTGTGATAAAAATGAATAGTCAAAAGTGTTTGTGATGGATGCTAATTTGGGATGCAGAGCACAGTTTTTACTTCCTTGTAAAGTTGTCTTCAGCTGCCCCACTGCTCCAAGTGTGTTTCATCTGGCATGAGGAAATCACGTGAAATGGGCTGGATTTCCATCAAACTGCTTTGACCTGGCAGGATGGTTGGTACTGAGAACATGTACGTGGGTTATAAACTCTTAAGAATTTGGATACAAAGCCATTGCGTACGTAGAGCCTAGCACAGTGGGACTCTTATCTCTGGCTTAGGTTTCTAGGCACCAACACAACAACAACAATAATGCCTTATATTTTATTGGCATAGGAAACTTTTAAGGCAGAAGGGACCATTAGGTTATCTGGTCAGTGCACTGAGTTGTTATTGTCCTTCAGAGAGACTCACAGCTGAGGATGATGGTGCTGGACCGGGGATGGAAGAATCAAACTCAGGTCACACAAGCACGGGCCTAGGTGCAATAAACACCTTTTCTGGGGGATAAAATCCCTTCTGCATAGTTGTGTTTGCCCATTGTTACTGACCTTGGCTGGGATTTCTAAGTCTTGCAATAATGCTGATGTTATTAAAACTGGCTACAATCTTTAGAAAAACATGTGCTGTGAAAGTAAACAAAAGCTATTTGTTTCTACCCATCATTCACAGTTCTCCGTTCCAAAGGAAGCCTGTCACAAAACTGTGCAATGAGAATGCAGAATGTATGTATTTCCAAATGCGTGTATCCATTATATTTATCATCTCATATAGTTTGTATGGATTTTACATTTTTGTTACGTGCATGTATAAGTATATATGTGTGTTTATATATGCATGCACATGCTATATTTCTTTTCCTTGTCTGAAATTCCAGCAATGTGAATGTTAAAAGCTTTGTTTAAATGAAGTTATGACCTTGGGCAAAACCAATAAAAGCAGTTTAATAGGAAAAGAAATGACTAAACTCTTCAGCCTAAATGTAGAATATCACACTTTTTCATTTTTGCTATTGAATGGCATCAAGTTTGTAGTGACAGCTGAAAATGCAGCCTTTGCTAAGGATTTCCTGGCTAGTCTCAAGACATTAATATATTTTTCATTGTTTAATTATATTTAATGTTTTAGGGCTGACTAAATTAAATGGGTACGGTAAGCTTTTAAATTCATTGATGCTATCTCATTTTAGCAAATGCGTTAGACTGTACGCAGGGATGGAATAATGCCCTAAGCTTCAGCCTTTGTACTAGTACTTCATTCTGAATATCTGTCCATAAAGACAGAAGCCTTATTCCCCTCCTTCTACGATACATTAATATTTTATGGAGCAGAACAACACAGAGTCAATAGACAATTTCATATTATGATCATGGTGACATAAAGCCCAGTCCTTGGCATGCTTTTCCTCTCAAAAGCCTCCTGCCTGCACATGATTCAGATTAGATCTTTTGGCTACATCCTCATTGTCTCCAGACATTCATCTGTCTCGCAAAACGACCTTCTGCAGGGAGGTGGTGCAAGCGTGTCTGGCTCCTACAAACCCACCTCTGTGCTCATGTATGTGAGGTCCCACGTCCTCTGACAGATAAACTGCAGCCACGTGCAAGGGCCTGTGCCACCAGCAGAGCTTCGTGCAGTGGAACATCCCCTGAGATGAAAGGGAGGAAGTTGTTTGTCCGGGCCACTGATGTCAACCTTATAGGAAATGCACTGGGCTCCGTGGCTGAATTTATAAACATAACTAACAACACTTAATTAAGGACACTTAAGGAGAGGAGGAATTACTCTGAGCCTTGAAGTGCCAGGTAGTTTGCAGAAGGAAGCTGAGAATTTGGATCAACAGGGCTGGGAATGAACTGGGCTCTGCAACTTGCTATATAATTGATACAGGTGCCTGGGTGACCCAGCAAGCCAGCCATTCCCTCTCCTCCTCTTACACCTCTGAGGAGCCTGCAAGTTGCAGCAGCGAGAGAAGTAGATTCTTCGCTTTCCCTGCTTGGAAGGAAAGGCACACTGAAGCAGAGGACCGACGCAGTGCCACTGCCCTGCTTAGCCCCCAGTTAGTGCCTGTTTTGAGAGGTTAAGCAGGGCACAGGCTGTCCACTAGTTCATTTCACCAGGATGAAATTTCAGCCTATGGTTAACTTCAGTCCCTACTTATCTGATCTATGATATGTAAGAACATAAGACCTACACTTGGGTCAGAATAGGGTTCGGAGTATCTCAGGTACTCAAACTTTGACAGAGACCAGCAGCAGACGCTTTGGAAAGGAATGTAGGATTAGGGTAAGAAAGGAGAGAGCGCTGCATGGCACACATTCTCACAGCTTTCTTCCAAGGCACAGTGTTCTGTGGAGATGAATTCGGTTATTTCACTAGAATATCTTTAGCTATTGAACAGGAAAATGACGTGGAGAAATGAAAGGTCTTTCCTGTGCTCAGAGAAGGATGCTTACTGCAGGCAGCATTAGAGAGCTCAATTTCCCTGCTCCCCCTTTCATCCTGGCTTTCTGCCTAAAGCACATGGCTCAGTAAGCTGTCACAGACAGCAGCCCTTTTATTTCGGAAAACAATCCACCGTTGTTGGTTTCAATTTGATATTTGTTTTGCTTTGGTGTTTTCCTCCAATATTTCTGCTCTGATTCTGTTGGAGGCTTCTTTTCTGTAGGACTGCAGGATGTCTTAACATTTTGGCCTTGGTCGTGGCGCGTGTGTACTGTGATTGATTGTGTTCATTAGGAAGGTTGACTGTTGTTTGTTTGCTATCAATAGATATGTTAGCAAACAAGATAAGTGAAGACCAGCAAACTTGCTGTAGTAATTACTGTGGGTTCAGATAAAGTGTGTAGCATTGGAGCCTTGCCATAATGAATCCTCGTTGATGTGAAATAGGAGATTCATTACATATTAGATGTTGAAATCTTTCCCTAGCCAAATGGGAAGAATCACAATAAAAGAAGAAAACACCTAGTTCTTCAGGGCAGTGTGTGTAGCGCTTCAGATAATGAGAGCATAGTTAGTGCATGGCACCAACTTTTAGTTGAAGCATTTTTTTTGTGGATCCAGGGGCAGCAAAGTGTCTGACAAAATTGGATCAATTTTCATGAAATCTTCTTACTGGAAAATACATCAGCAGCAAAATTTATTTCACTTCAGCACAAAATCTTTGGACATTGTTGCTTACACCTTCCCATTTTGAAATATCCTCCTCTTTTATTTAATATGCAGTAAAGACCTTGAAATTAAAACAAAATGTTCTCCAGACACTTCTAATGTTCTTCACTATCCTTCCCGGGCTCTGTTTTATTTATTTTTTCCCCCAAAGCCTGACTCAGCATCCCTAATGCCTGTTTCTTCATCTCAAGCTGTTTCTTTCCACTGGCTCTCTTGTCCTCTCCTGCTGAACTGGAAAGAGCAATTGCAGAGAAGTGCTGCTCACCCCAGTGTGCTCAGAAAATGCCTTTGCCAAACTAACAGCTTTGTCCTTTGCTGTGCTAACCAAGCACTCTTACAGTCTTAGGTCAGCCAAATGGAAACAAGAGCTTTGTTTTGTTTTCAAAAACAGCAAAAGGAACATCCCTGCTATTTTTTTATTTATTTATTCATTTATTTTTAGTATGGCCAAAATTTTGATATTGTCTCCTTCCTGGAAGCAACTGAGCCATTTAGTAGAAATTCTGAAAAAAAAAATAAAAAATAAAAAAAAAATGTCTTGGGCAGGATGAAAATGTACAAGCTTCAGCAAAAGTGATTCAAAGCTGACAGAGTAAGTAGCCCAGACTTGTCAGGTAACATTACATATAACCTATAAACAGCAAATCCAGAATATGAGATGTTTAAATCTTGACCTCAGAACGTGTTCTGTTCAGTGGAGATGCACTCTCCTAGAGACGTGATTTTGGTAGACTCTGGTTTTACAGGCAAAGGACTAAAGAGAATAGGGTCAAGCAGGCAGAAACGAAACAACTGAAGTTCCTTAAGCAGGGCAATGTCTGTGTAAACACAAATCAGAACACGGCAATTTAACACAAAAGAAGAAAAAAACAAACAATGAGTCTTTGTGGTTTTACAATATTTCAAGCACTCAGATTCCCAAAGACTTTTTATGCCCCAAAAGGCAAACAAGCAGCAAGTTGCTAGCAGGTGTAAGTTGAAGAAGCACAAAACATGTCACAATTTTAATTAGTTGCTCAATATCTGCCAAACCTACCCCCTAGTCACTGTTTAACCAGAGTGCAGGGGATGTTTATACGTGTAGCAGGTGAGGTAGGTGTCTGTTCCTGCGTAGTTTTTAACAATTCCTAATCTACTCGATAAAGATTTGTAGTGGCACTGAATAGCTCTGATGCTTTAAAAAGCTGTCAAGGAAACTATGCAACAAAATTTGCAGTCCTACCTGTTATGTGTACCATGGGAAGTTTTTAAACCCAGCAGGCAGAAGAGAAAGTACCTTAAAATAATTTATTTTAACACCAAAGAGGCTTTTGGAAGCCATTTGTGATCATTATCCAGCTATCTTATCTCAAGCATCGGTTTCTGCAATGAGGTGCGAAGAACAGATGAATAAAATGAATCTGAGTTACCTTCAAAGGGTGGGGGAAAGTTTCACAAAGAGGATAGAATAGAAGACAAATGAGAGAGCCTACTGAGAAGAGATTTACAAGCATTCAGTACCAACACCAGAGGTGATAGGTGAAGTGGTGGAAGTTGTTTTGCCCTAATTGAGACTCCCTGCTACCACTGCAGACTCATTTAGATCACTCACCCTCTCACACTCCTCATGTAGGAGTGATTCTGAGGGACTGCAGGTTGGTGCAATGGGTATGCTGAAAAGCCAGAATGAAAGATACAGTGAAGGTGTGTTATAAAGACAGTCATCTTTAATGCAGTCCCTCCTTATTCATGGCATTATTTGCTGCCATCCTTACTTCTGAGCCCCAGGCATGCAAGTGACATCAGCTTTGTCTTAGAGGTGTTCCAGAAGTAAGGTGTATGTGGCATGAGCCTGTGAGTTCAAATAAATGAGTCTTAATGTGCCCAAAATGATCGCTTATACCTACATGCATTTGGAGTAAGAACATATAAATCAGAGTTGTCATTCTGGATTTCCTCGAGTTACAAATCAAATCAGTAAGTCCTGAAACACAGGTAAGAGCTATGCTGTGGTACAAGACAAAGCAGGAAGATTTCAACAGCATCAGCTGAAGGGGACCTGTGCAATATGTAGATTTCAAGTAGTTTAGAAAATGGGTAGTTTTGCAGTAACCTGGTCTGAAACTGAAGTTTAGTGGGGCTGTTGTGATCCCTCAGTTTGTTTGGAATCAGGTAGCTGGAGGGAGGTGGGTAAAGCTTTGATCACTATTTTTGTGGGTCACCGTGACAAACTGAAGCTGCTGAATATCTGTGTGTAGAGAGTGTGCTTGAATTAAGTATTTTATAATGAGTTCTATCTCATGTCATGCTTTTAGTTTTACTTTTTTATCTGACATCACTTTTTCAGAGCAAAATAAGTCATATTAACATAAACCTAAAAATTGTTGGCTGTGTTTTAACCTGAGCTCTAAGAATTTAAATAAATAAATTTACAGAAGAATTGTGTAAGAAGTTTGTGTCCTTCCTTTGTTTAATGGTTTAACATGGATAAAACATTTGTTATGACTGCAAAGGAACTACTCCAGCACCTTCAGCAACATAAAAGATTGATTTAGGAGAAAAAGTTGCCCAGAAAAGCAATTACATAGCAAGTCACCCATCACTGTAAGTTTGCAAAGAGAATGTGGTTGACCTCAGATTCATAGCAATTTGCTTTTCAGCAAAGTTTTCTTAAGAGAGAAAGAGAAGCAGTCCCAACTATCTGAGGTTGACCCATTGCACTGAAAAGTCAGCACACAATTCAGTGGTGAATGAGGGCTGCTTTGAGGTGGAAGCACCGTTAGAAGAGGCATATCTGGATGGAGAACAACTCCTTCTGTGCAGGAAGCCCTTTGCGATAATCAGTGAAAAGCTTTTAGCATCCACCATGGGTCTGCAGCAGCAGTGCCATGGTTAGAACAACGAGGCTGCATCTGGTCCCCATGTGTGCAGTAGCCTCCAAAATAATGCGATAGCATTCTTCAGTTTTGTGTGTGTCAGGTATTTGGATGACCAACGGCCCAGAAAGGGCAGAGCAATACCTCCTCTGACTCTCTGTGCTTCTGTCTTCAGACGTCTTTTCCTTTCTCTGGTGTTCTGGTTTGCCTAACCGTGGATTTGAGCTCTATAGGTCTGTCCTATTGCAAGTTTCTTCAGCTCTGGCTTGAAGGAATGAAGCTCTCTGGAATAGCTCTGTATTGTAAAAAAGATGGTGATCTTAAACTGTAGGATGTGAAATAATTTCTGCAGCAATTTCAAAGTTATGAATCGTCAGATACCATGTCACATCTCTCATAGTGGTCATTAGCAATTATGTCACATTGAATCACATAAAACTTAGTGAATTTGGTACAAATAGAGCAGAATAAAGTCTTTTCTTGCTCATGAGTCCTGTTTTTTAATATCTACAACTAGACATTGTGGTTTTGGCACTGACAGGGAACCATATTTCTCTCTAGCTGTATGCTTGCTTTTAGCTATAAGATAAATTCTAGAGAAAACTCTGAAATCATTAGGCATGCAAATGTGGTAATTTATCCAGGACAGGCGTGCTATCTATCAAGGCCAGCACTCCTCTGCCTTGTGTTCACAGTGCTTGTAAAATCAAGACAGCAAAAGCCCAGTGTGAGGCCGCATGTATCCGCTGGCCAGTCTAACGTGGCTGTGCTGCTGCAGGAAAATCTGCTACACCATGAAGCAGAGGAAGAGGTTCCAAATCTCACTGGCTTGAGATTTTTCTAGAGCAATATTTGTGTACTCGTGTTGGCAAGAACTAGCCTGGCAAACAGACGTGTTCATTGTATCGGTACTCCTTTATTGCAGACTCGTGGAATCACTGCAGATGCCAAGCAAATAAAGATGAAGTCTGCTGGAGTATTCAGGTAAAAGCTAGCAGGCTGTCTCTTCTGTGCTACAGTGACATGGTGAGAGAGGGAAGAACTGTGTGTAATGGAAATTCTGAGGATGGCTCAGAGATGGGAAGAGGAAGGAGAGGGTGAAGCATCAGCACAGAGCGGTTGTTCCTTGGGAGAAGCATTACGTGACAGAAGGGACGGGGAGAGGAACGAGTGATCTCGGCAGATCTTTGCCTGAATTCTTCTTGTCTCAGTTTGCACAGCTAGGCTTGTAACTCGACCCAGTCAAAGTTTTAAGGTTTGCGCATGCCGTTAATTGATGCCTTGTAAACACTGTCTGCCTGACAAGTTTGATCTGTTGTGAGGAGACTCTGAATTTGTGCACTTGCTTTACCTACAGGCCAGGGCTGTAATTAATGGTGTTTAATTATCATATTCTAGGGAAAATAAATGCAAACTGTTCTAGTAAGTTTGTTGCCACCATGCTCTAACTGGTTGACATTGGATATTTATTTGGCTGCATGGAAGTTTGAGACAATCCTCATTTAGGCTGTTAAGTGGATGATCCATTAAGCAATAAATGTTGTCCTAAAAGTCTGTTAACTCTCATAGAAGAATGGTCAGCTGGGCTGGCCACAGTGATTCTCTTGAGAATCATGTAAGGTAAACCTAGTTGAAATTGGGATGAACCATCTCTCCCTGTAATTTATTTGGCTTTCCTAAGAATTCTCTCTCACATTGAACGACTGTCAAGTTAGAAGTGCTGCAGAGTTAGTGATATCTCTGCTGTTCTGAACAGGTCGGCTTTTAGCCACCTTGCGTATTATGAACTTGGCTTTCTGTTTGCTCAGATTTAAGCACACCTCTACATCCTATGGAGCATTCTCATTGAAAACCCAGCATGACAAAGCTGACTTATAATTTTAGACCCTCCAAATTGGTAACATGCCCTCAAAACAGAAGTAATTGATTGGCATATATCTTTAATGGAATATAATACACATTATGCTCTTCAAAGAGCTTCCTAGCCTACTTTCTGGCAATGTTGCTGCTGTATTTTTCTATAGCTATTTTTCTTTCTTTGTGTTACTTCTAATGATCTCGTGTAAAGCTGGTCATTTTACTTTACCTTGAATATAAATTATTTAAAAATGATGATGATTCCGAACGAGATTCATGCTGGGCTTCATAAAGTATTTTTTTTTCCTATTAGTCTGCAGCTATTCTTTGGTGGTATCGGCTCTGCTTCATGAAGGTAAAAGGTAGAGGTGAAATTTTGTCAAATGACTTCAAAAATGTAAAAATCCAACACATCATTACAATGACTCTAATATCTTTACAAATTCAAAACACTGTTGTGGTGTGACCTTTCTCGTCTCAACTTGTTCCTCCAAAGTATTCTGACCTTAATATAATGTATTTCCTAAAATGTTTTCTTTAAATTGTCAAACTACCACTGTACTCAATTCTCTCTTAATGGGTCTGTACAATATCAGCCAGCACCTTTTTTTAATACCATCATTACCGTGTGTTACTGCACAAGCATCTTCATTTTTTTTCACTAAAACTCTGTCATTTGTTATTTTCTTTCAGCACTGTATCATTATTACATTGTTCGTTGTTAAGACCCTGTGCTGCTTCTCAAAGAACTATCTTTTTCTCGTCTTCATTTTTATGGACGTGGCTCCTAAATGCCATGCTCCTCACACACACAGAAGAAAACATATCTGCATTCACATCTGCCTGTTCCCTTCTTTTCTGAAATGGAAGCAGTTGCACAATTGTTAGATTTTCTTCATTTCCACATTCCTTCTAATTAAAAACTAAATAAGTGAACTAAAATTAGACTCTGCCTTGAGATTAATTGTGGTTTTGCTTCTGTTAGTTTTACTGCAGTGTCATTCAGTTGATGTTGGCAGAGTTATTTCTGATTCATAAGTGTGTAAATTCATAATCAGAACCACACTTTGAGGCCTCAATCCAGCTAAGCGTTTAATTCCCTTATTCTCCATAACAAGTTTATGCAAATAGTCTCTTGGTTGGCTGATTGTTTTTGTTAATGAATATGTTGCGGGTCCTGCGTGCTAACAGAGAGCTGCCTGGTGTAGGGTAGCTTGAAACACATTGTTAGGGGATCTGGGCTGAAACGGTGATCTAGAAAAGCCGCGTTCAGCAGGCATAAACACAATAACCACGAACTCTGGTACCTTGTTAGCTGTCATGGAGCTACTGAGTTTTGCCAAAGCTGAGAAGAAAAATGGCAAGGCACTCACTAAAGCACGTGACAGCTGAAGGAGAGGAGGGGACCTGTTGTCAGAGGGACAGCATGGGAGAAGATTCACAAAGGTAGGACATTCCCGAGACAGAGTTGAGGGGAAACTGTCAAAAGTTTTTGAAGAAGTAGTGGAGATAAAAATTAAAAACAAACAAACAACAACAAAAAAGAAACAAAAAAATCGCACCTTGATATACTTTATATTATATACGGTCTTTTATTTGACCTGAGCTCAGTGTGGTGTTTACCTTTGGACAAAAGAATTCAGAATTTGGGGCTTGAGGAGTATTTTAATTTCAATCAGGACCATGGCAGGTTCTCAGGGAGCAGCTCTAGGCACAGAGCTCGGTGGGACAAGCAGCTGAAGCAGTCGGCAGGACAGCAGCAGGTCCAGGTGGGATGCTGTGGCTCTCCCCAGGTCGCACCGAAACCACCCCACGGCTTTAGCCCTGGCCCTGAACAGACACACAAGAAAGGCTGAAAGGCTTCCAAGGCATGGTTTGGTTTGCAGTTCTGACACGTGCTTACTATAGTTACCAAATTATTTTTCTTAACTAACATCTAATAACATCAGTGTAAGTGTTTGTGCTTAAATTTGGCATTTGTTACAGGAGTCTGCGAAAATGGGCTTGAGTCTATCTGTGGCCTTTCTGTGCAGCTCAGGACCACCTTCTTTTCCCCAGCTCTGATAGTTTCTTCTTTTCTTACGCTCTGCCTTCCTTCTCTGCTCAAAGACTAATGGCAGATATAGACATCGTCTCTGAATGCCCACTGATTTACAGGAAGCCTCACCAAGCCCAGAAGTAAGCTACCACACTGTCCCAACAAGGTAGAAAAGTACATTGCACTGCTCAGCCTGAACTTAGCCAAAATTGAAGGCTGATCCCTTGAACAGCACGCTAATCCACTGGCTGATGTGGTTACTGGTGTAATTTTATTCCTCAGTCAAGGCTTGTTTCTATTATTTGCTGACTTGATTCAATGTTCTTTTAAATCCACTGTGGGATGAACTAAAAGAATATCACAAACCTGCACCTTAAATTGGTGCTGTAATTAAGTTCTAGAAAAACAGCCAGATAAACCATTCATGCGAGGCACATGTTTCAAAGTTTCAAAGTAATTTTTAAGGATAACTATTTCCTTCTCTGAATTGTGAAGCAATGGCTAAAGAAAGGATTATTGCCATGAACAGCACGTAGTTTGCTTTTGAAATGCTTTAGACGTGGGTCACACTACATGGTTTATTTTTGTCAAGAAGTCGCTTACATGTTTAAAAATTACTTTCATAATAAGCTGCCCTAGGTGACCACGAACTGAATTATTCAGTGCAAAAATTAACAAATAAGGGAGGTCTTTGATGACATTGTTAGTAGATCAGCGTGTGTCACCAGTGAGTCCTCCCAAGCTCTGCAAGCTCCCGATAAAAGCATGGGAACGGCTGCAGCCTTCTGGGAACGAGCGAGGAAGGAGCAGCGTTGCCACCACCAGTGCCCCTGTGGCTGCCAGGTTCTGGAATCGGAAGAGAATGCCACATCTGGGGGCACTCTGTGCTATGTAGTTATTTGTTAAATATTTGGATATTAAGCTAGGCCCTGACAGTGAGCCACAAATTAGCAATTCTGGTCATGGTTGTATCTTCCTTTGCTCTTCTGTATTGAATTTTTGTATAAATTAGAAGAGCATTTGATCCAAGCTACACTTACTATTCATCTACTTCTCACAGGCTTCTGTTTTTAAGTGACGTTCTCTCGGGGTTAAAGTTAAACGGGTAGAATAACAGGGACCCGCCGCTGGGGTGTTTTATTTGAAAGCCTAAGACTTGTGAAATTCATTCCCAAATTAGTAAAACCTAAGGCAGTGCTACGAAGGTGTAGGGTTATGGGGGTGTTTCCTTCCTTTTGAAATTGTTGCATTTCTCCTTGGTGAGCGAGTGCTGCGAAGGCGCTGCGGAGCCTTGCACGAGGGACGGCTTCTTGGGGGTGCAGCCTCCGGAGCTGGCCGGGGCTGGGGCTGGGGCTGGCGCGGGCACCCGCCCTGCAGGAGGCTGCGGCTCTGGTGTAACCCGGGTGAGCGAATTCTGGGAAATAAAGATGCTGGGGGGATCACCAGGGACTGAATGAACTGTAGTGTGGGGCTTGAGGATCCTTTAAAATCTTTCCAGTTTGCTCCATACTCTATCAGAAGGAAAAGTTAAGCTTGCCAGTGAACCTAAGGCACCACCGAGGTGGGAACCCGAGGCAGGAGATGACTCTGGTGATCCTGAGCAGCCACTGCTCTGCATTCTCCCGGTTCTTGTGTGCGGGGGGTTACGTTGCAAGGGCAGCTTGCCATGGTGAGCCCTTCTGGTGCCGGCACAGGGAGGGGCAGGCAGGATGGGGCTGAGGCGCTGAGCAACAGCATTACCTGCGGTAATGATGTATAGCTCGTGTCTGGAACTAAGCAAATGCTTTAAAAATCTGTTTACATTTACATACAGGGAAATATATATTTACTGTATACGTATGCTACCAGGACCAAAGCTGAACACTGTATTCATTTCCTCGGTTATTCAAATCCTCTGATCTGCTTTTTGTCAAAAGGCGTTATTAAATGATGTACGTATCCACGTGCTACCTGGCTTTCTGGCTGGCTACAACAGGAGCTTTGACAATGTTGGCAGCATGAAGCTAAGACTAAAACTAATACCGTAAGACATGAATATGTATAAAGATATTAAATTCAGTTCTGGTAGGGATTTTTTTGTGCTTTGTTGAAGGCTATAGTGTTGTGGAATAAAGATTTTCTTGCAGCGACTTTTCAATTTATATTTAATTGAGTTTCTGTAAAAAATCATCTGCATTTTCATATAATGTTTTCCCTAAAAAGCAATATGCACCTTTTCTGCATTTTTCTAATAATACAGTAAAGATTACGTGTAAAATGTACAAATATAAAAATGAGACAGATAGGAGCATCTATTCTTAGAAATGAGCTACTTCCAATTTGCTTATTCATTTTGTATATTTTTTTAGCAGGTCTGATTCTCTAGGTCAGCTTGTTTAAAAATTGGCAGAGGGTAGAAATAGGTGACAGTGTGAGAAAATTTGTTTCCTATTTACTTGTTAAATTATAGGCTAATTAAATATTATATGAAAACTTAAATAGTAAGGAATTTATTCTTGCTTTGGCCAGTCAGAATGCAACAGAAATAAAGGCTAAATTTCTGTTCAAAATGGATAAAAGTGAAGTAATTTTGGCACCAGATACAAACGAACGTGCTGTCAGGGAGGTTGATCTTGCACCAGCCACCATCCTGCTTCTGTCCCTTAGCTCTGCCGCGTTTCTCACCTGCTGTGCTCCTGTTCTGCTCTTCCTGTCCAGTCCCGGTAGGGTGCAACAGGGAGGGAGGGAAGGTAAAAGGTTATTGAATGGGGAAATATGAGTGGCCTGATTCTCCTGCTGTGTGCCTGGGAAAGCTGCTTGTATTCGGGGACCGGACCCCAGGTCTGTGTAACCACTTCGGCTCTCAGAGTAAGGCTGAAGGAGAAGAAGGTGCTGCCCAGGTGGGACCCCGCGTGTGTGCTCATGTGCCCGAGTCATCCAGCGGCGTGCAGCCAGCAGCACAGCTCAGCGCGTGCGGGGCAGCCGGGCCAGGCCGGTACAGATTCCCCGCCCAGTATATTCATCGCCTTTGCATCGGCTTAGTCCTAACAGATCCTTTCGTCTCTTGAAGTCTGGTAAATAAACAGAAGCCTTTTTCTTTATGCAGGAAGCTTTAGTTCGAGGTCAGAGATTTGGCTAGAATAACAGTAGGTATTTCTTTGGAATTGATGAAGCCTTTCCTTAATGAAACTTGTTCCAACTTGCTGAAAGTCACAGGCTGCAGCTGTTTACTGATAGAAAAGGCCGCTGCCCTTAGGAAATATTTATTTTGTGATTTGTTCCAGTGAGCTTTAAGCTTTATGCTTCTGGACTTCTGCTGTCAGGAGGATGGTCAGAAAGCAGGGCAGCGAGCTGGTGAGATCCTCAGGGCATTCCTGCTGCTGGCCAGCCCCGCAGAGCTTCCCCTCACTGCGCAGCATCCGAGCTCAGCAAAAGTTAGGGGCAGGATTTGGAAGGAGAGCAAGAGCTCGTTCCTCTTTAGGAGGGAACAGTTCCTTTCTGTGCCCCTGTATGAGGTACCGCTGCAGGAGCACTTGATTCAAGCAAAAGTGACCCCCAGCAACTTCTCTCTCTCTTTTTCTTTTTTAATAAAGAAGTAGCACAGCAAAGCTTCAGCTTCACGTCCAGTGAAGCCCAAGTTACTTTTTTATCAGGAGCTTCCCTATTCGCCCCTGTAAGTGCTTTCTGCTCCATAAGACACGTGCACATTCCCTCTCCCACTGCCCTCCTTTCTCCCAGCACAAACACAGAGAATTTAACAACCTTATTCAGATGGTGAATAAATATATGAATATTGCATTGGATGCCTACAAAATGAGTAAGTGATGAACCAAAAATTGTGTATGCACACCCAGAGTTCATCTTGGCTTTTCCTGGAGCCTGTTTTGGAGATGCTACATTTGCTTCAGAAGCATCTGCAATATAAAGAGGGGAAAGGAAACGGGAGGGGACAGCGGGTGAAGAATCGAAACAGGCTTCGGCTGGGATCAGCAGAGCAGGGAAGCGGTTCAGTAGGTGGTACTCCAGCCTGAAGTAAAACCTCAGGGATATCATAAGACCAGCCTTCCTATTGTGTAAGTTGGTTTTCAATATCTGTGAACATCTTCCCGTTCGCTGTGGATAATATCCGTTACTGAGATGTTAATCAAAAGAGATTTTACTAAAACTGAGCTTTCTGAAGTGTTTACTTTTGTTGTGTATTCTGCTTTATTTATTAACTAGCCAAACAGAAAACAGAAGAAACGTGTCACCCTGCAGGGTCCTATATATATTATGCTATAAAAAGATTTGTTATAAAAAGGTTAGAAACCTTTTGTTTCTGATTGTCAGTTATTTGGAAACTATATGTAGTACCTCTAGAAATAAAGGGGATGATTACATTTTATAGGCAAGAAGGGATTAATAAAACTCATAATGCTCAAAGAAACAGCTGTTTCTCTATTCTATGGTGCTTCTAAACCCTCATCTAATGCCGAGTGAGTCAGCTGGGAGACGCCACTAGTGTTAAAAAAGAATTAAATGGAAAAGTAGTGGTTATTATTTGAAAACAATTATTCTCTAATTGTGCTTTGAGGGGGGAAAAAGAAGAAAGAAAACTGCTGTTAAAATAATTTATAATTGGAACAAAGTATAGAGTAGGGAGAAAAGATCAGTTAAAATAAAACCTTCCTAATCCATAAGCAGAGATGGAGTGACAGCAATAACGTTTTTATTAGCCTGTTTTGAAAAGGCTGCGTTATTCACGAGTGGCGTTGGTGCGAGCGAGAGGAGTTGGGCTTCCCGCGGGAGCTGCCGGCAGGGCGGCGCGGCACGGGGCCGGCAGGGCAGGGAGCTCCAGCTGCGCTCCCAGCTCTGCCCGTGCTCTGCTCCGCCGCCTTCTCCTCACCCGGCCATCCTTGGGCTGGCTGGTGGTTTCAGGGGCGTCCTGAACGGCAGAGGGTTTGGAGCAGAGACTCTTGATATCTAAATAGAATCATGGAACCATTTAGGTTGGAAAAGACCTCTAAGATCATCAAGTCCAGTAACGCATAGCTTCAACTTCAGTTGTGGAGTATGAAAGGTTTTTTGTTTTCATGCCTTTACATATTTTTTTCTGTTGCCTGGAACGTTCATGTGATTTTGCTGGCTGACTGGCAGAGGGAGAAAAAAGATTGTATCTCCATTATGCACTTTCCATTAGAAGCACGTGTATATAATAGTTACGGCTTGCGGCGACCTTAAACCAGGTGATGTAATCTTTATGCAATTTTAATAAAGGCAGAATCCCCACCAAGTTTGGGGGTCGTCGATGTGACAGATGTCAAGATTTACTCTATTGGATTATAAAATATTCTGCCCTGGTGCCTTACCTTCTTTTAGTAATGTATTTTAATGGCATCTCTAGAAAAGCAGGAATACTCTGATGATGTGATAAATTAATGGACTTTTCTATTAGTTTTTGAAAAGGACTGTGATCACATAAATACCCATAGATTTACAAATGCTATCTTCAGAACTTTTGTGCAGCCCTCGTGACTTGTGTGCAGTGTGACTGCTTCCACTGCTTGTCCTCTTGTTTAGTTTGTTTCATTTCCTTTCACAGTTCCAACATACCACTCTGTTCTTGTTTTAGTTTTTTTTTTTTTTTTTAAACTAAATAGCCAAGTCTAAAGCATGGCAGTAAAGGGAAATAAATCTCTATTCCTTGGTTTTCTAGGGATTTGGCATTCAGACACTCACATTTCACTCTTATAAGAAAAAGAAAGGAGAAAGAAACCAATAAAAAGACACAGTCATTTCATCAATAGCCGGAGAGCCAGAGGAAGCACTAGTGAAGATCTGTGCTGCTTTTTCTTTTTTTTCCCCCATTTTCCAGCTTCTTCCCTTTTCAGTTGCCTGTAAAAATTTGTCAGAAACTAGACTCACTTGATGGATGAAGAACCTGCCATGTTTTATATAATTGCAGATTGTGTAGTGTTAACTGAGTGATAAGGCTATAAGACAGCGATATATTCGGAAAGACGCTGGATTTCCCTCCTTCCCCCAGTTGTCACTGGGCTAAATACAGGGTTAGCAGCCCTCCCCTGGCTTTGGCTACCAATGCCAAGCACGGATTCATGCTGCGGAGAGCAAGCAGAGACTGGTAGTTCAGCAACTGGTGCTGACCTCCTCCCTTTCAGCTTCCCTGGACAAGTTGTGGTCACACTTGGGATAGTCCTGGGCATTGGTGGCACTAAAGCATGGCAGTAAATACCATCACCATGCTCCAGTGGCTGGAGGTGACCCACAAGAGCTTTGGCTAACCTTTAGATGCTCATCTGGCAGCATTTTCTCATTTGGCCTTGCTGACATTCATGGATGCTAAAATTTGCCAAATTTGGTCTTTGCTGGCTTCTTGTTAACAGCCATTTAATGCAGTATCAGGGCTTAATGTCACTGTGGAGCAGGCAAGTATGTTAGGGGATGTCAGGAGGTCATGATCCTGGACAAATGTGATACTGTCTCTGTCTATTTATTCCTATTTCTAGAAGGTGTTGCAACATGTTATGCTCCTTGAAGTTCACTCCCAGGGAGGTAGAAAATAAATGAAGAAGACCTTCTTGAGGCTGAAGAAAAATTATTAGTCCTCAGGACTGAAGTATATAAATAGGAAGGCTTTCGTGGGGCTAAAGAAAATAAATTAAACCCAAAAGCTGCTATTTGAGAGACAGAGATTTATCATTTGAAGTTGTGTAAGGGCATACTCATATTCGAAGTTTCATAAAGGAGCCTCTTTGTTTCTTCTCTGTAAAATCCATTAGGTTCAAAAATACAGAGCCCACTCTGAATTCCAAAGTACCTGCTGTTTCCTCACTCCACCTCGCTCCTGGAATAAATTACTGTTCCCTCTTTCTCTGAAATTAGGCTGCTATGCCATTTCCTTTGCAAGATATTTTGCATAGAAAAAAAGTAAATTGTGCTATTTCAGCTCTCAGGCCGCATGGCAGGCAGGTGTGCTGATTTATCATTCGCTCACTAGCACACCATAGGAATGTTTTGGGGTGTATGATTTAGACTTTCCTGTGTCACCAGAAGAACAGAGTTTATTTAAAGCAATCATAAATGGCTCCTTGTCAGTCCAATGTGTGTGATTTGTCTTGGAGCAAACTTTAATCTCTACAGTATTTAGTTAGTTGATGGATACATTTCAACATTGCTGACTGAATCCTCTTTTTCTACTCTTCTATTTTCTGGCAAAAGAAGAAAAAAAAAAGGGGGAAAGGGAAGAGAAGGAAAGGGAAGGAAATCAGCCCCTACCCACCTGCCAATCCCAGAAACTTCTGTAATCCACAGGATGATTCACCTAGTGCCAAGGAGAGGGAAAGGCACCAGCTCACGCTGGATTTGCAGCATCCCTAGTTCCTCCCTGGTCACCCTGGGACGCCGCAGTCCCCTCCCGCTGGAGGTAGAGGAGCTCCAGCTCCAAGAGGCTGGCCTCACTGCACTGATGTTCCTAACAGTTATTCCAAAGGAGAGGTAAAAGCGAGTTATAATGTACAAGCCCTGGATCAAACGGTTCAGCATTTACTTTATTTGACCTTGCGGAGTGTGAGTTGTGTTAAATCAGCTCTTCAAGGCACAGCAGCCCCAAGAACATGCCTGCAGGGCAGTCAGAGCTCTGGTTTGCGATTTTGCCTCTGGCTGACAGCTGTAAAATTGTTAACTAATGAAGTATTCTAAATGGGTAAATAAGAAAGGAGAAAAAAAAAAAAAAAGGGGGGCTATAGAAAGCTGCCCATCAAGCACAGAATGAATTAAAGCTTTCTACCTGCAAAGTTTAATTTCTTTTCATACTTTGGTAGCAATTCTGTGGTCAGCATATAAACCAGCCTGTATATCCAGAGCAGTAGGCAGCAAAACCCTCATTAAGTCCCTCATGCTCATGATGTTTTAATTCTGATCTCAAGCTTTTCCTCTCCCACATGGATGCATGCTGTCAGTACCTGGAGGGCACTGTTTTTAAGATGCTATGGTCAAACTTTTACCTTTGTGAATGCACAGATCATGCCTTCTATAGCTGCTAAAAATTAGAGAGGGAAACATGTCCTTGGAACTAACGCAGGCTGGTTTCTCTGGCTGAATCTGTATCCGAACAGCTGTTCTCCAGCAGCCAGAGAGCATCTTGCTGCAAGGCATGACCTCCTCCAAAGCAGTTTGCTCACACACCTAGCTTCAGAGACCAGAGCCAAAGCTCCCACTGGGTTTTTATCCAGTTATTGCGTGACTTCACCTGTCTGCTTCTCTTTGAATTGCCCCGCAGAGGCTCAGTGGGCAGCAGAAGTGCCTCATGCCTTCGGAGCCGAGTATCTTCACCGCTGCCTCGCTGAGGTCTGGCCTTTTCCGTTGCAGGAGGTGACAACCTCTTCTGGGCCAGGGGCCTCCTGGACTCCTTAGGGGCTCTCATTGGCTCAGTGGGTACTCCTTCAAGCACCTTGTCAAAGTGAGCTTGCTGGCACAGACATATTATTTAAACTGCTTCTGTTAACCCAGGTCACTGAAGCAGCTGAGCTTGCATGCAGTTTATAGGGAGCATCTGGACGTGAGGAAATGGCCTCAAGCTGCACCAGCGGAGGTTTAGATTGCATATCAGGAAGAAATTCTTCCCAGGAAGGGTGGTTAGGCATTGCAACAGGCTGCCCAGGGAAGTGGTGGAGTCACCGTCCTTGGAGGTATTTAAGAGATGTGTGGATGTGGCACTTAGGGACATGATTTAGTGGTGGACGTGGGAGTGTTAGGTTGATGGTTGGTCTCCGATGATCTTAAGGGTCTTTTCCAACCGAAATGATTCTAGGCTCTGTGCCAGGGGTGGCTGGGGCAGGTGGCAGAGGCTGGTCTGGGCTCTCACCTCTTGAGGCAGCACAGCCGCAGCTGGCACAGCTGTGAACCAGCCCTGAAGCCCCCGAGCAGGAAAGACTTTTCTCCATCCCCTCCCCAGCACCTAACGGGAAGTGTCAGGAATATTACAAATGGCTGAAACAACTGCAGAAAGTTATGGTACAGTTTTGGGTGTGTGGACCTTGTTGTTTGCTAAGCTCTGACATTGTATTTTGTGCTCTGCAAGAAAGAGGAAAAATGTCCCTGTGCCCACAGAACATGTAGCCCGCAGAGGTGACAGAGACCGGGGAGGACTCGGGGAGGTTCTGCCTTGTTGTAGAAAGGATCAGAGGCAATACGGGAAGCCAGAAATTACTATTTTCCCTCACAATATCATCCAGAAAAACTCTGTCACCGTAGCAATGAATAATTAAGCAAAGCTGTCTCCCCTCAGATATGTCACTTACTTGCCTGAAGGAATTTTCTATTATTTTCGGTGATATCAATCAGATTCTGCTTGAGTTAGGTAATGTTATATAATGGAGATGTCTATTTTTCCTACTCCCGCGATATACAAATGGTTTCTTTAAACATTTAATACAAATTGCCCTATGGGGCAAGTCAAGAATAATGCAGGCCAGATAATGGTTTTGTGAGTTGTCAGCAAGAGAAAACATATTTATGATCAAAGAAATCTTGCAGCCCAACAGTGGGATTTTAATGTGCTCCCCATATATACACAGAAATGCAGTGGGTGTTTCGCATGTAGTAACAGAACGGGGAGAAGTCTCCACATGGCCATTCCTCTTCTCATGTGCAGGTACGGAGGGTAGAGATGGAGTTGGAACTCTGTATTTTATTAAAAAGCCAGCATTGCGAAAGCCACAAGAGGGAGAAGCAGAATGCCCTGGGAACGTGGCTGGCACGGTTCTTCCGAGCAGCATTTAACCAGTCTGAGCCTCTTGTTTCGCTCCCGAGGAACTCAGAGCTTATGACAAAGGTTTTGTGCTCATCAAGAACCATGACATGGTGCTTGAAACGGCTGCCACGTCCATTCCTGACATTTGCTGAAATAAGAAAATAAGTTTCCAGTTTCTCATTTTCCCGACTATACATTCATCCTGGGATGTGAAAGTCAAGCTGAATTTTTCCCCGTTTTGCATACTGTTGCTACTAGTAATGATGAATTATTCAGTGGGAACTAAATGAACGAGCTTATTGATGAGTGCAAATCAGAAAACAGTTTAGTTAACTTCCAGGAGCTTTACTGCCGTGGGGAATTGTTTGATACTGAACACAACTGCCCAGAAACTGTTGTGCTGGGGGAGCTGCTTATTTTTGGAATTTGGTCTTGAGTGAAATTTTCTAGTGCATGAGACATTTTTGCCTGCTTCTGTTTCTGCAAACATTTACAGTATAAAATAGCTATCTCTTTTGCTGTAAAAATCAGGAAATCCTCATTCACCTTATGAAATATTGTTGCTCTGAAGAGAAGTAATTCAGTAATAGCATTTGGCTCATTAAAAAGTGATGACCGTTGTAGCCAGTTTAAGCTTGATTCATTTTGACTATGCAAAGTCCCGCTGGAATCAGCGTCTCTGCACATTGGTACGATCCACTGCAATGACACAAGGTTTGGGATTTCTGGGGAGCAAGGGGTGCTGCAGCAATAGAATTAATAATAGTCCAAATGGAATTTGACCAGAACAGCAGGCTGCTCCTGTTGTGAAGAGTGCCCAGAGCTTTCCACTACATCTCCTTATGGTGACAACAGCTATTAAACATTCGGTGCCGCATTTCAAAATTCAGCTGTAACACTTCCATCTGAAGTTCCACAAATACTGACTAGGTGATTTAAAACCCAGTGTTTTTTCCCTGTCTTGCAAACTCTTGCTAGTGCTGACTTTCTCCTGCATGAAGTTGATTTATATGCATTGGCACAGGCAGATATGTAGAAAGGGAACTCTTTCCTTCAAAAGGAAAGTAAGACTGAAGACATTCTTTCTGCTTTTCTAACATGCCCATTAAGCAGAAGCTACAGCACAGAAAAAAAGGCTTCTCTAGGTTTTCTTCCATGGATCATGCCATCCCACTTGTCAGATCTGCATGCTTATTTAAGAGTTAGCACATGTAGTCAGATCCAAGGTTTTTACTGTTCTAAGCTATTAAGTGTTTTCTGCTAACTGTATTTCTCTGCCCGAAAAAAACCATCTGCTATTTGTGCATTGAACACAAATAGTTTGTCTTCCCCTCAGCCTTGTACTTATTAAAAAAAAAAAAAAAGGAAAAAAAAAATATTTAGCCAGAGATCACAAAAATCCATTTAAAAATCATTTGCTCACCAAAAAGCAGGCGTACATTTAGCTATACAGTTATGAACTTGTAACCTATAGGGCAAAATGAACTTTTGCCTTGTAAGATAGGATTCCTGCTGTCATTCCTCTCTTTCTGCGTTCAGTACTTTCTGGGGATGTACATCATAAAACCCACAGAAGATCAAATCTTTCCCAGATTTGGTTTTATTTTATAAAGGCAGTGCATTCAAATAATTTGTGTCATGCTGCTACCCTGCACTCACTTGGCGTAATCTCCTCCAGAAGACATTAACAAAAGCACAAGTGTGACATCTATTGACAGCACCAGACTCGAACCCAGCTGGCAGGAGGAGCAGGCAGCCTGTTTGGCTGCAGCTCGCTGCACAGGAGTGGTGGGAGGTCTGTAGGAGTGCACCCTGCTGCAGCGCTGATCGCAGAACGGCATCAGAGCACAGCAGAAGGCTAATCTTGTTTTCAAGTTGCATGTGTTTTTTTGTGTTCTATTTAACCTAGGTCTTGCACAAATTTCTAGAAGAATAATCCACCCGGGACTATGAGACAAAAAGATACCGTCTCTGTCTCAGAAAATCTTTGGTCTACAAATTGCTGCAGGAGTAAGGCAGGGAAGTCATAGCTGATGCTTCTCGGGTCCATATGCTCTTCCTCAGGCATCCGCTATTGGCTATGATTAATGCGTCCATCCCTGGAGGTCAGTGCTTATCAGCATGTGCTATCTCTAGAAATACCACAGTTATACACGGGAGCAACCTAAGGAGCCATAACTGCAGTTTCGCTGTTGGCCACTGGCAGGAAGACAATACTGGGCGAGACAAACCTTTCTTCTGACCTGGTACAGCTGGTCTGATGTGTAAGCTGAGCTGCGGGGATGCACTTTATTTACAGTTGCACAGCACTTCTCTGCCATAGACTCTGTGTAGGTAATATTTTGTCTTTTGATGTGGCTAGAGGAGGCTGGTTGGAAGTGTCAAAGAGCCCAACTGCAAGACTTTCGTTCCCTGTACTAAGCACAGAGAATGTCTTGAAGTTGCCGTTTGAAGTTTCCCTGAGGCATCTTGCCCTTTTTCTAGCAGGGCCCAGGTTTTCTGCCAATTCTCTTAATTTCTGACAAAAAAAAAAAAAAGTATTTGCACTTCAAATAGGTAAGAGTTCTCCTCAGACTCTTTATAAGGGACAGAGAGGTGGTCTTCTCCTTGTGGTGACTTCAAGCATCAGACTTGCATTCAAAGGCAAAGTTTTCTGTATTTCACCTAAGTTCAGCTCCTGGAATTCCAGTCTCCCCAGCTGCCCTCCCAGCACTCTGCATACCAGCATAGACAGCTTAGTCTATTATAAGCAGCCCTCGCTCATGGCCTCACAGCTTCTAGATGATAACAACATGAGTTAGCACAGGGAAAGTTTTTTTTTTTTTTCTTTTTTTTTTTTTTTCCCCAAAGCATTAAAGGGTTACAAGGAATCAACTGGGAATTAATTGCCAAATGCTGCTTACTGAGATCACTGGCACATCTTAGGGGCCTTTAAAGGGACTTGTATGCCTGTAATCATTTGAATATTTCTGAAAGTAAATCACCTTTTGAACTGCATTCTGATCTGACTTTTATCTGTTTTCTAAAGTGTAATTCCATTGACTTTGGTGGGGAGACTCATGCTTTGTGTTGATATAGGAGAGATTGCAATCAGCCTTCTTATCTCCAACACAGCCTGTTTTTGCTGAACCTTTGGAAGGGATTCTTAGGATGGATTGCCCGGCATTTTCAGTGGAGATAGCTTTAAGCAGAAAATTTGAATCTGGATAGATCTTGAGATTTTATGCCTCCTTCATTACGTTCCTATCGTCAGAGTGCTTTTGATCTGAGCTTAAACTTTGACTCTTAATTTAACTAAATTAAACTATTGTCGTTAACATTATTTTTCACTTTAAAATCAGACACAATTAGATTTATTAGACAATAAAAAGGAAAACGAGCCCAGACTGGTGACCAGGTTCTTTGTAAGTTTGAGAAAAGATGCGTAAGATAGCACTGTAGTTTATTTTCGCCTTTGTATCTGCGATATACCTTAATGCGCCCACCACTATCTGAGTGCCAAAAAGCTTCTGTGCTGAGACAGCGGGCTGTTACCTTTTGCTTGCACATCTGTGGACAAAAATACATCCATGCTCATGCTGTGGTCTCCCCTTGCACTGGGGCCATGCAAGGAAGTCTTTTAGTGCTAAAAGACAAGAAAAAAGGCTTCGTTTTGATCTCTGTGAGCAGTGTGCTGCAATTTTCTTTCATTGAAAAATGTTCTGTGTCATTTGATGGCTTCACCTTGAGTCCCTTGGCAAGAACTTTCCTGGGTAACAATTTCAGCCATGTATTCCTGAAAGCAGACAAGCTTGTACACGTGACAGCTTATTTGTATGAACTCCACTTTCACCCCACGGCAGGAACCCAGCTAGGATTGCTGCCTCTGACAAACTTACATGTGGGAGTTGTTGATCCCTCTTGGAAACAAATCCAAAGCATATCTGAAAGGATCAACAGAAGGAAGTAATCCGGAGTCAACAGTACAAATAAATCTTCTCTTTTTTTCTTTTTCCTCCTGTGTTGCTGATTCTTAGAAAAAGGAATACACTCCTTCAGTAAATTAACACAAGATGAAAATTTATGTGAGAGAACAGGGATAAAATATGCGTAATTTCTAAATTTGCCAGTTTTCCAAGCCCCATATGCTTAGTACCAAAATAAAATCAAGACACGGGAAATTGGATGATATATCCAGGACATGGGGGGAAATCTATGGCTATTAATTTGTAATTTTGTTTTGCTAACTGTGAGACAAGAAGGCTTTCCGCACGCTAAATAATGATGGTATTTGGAGTGATAAATCTGAGCATCCTTGTGCTGTCTCCTGCTGCTGAATAAATCTGTTGGTCTGTTACAGACTAGCGGTTCTGTTGATGATTTTAACCAGGCTGTTTCACAGAAAACTGGCCTCTTTCCTGTTAGCCCCCACTGAGACTATGACAAAGCACAAATGGATCCTAGCCCATACAGCAGGCGTGGAGGTAGGCTGTCAGATGGCTGTGCCTAGCGTGTCCGTAGTCCTGCTTTGCCTTGGGGATTCGTCATCCTTAAACTCTGCGTCAGCTCCTGCTTGTCATTGTGGCACCAGGTAGATGAACTCTTCTTTCACATGGGAAAACTCAAAGCAAGAGCATTAACTGCTTACATTAAAGCCCCGACAAAAGCTGAGTGGGCAAACTCATTCACACCTGATGTAAGAGGGTCGGTAGTTAGCTGAATGATTACAAGAGATGTAGGGCCACAGCACACACTGAAGAAGCCACAGGGTAACAGGACTCCTGTAAGGGTCTGGGAACCATTAACTCCTTACATTGCCGTATGCATAAAGGAGGGGGGGGATGCTTGTTTTTAGCTTTTTTTTTTCTACCCAGATTCATTTTGTACTTCCTAGCAGCTGTTGCAATATGCAGCCATACGAGTCAAAGGGGTGGCACAAAAGTCACGCAGGTGTGTACACTGGATTATCAGAAAATGACTTGCTCTTGCACTGCCTTCATCACCTGTGTATTTGCAGGTTAACGTGAGAATTTTAACTGAAGTAATTCAGGAACAAAGAGTGGCCATGTATTCCTTCAGGAGGAAGCAGCAGTGGCCGTAGCTGGCGCTAGCTGTCTCCAACAGGCCGTGTAGGCGATGTCAGACCTTGCACTGGAACAGCACATTTTAAAGTGGCAATCACCCAGGCTATCTGCCAGTAAAACACTTGTTCAGAGGACATAGTTACGGTTTTCACAGAGAAAATCGGTTCAGATTGCTTCAAGATAGGTGAACAGGATTTCAGAGCTGTTAATGTGGCAAATTATAGGTTGGTGGTGTTTGGTTAAGTCGTTGTCAGATGTAACTTATGGGAAGGTGATAGGGTGATGGCAGAGTGAAGTTCATTAGGAATTTTTCCGGGCTTGACCCTTGTTGCATGATCAGGTACAGGGCAGAGACTGTGTTAATAACCTTCCCACACTTCCTCCTTTCTTTTGTCAACATCGTCCCTCTGTTGATAAACATTTGGAGTATCGTTGTGTAACGTGTTTGTGTGTGTACATACACAGCGCTCACTGTGACAGCCCAGGTCACGGGGTCAATGTCCTAGTCCTTAGGCTATTGAACGTTCCTGCCTGTGTTTTAACACACAAGGCCAGTCCATTCTTAGCTCTTTGGCTGCAGAATTGTAGATGTGAATCCCAAGGGAAATAGCAAGCTCTTTAGCACAGCTGGAGGTACAAAAACCCTAGGGAAAGAGCAGCACTTCAGTCCATTGCCTGTCTTCAACTTACTGTATGGCTTCCTTCTGAGTGTGCCAAGCTGGTACATGAGGAACCTGAGTGCCCACCTCCCTCTGCTGACCTGGGCAGTCATCCAGGATGATCACAGATCTAAGACAAGTTGTATGTAAGCAAGAAGAAGTGCTCAGCTGTGTACAGATACTCTGCTGGTACAGCCTCGTGCCTCGGACCTCTTGAATTCTTAGCTCTTGTAGGGGCAAATGTTCAAACCCAATTGAAAGTGAAGGCCATAAATTTAAATCATCCAAAAGAATGGGAGGAATAGTTGAAATAAAAATGAGCTGATCATTTGAAAACATGCCAAAAATACACTCTATTTTCTGGAATTCATTTGCTAACATTTTACTGTAATTAGAGCTTGAACATTCATTAATTATACTGAGTTTATTCAGAGTAAGTCAGGTAATCGCCACTTTTCACAATTACTCATGAAGGATTGTAATTAGAGCCCTTGCCATTCTCAGATGCTATTAAAGTGACTTGCCCTGTGCTGAGAATCCCTCGCTCAGCTTTGCTTCCACCTCCCCCTGTCACTTGGCAGCGCTGCTCAGAGCTGTGAAAAAGTTGCTGTCTTCAGAAGCGGCAGTGTTTTAGGGAAGACCGAGTCCTTTATGTTTCCTGTTTGGGGTACTTCTACCTTGTTTCGAGATCTTTATTATGCCCGTGTTACTTAAAAGTGAGTTGCTCTAGAATTAGTATGTTATGGGAGATGGGAGAACAAGCCTAATGTGTATTTTTTTTTTCCTGTTAATGACCTACATCTAGATTTTAATATATTTTATAAAAACTATGGCTGTTATGGATTTTGGAAAAGTTAATAGCCATATGTAAGACTAGAAAAATCAGAGAGCTGGGAAACAGGTAAAACTTTATTCATGATGGCATCGCTATCCCTAATAGAAGAAATTTGGAAGAAGTCATGTGGGAAACTATTACAGAATTCTCTTCTGATGAGCTTGTTTGTGTCCTCTTCTGCAGCATCTGGATGCTGTAGAAAATAATATGTTGGATCATGGTTTTTATCTCTGTGTCAGTTCCTTCTTTTCTGAGGTTACTGGTATAAAGTGTAAATTGGTATTTGTGAACTGAAGACGTGTCTGAGATCTGTCTTGAGCATGTTCACTTATTTTCAATGTGATTTTTATGGCCTTACTGACGATAAACACTTCAGTGTTAACTACTGGAAAATGAGGCACACGTTGAGTTTGATACATGGGCTCTCCCTGTTGTCAGCAGAAATAGGCAGGCAACTCTCAAAGAGCTGGTGAAATTCAGCTTTTAAAAAGAGCATTGGAAAGAGCAGAGAACATGAAAAAGAATCCAGGACACCATCCCTGTGGTTGAATTAATGCCGATATGCCAGTGATACAGCATGCTCTTTTCATAAGTTCACACTCCTGCTAACTCTCTCCCTACCTGTATTATTTTAAAGAAGCCATTACAGACTATCATACCAATAATTCACTGGCTGGAAGTCCTTAAGTACACGTTTGCATTGTTCTTATTGTAATGAGTTCTAAAGGAGATGTTATGGTTCAACATGCCTGATAACATTTAATCAACAAGTCATAGATAAAAGTCTCTGAACACTGTGAAATCAGATAAAAGGCCATAATCATTCCTTTATTATTATTATTAAATAATTCTTAAAATAACAGGTTGCAGGCTCAAACCTAAGAGCACTGAGGATCAGGCAGTGCTGAGGCACAAACAGAATTGGTGAGGATGATACAATTCAATTATTTTAAGGAAACTGAACAGTAGATGAGCAAAATGGCAGTTCTGTGTTTTTGCAACAGGAAACAACTAGTTCCAAGAGACTTCTCCAAAAAATTTCCAGTGGTGGTGTAAGCGGTTCCACATTGATCCTGTGTTGCTCCCATCCCTCTCCAAGTGTAGACCTTTCTGAATTCCCATCATCTCTGGTAGGGACCAAATTCCGTGGGACAGTCTGTGGAGAATGATGCTATTGCATATAGCAAAGGTGGCCAAATCTAGCTGAATCTTGCTATCCTGTAGCTACTTTGGAGTAGTGTGTTTTGATACCGTTTTCTCTGAACTTCTGAGGTACAATATTGTTTATGGTTAGTCACACATGACTTTCGAATGGTATGCTGTTTAAATTAGGTTTGATGGTATTAAGCGAATAAAAAGTTTATGTGTATATATATTATTATTGTATTATTATAAGATGATGGCTAAAACTTGCGACCACCTAATATTCTTCTAGTTTTCATTTGTCTTTGGGGACCTGAACAGAGCCTTGCGATGCGAGGGGGAGATGATGAATCAGACCAAGAAAGGTCCCATGATACTACCAGATCAATTTGACAAACCCCAGGGCTTATTACATCATTTGGACAAGTGTCATCTGAATAGCTGAATGCTTTTCTGAGACAACTCCCTGGGGCAGATGAATGCGATTCAGCTATTACTACCACTGAGCCTGATTTGCTGTCATTCTGGCTAGAAGCAATAGGAAAGTCCACTAGAAATAACAGCCACAGAATTATAGGACCAGGGATAGATTAGAAAGGAGTTATTGCTGGCACTTTCTGTTCTCTCTTGGCCCACACAGCTATTTATTATTCACTTTCCTCTGTGTCTGGATTTATCTGATGACTGACATTCCAATACAAATTGAAATTTAAGCTTTAGATATATGTACATAGTTGCCTCTTCAGGCTGAGACAGTGTGAGTTAATGGTTAGTCCCTCAATGTCAAACAGAAGAGGAGCCAGACTGTGAGGGAAGAAAGTGGTATTATATTTGGCAGATGTTCTCAGTCTTCACAGCAAAGACATGACACTTACAGTAAGTAGAATTTCCCACAAATTAATGAAATGTTCTGCAAACTTGCCTGTCTGTCCTTTTAAGTCCTTGAGGTTTTTACACTCTGAAAATGATAACAAGAGCTGGAAAGTTGGAGGCCGGTTAATGTTGTCACAGGAGAATAATACACAATGAATTCTGTCTAAATGAGCACCTGATATAAAAGACGAACAATGATAAGACTGAGAAATCCATATTCACTATCCACTGTGCTACTCTCCAGTGGTAATGTTTATATGCAGATAGCCCCTTAAATGAATATCTTATGAATAACTCAAAGTCAGAGAGAAAAACAAGTCCTTCTGTAAATAGATAAAACAAATTACAAGATGTCTTTCAGGATGAGTCTCTTTGAATGCATTGTACTTGAGGGGCAAAGGGGGAGTTCAGTATTTTGCAGCTGTACTAGAAAGGAACAGAGAGAGACCTTCCCCATTCCCATGCTGAATTTTTTGTTTCATATGACACAGAACAGGGTTTACTACAGCTTTAAAGTCAAAAGTATAATATTTAACCTAATGCGTCATCCTCATCCATGGCCCCAATAAGCATGAAACAAACCCTGCTTGTCCTCATTGTGTCTGTGGAAATCAGAGGTTCTATGGCAGCTGTAAGGTTTTCTTCAGGTTTAGCAAGGAAAGAGAAAGAAAAACGTGGTCCTATGGTCGGATACTGAATTTAACAATGATCTTTTCTGTGGTCCTATGAAGGACATAGTTTTGAATTCCCTGGTATCCAAAGATTAATCAAGGGAATACCAAGTTTAAATTGGCTTGTTGCTTTTGTATCATATGTATTGTCAACTTTCATGCTCTGTTTAGATACTGACAGCAGTTACATGGACTATTTAGTTTTAAATAAAAATATATATATGTATAGGTTGCAAAGTCAAGCATTCAAAAATGCATCGGGTGGAAGTTTCTCTGTGCACCTGGAGTTGTGGCTTCTGGATGCTGCCTTCTCTTCTCCAAGCGAAGAGGGGTGCTGAGGGAGGAGAGGGAGTTACTGCAGTGTTCAGGTGAAAGTTGCAACGGGGCAGGTGAAGGTTTTCTCTCAAATTTACTCATCTTTGTAACATGATCTTCATTCCCAACGATAGTTCTGTGTCCTCAGGTAAAAATTCCCCTGCTATGCCTTCACAACAAGACAGCATTTAGATGAAAACGTCCGTGCCATGAGAACATCATTTTGCTTGGCCTTCTCTTAACGAGTGGTCAGAGAGCAGTGCTGAGACCTGCTAGCTGTGAAGTGGAGCTAACTCCCCAGCGGTACCTGTTACACAGATCAGTTAATTACTAGAGCCACGTCTCCCATCCTCTCTCACCTGGAATCCCCTTAGTTCAGTAAAATCCAAGCGAAACATCCAACACATGCTCTCCCTCTAGGTTTCAGATCTGGGGACCACATTTACCTTTTGATCTTCACCAAAGAAACATTTATCTAAGTTTAAAATTAATTAATATCATGCAGCTAAATCTAAGCCCTGTGGATTAGATTAAAGTTTATCCAATAAGATCAGGAGGTCTGATCCTCTGAATATAAATGACTGCATCATCTGCATGAGATTTAATTGAGAAAACTGCATCAAAAAGGCAAATTAAATACCAAGAACATAACAGATTTTCCACAGTGAAACACCGTGGGTAGTGAGAAACCATCTGTACAGAGAAGAGCAGAATGACATTTCTGCATCATGTCAGCCAGATAATATTTTCGCTTTCATACATTATCTATGTTAAACATTTTGATAAGACAGATAAATTAATGTACTTTTGCCTATCACCTGACATGAGTTATGATGATGAAAAGATTATTACAAACTCAAAATGACACATGAATTTTAAATGATTTCAAATTTACATTATTTCTCTAATCTTGTCTAGTCAGAGATGCACAAAAATGCAGATTGTTAGGGGTGCTATTTAGAATTTCTATCAAACTTTTAGTCTGGGAAAATAACTCTGGAGCCATAGGTTTGCACAACTCCAAGGTTTCACACCACTGTTTCCTAAAAAATGTACCAATATAGTTTCATTAGGATTTTCAGTGAAGTTAACCCCACTGTTAATAAATATATTAAAAAAATATGTTTCGCAGCATAAGTTTCAAAACCTCAGAAATGCTGCCATCTGCTTTTTCCTGGATTTTGAAATAGCCACGATCAAGAGATACTGTAAAAGCCCTGTAGCATCCGTGTGCCTTTAAACCAACAGACACGTTTGAATGAGGATTTCCAAGGCCATATGGAGTAATGTCACTTTCTCGTTATTTCAAATGAAACCTGCACTTCAGGCATGTGTGCTCAGGTTCCAGTTTCACAGATAGTTCAATAGCAAACCCCGCACTCAGGTCACTGCTCCTCATACCCAAGGGCTTTTAGGGTTAAAAGAGCAACACGGGCAGCAAAGACTTAGTACCTACTGAGGTATAGGATTCAACAGGTTTTGAGTACATTGCTAGAGTTTAAGAATGTTTTCTCTAAAACAATATGATATTAAGTGTTTTTTCCTGCAACAGTAACTACATCTTTGCAATTGAGGTTCCCAAGATTAACTAGGCTCCCTTTAAAAGGACCTAGACAGTGCACTGCTGTTTTTTACCAGTCATTAATTTCTGCGTAACACAGTATAATACACACCACACAGGGAAACCGGTTGGCAAAAATAGCTCTGTTTCTCTAAGCTGTCAGCATGCCTCTGGAGTCTGCAAAGACTCTGTAGAGTTAAACATAATGAACTGAGGTATCCAGACAATTATTTATTTTCAAATTGGTGAAGTGCCATTTTCTTCTCAGTTCAGGAAATTAACCTCCCCAAAAGCCAGCTTGCTCTACACAAAATTAATAAAGCAGAGCATGCTGGCAATAACTTGCACATGTTTATTTATGTGTGATGTCCCCAGTTAGAAAGGCTAAAGTGAAAAATTGACTCCAAAGGCTGTACTCTTAGGGGATTTACTCCTGATTTGGGCCCATTTTCATGTTGTTTGAACTCAGAATTGATGGGACATGAATATCCTCTGGAGCCTGTAAAAATTAAACTCTTTTATTATCACCTTTTTTTTTTTTTTTTTAATCACGCCTAACATTTTCTTGTAGAATATAAGGTAAAGACATTTGCCATCCAATGCTAAAGGAGAACACCAAGGGAAAAAAGGTGGTGAGGGCTGCAAGAGGAACTGTTGTTACTGTCTTTTCACTGAAGCTTTACATGATTTAAATTGAAGTTGTATTCAGGTTAAGTGCAGGTGAAATTTTGTTCCAGCATACATACTTGCATAGACTGCTGAAGTGAGCTTTGAAGACACTTCTAGAGTTTGTAGCACTGCCGTGTCTAATGAAAACTCTCCCAAGGCAGGCCTCAGCTGGAAGTTAAGCCGTGGCCTGTAAAGCTTGATGAAGGCCAGTGGTGCAGCAGGGCTTAGGTACTCCAGAATGAACGCTTTTTGTCAGCCTGGTTTAAATGTGTCGTGAAGATTGAGGATGATGGAATAATTTCCCTGAGTTACCTTTTCTGCTTTGTTGTCTTTACCCTCATCTCGTTTTTCTTGTTGGGGAATACATGTTAACAAGAATTCCAGGTTTTATTCATAATGCATCCGTTATTCCCATTTCTTCACTGTTGGCACCATTCAGAATATAGGATTTAGCAAAGTTTTAGCTTTTGGAAACTGGATTTGAAGAAGCCGTGGTATTAATTTGGGGTCACATTGGACACTTTTGGGGACCACTGCATTTTTATTCAAAGTGCGGAGTTTAAGCACTATCATGTGTATTACTTCTCAGTTTCTTCTTTTAATCCTATCATTTAGCACCAGGCATCAACAGGAATGGCAGCCCATACAGAAAGTGTATTTCAGGGTGAAAACAGACAGCGTTTCATAAATGTTCAGAGTGCTGCCACCCTCTAATCCTGCCTACTCTAATTACACTGAAGACTTGTCCTTCATCCAGAATAATCTCACCTGACCATTCACTCAAAATGAATCCAGTTCATCCAAAATGACCACCCTGTCAAAGTTCCTAAGTATAGTAAAACTGGAGGGATTTCATAACCTCAGGTAGAGGGAGCACTACATGTAGTAGGTCTGACCCAATTTGCCTTTGAAATGTGTTCTTTGGAAAGCGTAATACATGCTGCTGAAATCATGTCAGAAGTATAGCTTCTGTGCTACAGAAATAGCTCCTGCTTTGCCTGTAGACACGCAGACTCTGGAGACATTCAGACAGATGCAACCCTCAACATGTGAATCGGGAATAAATATACATCCACCTTTCTAGCTCAGATTGCTGGGGCTGGCTCCATCTTTAGTGTTTGGAAAGCACCAAGTCACCAGCTCATCTCACGACTGGGCGTGTTGTCAGGTTTGTCTGTTTATTGGCAGGAGGTTTATTCTTTTACCACTGGCACGCCCGAGAAGTACCGCAGGTGTCAGCTCGGGTAGCAGGATTGCCAGCACGTACATAGCCGGGAGTTAGAGGATGAGGAGCGAAGCTGGCGGGAGTGAACGTGCAACTGAGCCGCCAGGACAGAAATGAGCTTGGAAGAACTGGGCACGTTCCTCCCTCTGGCTGCTGGGTGGCTGCGAGCCTCGGACTGATTCTGTTCTTCAGTTTGAGGAAACCCAGGAAGCCTTTTGTTCTGTTTCATCAAATCAGGGTTGCACAAATGTTGTTTCTAATACCTCATCTATGCCCAAAAGTTTTCATTTTCATGCCAAAGGTGCCGAGAAGGGCCTTAGCCATTGTTAGTATCTTGTCATGCTACAAGACAGCATGCTACAAACACATGTTGTTACAGTAGGCGATGTAGTGAACAATTCCTTCATCTGGCCTCACGCAATCTAAACAGAAAGAAGTCCTTTCTGCCCTTTTCCTGAAAACAGGGGGCGGGCACTTGGAGGGTGAGTTTTACCCAAGGCTTCGGAAATGCCAAGAGCCTAATATAGGTAAGTCTGAGAGCAAAGCCATGTCAGGGGATAGCTTAGCTAAGAATAAAATGGCTACAACTACCTAATCACGCTGAATGGTGTTGTTTCCTGGACTCATCCGAAACCAGGGTATGCAAAGAATACATGCTTATATCAGGATTTTCTTTTAATTAGTTTGACCCCAAAAATTCAGACTACCTTTTGGGCAGACACTTTGATTTCTGTTTGAACTGAATTCATGCAATTGCTTGGGAAGGCAATTCAGTTTCATTTTCATTGAAGTCAACAGAACTACTGACTTCAAAAGCAAAAGCAAGCCCCAAATTAACACAAGTCATGCAGCTCATTTGCTACATCCCTGACCAAAATTACCATTGTTAATGTACTTCCATTGAGGGCCTGGACCACCATTATTGCTTAGTTTCCAGGGTTCGGTCCAGTTAAGAAGAAAACTTAACACCAATTATTTGATAGCAAGTGAAATGAAAGTCTAATTTTCAAAAATCATGACTAATTTCTGACACAGTTTTCAACTCTTCCCTCATTAGAAATACTGTCTTTCATGTAGTTTCCTTTATAATGATTTAATCTGCAGCAAAATTTAATGTATTCTTTTTGATACCCTTCCTGCGAGTCTCTCACAAGCAACCTTAGACTTCACTCTTTAAAAATCCTTCAAGTCTTTAATACTGCCAGGGTGTCAAAGATGCATTTCTTGGTTTGATGCAGATAATGCATCATCAAATTGTGAAATATGGGGTGCATTTTATTTACTTTTTTCAAATTGAAATAATTGCTGCTCTTGCAATTCTAGGGCCAGAATTCAAGCATTGTGGAACCTTGAGGCACCAAGACTTAAAGGAGTTGCAGGGTCTTTTTATGACCACTAACTTAGACTAAATTCAAAAAAGAATTGAATACTCAAAGGAAGGAGAAGTCAACATTTGATCAGTTCTACCCTGTTCATTAGAATTCTGTCCAAAATACTAAAATGTCCCTTCGTGGGTGATTATTCTGACAGCCTTAAAAAAGACTGTGCACAAATGCTTTGGAGAGAACAGGTAGATTATGAACTTAAATGATGAGCTCACTTCATATTTTTAACAAGAACCTTTCTGAAAAAGAAATTTTCAGTAGAGTAAGAAGTTGCTGCTTAACATGTTCAGCCTGGTATTTTGAGAAACATTTGCAGAATTACAGCGACATTGAGCACAAGCAGGCAGATGGACTATTATTCCTGTGATTCATTGACTTTTAATTTTCTCTGAATGCATCCTGGCTTGTAATTCTTGGGTGCCACTTGACATTTGTGACTCAGAATAGAAGGAAATCCTCTTTGTTGCTAGATGCACCTATAATTAACTACTTTTTAAAGAAAGTAGTATTTTAAAGAAATAAATCAAATTCTGCGTTGTTAGTGAGCTCAAAAAACCTGAGAAGCAGAGAAACATTCTTGATTTTGGCACATATTGTACAGGAAGGTTTATGCATTTTGGATATTATTGCTGACCTTGGATCTGAACTGTGTATTTTTTGACAAAGATTATATGCATATGTTTTATGTACACTTCTTTTGTTTTTCAATTCTATAGCTATACAGTTAAAAACATGTAAGACTTGGTATTAAAAGAGTAGGATATGACTCTCTTATGTATAATGACATTGTATACTGGGAATCAATATGCAGAGAAATCAACTCATCTAAGACTTTATTTTATCATTTCCACTTGTATGCTTAAAAGGTTTAGAAAATGCATGTGCTTTTAACTTCTCGCTGGAGCAAAAAAAATGCCAACTTTCCTTCCTTTCTACCTAACCTGTGAAGATGAGATATGGAATCAATCTTTCAAAAAATCACGGGATCAGGAATTTGTTTTAGGATCACCTTTTTAAAATAGTCTTTACATACTATGCTTTGGTATTTTCCTTATATAATATATTTTTTTCTTATATAATATATTCATGTTTCTATGCTGCAGTTAAAATAAGTTCTTATTCCGTTTTAAATGTTGATGTGAGCCTTGGTGTTCTTGTTGTAGATTCTTCTACTTAAGTGCTTCTATTTGGCTTGCTAAGGACACATTTCTGTGGCTTCTTTCACCTGTCTGGCAGAAAGGAGTTGACACCATTTCCAACAAATGGAAAGGCCAGAGTTATTGAGGGAACACTGCCTCTTCATATTCCTTGTTATTGTAAGTAGTTGTCCAAAAGAAGCATATTTTGTCATCTCACATAGGAAACTTGTTCTGTGAGTCTCAGAGCACGTAAATCCTGAGACCAGACCTAGTATCAATATGGCTCCGTTGTAATCATCACAGAAAGGCCTGGTTCCTAGCATTTAGACCATATAGACGTTAGCAGGCTTGCAGATCATTATTCTGACAACCATTCCCAAAGGAGACCTCTTTAAATGTTTTTATGTTGTTCTGCATTCCTTGTGGCAGTCTTGGGTATGAGCCTTCCTGGTTCATTTTCCCTGTCAAGCAAAAAATAAGTTTTAAAAAAAAAAAAAAGGGTGATGGAAAAGCATCCAAGAAAGACTTCTGGTAGAAAATCTCAGTGGAGATGCTGGAAACCCAAATCCAGATTTGGCAGCTGTTCCTGGTTTGCATGTCCAGATACAGGATGAATAATTCCTCCAAGACAAGGAGATAGAATCTGATCATTACATGTATAGGAAGCCTTAGAAATGCTTCTGTCATTCAAATTTTCACAAAGGAAATATAATTTGTGGTTATTCATGCACTGCATAGACAGATGGAAGCACAGCAGGTAGATAAATACTGACATTCTCTTCTATGAATACCTTCAAAAGAAAGGTCAAAGGTAAGACAGTGAGGAAAGTGAATGTAGATTAGGCAGAACATCTGTCGAAGGGGAATAGTAGGGAAAATATTCATTGTTTTTCAAATAGAAGTTCTGCTTAAAAGCTATTGATGGGCATCTCCTTAATTATAAATTCTTTGCCATCCTTAACATTAGTCTTTCAATAAAATTTTAAAAAGAAAGAAAGAAAAAGGAAAAGCACCATTAACCCCAAGAGATAATTAATTCCTGTTTCCACTCTGTAATACCTGAATTTGCTTGGACTAGAAATATCAGAGGGTGGCTTAGCAAGTATGTAGAGTACAAGAGGTAGGGATGAAGGGCAGTTTGGACAATGTCACCACCTTCCTCATTGTCAGATTTAGCAAGATGACAGAATGGAATAAAATCCTGACTCTGGGCAGAACTGGCTGTTGGCTGTTGCCTTGGCATGATGCTCCTAGCAGGGCATTGCCCTTCTGCAGGAGCGGAACAGAGCTCACTGCGTTTGTTTCACTCCAAAAACAAAACCAGTGACATAAAATGGACACAACATTTACCCCTCTACAACTGTCCGGATCTCCATGAGTTTCAGAGCAGGAATGAATATAGCCCTTTTCTGTAATTTTATATGAACAAAAAAATCCCACTAACCAAACGGAGCGTGTGCATGAATTACAATATATCACTGTCTCCTCTTGAACTTTTCATTGATATTGTAATTCTCAGGATTGATTAAATGTGGCCAAAATAATCATTTCATATTCATCGCTTTGATGTTCCATTTTTCACCAGTCTCAGCTATTGATTTAGCATGTTCCCCATTCTGTATTTTTATTGGACCAATTGTTTGTAATGGGTGAGTAAACAGGTGTCAACAGAGCTTAAAGAGAGTGGGAAGAGGCACAAACACAAATGGCACTTGAAAATCAGTAGGGTAGAGGTAGACAATAGCTGTTAGTGTCACGGAAATTCTCCCTACAGATTGTTGTTGCATCCAGATCAGTTTGCTCCATCAGAAGCGCTGTTAGAACTAACGCCACCTTGGTCAAAAATGACCCAAGTTGGTTGGGCATTCACATTAAAATTCTGTAAAAATGAGAAGTGGGTAAACTCCTTTGAAAATGCATCTGTTAAAAGTAGTTATTGTGCTAAGCAAGTAAGTCGTGATTCTGGTCTCCTACTGACCTGAAGAGACAGAAAGGTAAGCCCAAATGAACTTTTAGGTAGATTGAACTCCAGGGATTTGTTTGTATAGAATACCATGTACATATTTTGTATGTATTAAGCAGCATTTAAAATCTTGAGAGAGGCTTGTAAGGCATACCCCCATCTCACTGTCATTGCTGTATACACAAGCTCCTGGGAGAGCAGTGCTGCCTTTAGATTGCTGTCTTTGCACACAGCTAGTGCAGGCGTTATTTACACTGCTGATAATCAGCTTCAGATATGATCGGAGCTATGCAATCCTTTTTCTCCTGACCTTTTGGCCGTAAAAATCCCATTCAATATCAGTAAGAAAATGACTGCTAATATTATAATGGCATACGTTAATAAGGTGTCTGTCAACCTAGAGCAACCTTTACATCATTGCATGTATGACTGCAGCTGTCTGAAGTTAAATGGCAGTAAAGAGACGGTTGGGTGTAAATAGGCAGGTGACTTATTCCATAACACTGATGTCCTGATGTCCTGTACTTTTTAGCCTGCTCCTCTTGCTAAGCACTTAATGACTCCTGAAAATTGAGAATGAAACAGAAAGGATTTTCCCTGCATTCATGTGTGCATGCCCATATGCACGCATACACAAACATAACACGTTTTTAGTTTGATTCTGAACTATGACCATGGCTTTCTGTGGTCTGTTGGTTGGGACCCTCATGCTGATGTTGCTGGATAGCTATCTCCTATTTTCTTTACATTTCTAACCTGCTGGCTAAGACTTCTCCATACACTTGGTATTTGTAACACTACCTTTGCATGGTAGGGGAAGACGTGCTTGGTTTTCACTGTATCCTGCAATTGGCCATTTCCATCCAGGATCTAGAAGCGCCTTGTCCAACAGCCAGGGACGTGGGTGGGTGGGAAGGTTGTCTGATGGTGTGGTTGCTCCCCTGGAGGATGAGAGGCACTTTCCATGAAGAGAAGAAAACCAAAAGTATTGATTGCACAGAATCAATAATGTCCTGCTGCTTTTAGCAACAGTTAATGTTTCAACAGGGTTAGGTATTGTACCGTCCCTGCTTCATTTCCTATCTGCTTTTATTTTCAGACATATTCCCCTTTTTTTCCCAAAGATATAATACCTAAGGATTGTCCAAATTAGAGTTCTCCCCTGTAAATTAGTGTCTCATATCAAGGACCTGATATCGCTGGGGAAAAAGCTTTACTCTTAAACACTTCACATAGCTGAAGGGTTCCTAGTTCAAAGAATTTTCAAGTGCCTTCCCTTTCAAAGGTCTTGGTTTACTGGAGGTGGTGTCCAGCTTCAAAGTCTCTGGGTTCCTATCCCAGGCAGGAGCCCTGCTTTCAGAGGGCTGTGCTTGCTGTGGCCAAAGGAATTTAATGCAGTGTGTGGGGAGAAATGCTAAAACATGGCTTTAAAATTTGATGTTGGTCTCAGAGATTTTCCTTCTTTCTTTTAATCAAAGCTTCTTTCTGATAAACATGTCTTAAGAAAATCTGTTTCCAGACTATGCTAAAGAAAGGACACTGCAAGTTATTTTTTCTTCTCTTTCTCTCTAAATAATCTGATTCAAAACTCATGAGATATCTCTATTTGCCATAGCATGTGTACAAATATTTAGCACTAACCATATGTTTCTGTGTTTTCTTGAAGGCTAAAATCATTTCTTAAATCATCCTTTCTTTCTTTTCAACTTCTATGTTAAAGTGCCTTTTTGGCAGCCTGAATTACTCAGTGTTTAAGTGAAATTTGTTTCCAGAGAGAGCCTTTATATCTATGTATATTTGTTGCTTATGCATCTGAGTTCATTACAAAATAGTGCAGTGTGATGACTAAGAGAGTCTGGGACCTTCCGTGTGGTTCAAAAATGCTCTGATTCAGCCAAGCAAGCTGGGCTGACCAGGTGTGTCTCATTAACTTCAACTCAGGAGCATAAAAGGATGAGTGATAAACCTTAGGTAAAGTTAGAGAGAGATGCTGGATTCTGTAGGAAAAAAAAAATGACTGAGGAACAGCCTACTGGAGAGGAAAAGGCGGGTTCATTTTATAGTTGTTATAAAAGTTGCAAGTAAAGAACCCCTTAGGGTGAAATCTAGACAATAACCCATTGTGTAATGAGTGGGGTCAGGGCCTTGCCTTTTAACAATTACCTGCAAAGAGCAAAGCCTTCTTGCGTTGAATAGCATTCATAAATTTTGCCAGTCTCAAGCTGCATGGGCAAGGTGCCAGGAGCTGTAGGGCTGAACCTGTTTTGCATAAACATTCGGCATTTGGAGAGGAACGTGCACACGAAGAGGTGAACAGACTTGTTTAGATGCAATTTGAAAGCTGTGTTTCTAGGTGCTTAGGTAAAACTGCAAGAGATGAAATAAAGAAAAAAGAATCCAGGCAATTAAGAGCTAGAATGGGAGTATAAAACAAATATGAATAGAAGATGGGTGGAAAATTCTCCAAAAACTCTGACTTTATTCTTCTAAACATAATAAGCCCTAATCCTGGAATATTTCAGTAACCACCCAATTCTGAGGAAGGATTCTAACCAACCCTAGATTTGGCCCGTGATCTGTAACGTAGATTTGGAACCACATCAGTACCTTCAAGTTTTCAAACCACTTTTTAATTGAATAGAAAGTTGTCTTACTTTCTGAGATCAATGTGACACATCAGCAGCTTGAAATAGAGTTGCAAGCTTGCATGTAGAAAGACGATTCTTGTCTGAAGATATCAAATTTAGATACAACCTTCTCGGCATTGTCAGCTCATGGGAGAATCCAAATTCTAAACTTGTATGAGTGTTGAAGCACCTTGCAAAATTTTCTCTCAGGCAATCACATTAGGATGCAGAATGGAAACCACAATGATATAAATATTTAATTCTTATAACTAGGTTCTAAACAGTATAGAAATGCTGGCATAATTAATTTTCATCCACTATCTTTTTTCTTTTGCTTTCTAATTAGTAGAGTACAGCTGAGCTGCTAGTGCATAATTGATAAAAATGATGTTTTTAATTGTGTATATATGATCATTCTTACATAGTTACATCAAATGAATTAAATGTCATTGCCTTCTTTAACACAGCTCAAGGGCTAGAGAGGATATAGCAGTAGTTTTGTGCTGGCAATAAAGTCATATTAATGCTCACTGCTCTTCATCTGAAGATATCAAAGACTGTTGCAAAGCTGAATAGATTATTCTGCTTCCATTGATGGAGAAATGGAGACAGATTAGAACGCACATTTTGAATCAGGACATCCTTCAGTCATGAGGTCAAAATAAGTGAATGATATTAAAATCCTCAGCCTAAAAGATTTGCATATAGGGAGCAAGTAGAGCCCTGAACCAAGCCTTGTCCCATGTGCAGTAAAACACGCTTACTCACTGATCGTGGAGGATGTCCAGGCAGGCAACATAAAGGACAGACCTGATGTTTGCAAAGACACCCGTAATGGCTTTGCTTTCTGGGAGAGCTACTTGCCCAGCCAGGCCTTCCCAGCTGTCCAGAGCTGGGATCGTGACAAGCACCTTAACCTGAATTGGAAAAGCAATATTGGCAACGATGGGTAGGTATTGATCCAAATTTACTAAAGAAAAAATATTTGGAGAATTAGAAAACATCAAAATCTTTTGAAGCGAAGGATTTGAGAATCCACAACAGTTTTTCTAATGTGGCTTGGAACGTAAAAATAATGATTTCTTAATTTACCCACCAAGTTGAAAAATCAATTACTGCACTCCTCAGCTCTAGTGAACTGTTTGTTCCTTAAAGTAATGACAATCGTCTTCCAAGCAAATTAAGTCCAGCAGTACTGAAAATAAAATATTCATTAGAAAAGTTATTAGAAAAATAGATCAAATTATATTGAGGCAGTTTATTCTCCATGTTGCTACAAGGTGCTTGTAATAGCACGTTGTCTGATTTTAGGTAACATTAAGACAGTCCTTTGCTGTTCTAGGATAGAATGTTTCCCATCTAATTTCTGGGAAGTCCTATACTGAAGGTAAAAGCATGCACAGTGGTATTTATTCTGAATGACCTTTGCTTCTATTGGTTACAAGAATTTAAGTAGAACAGGATGAAGCATCTGTGTCTGGGGAAAGAAGGGCTGTTGTGTCATGACAAATGTGAAGAGAGGACTGAAAGTTGGATTTTAGTCCTACGGTATATCCTGTCCAAAAAGCAACACAAAAATTCTCTGCCTCCTGAAGAAACTATAGAGCTGCATATCATTCTGGAGGATGGATGGATTGCTTAATACAATACAGAAAGAAACATAATCAAACTTCTTCCTGTTCCCTTTGGGTGCACAACCTCACGGCTGGTCTTGTTTTATTATTATTATTATTTTCCCCAAATTGACAAAAATAAATAAATCCATAGAACAACAACAAGCTGGATCCCCCACCCTGCCAGTGAAGCTGGCACAATGAGCTTTAGGCTCCTAGCCTTTAATTCTCACCTAGCATCCTGGAGATGGCAGCTGAAAGCCAGGCTCCTGAGTACAGGTTGGGTGCCTACATCTATTTGGGAACTCCTGAATGAGAAACTATATGTGCTAAAATTCTGGGATCTTTTCCCATCTCTTTCTGAAGATGTGCTTGCCTTTAAACCTACACGGAAATCAAACCAGCCTCATCTGAAAGTCAAGTCACAGTGAATCTCAGCTATAACCTCTTCTACTCAAACGTCAACTTTCTTTTCAGAGCACAGCTGCCCTGACATTCCTAGACAATTTTAACTCATCCAAATAATTCTTTAGATTAATGTTAAAGAAGCAATGCAGAGACGGTTCTTGGAAGCAAAACTGGGCTCATTTGACAGAATTTAAAAAAATAGTTATAATTATTCTCTGTGATCTCTGTGAGGGAGAAAGAGAGAGGGGAAAAAAAACAATTACCTTTATTTGTGTGCATGTTGATATACTGTGACTTTCCTTCCTTCTTTGCATCTGGGAATCTAACGCAGCTGACAGTGATTTAGGTTTTTTTAAGTGTTGGAACTAATGTCTGCTTTCTTGGGAATTTTAAGATATATATTGCCCTTGTGTTCACTGACTTAGCTAATGATAAAGAAAAAACATTTTCGTTATTATTTTGAGTAATAATGGGTAGTGAGTAACTGTTAATTACTGCAGACAAGCTTAGTTCATGTGATGAATGTAAACATTGTCTTTGAATAAGAAATTGCATTTATCACAAAACGGAAACTAATATGGACCTGGACTGATAATAAATTTTTTAGATTAATTAGTGACCTACTTGCAGATACACTAAGCAATCAGCCAGTTTTAATTTTTTGTAAGAAGTATTTTAAAAGTGTACCAATTCAGCAGCAGATCTCAGTGCATTCTGCAGGATTAAGCTTTTGAATAGAGGAAAAAGGTACTAATTTGGGCTTTAGATAAACAGAACAGGTGGAGGAAATTCTTTCTAGAGCCTAGACAGCCCTCAGTGTTAACGAAGTAGTCAATATGGTTATGTCTTTTTGTAAGCTGGGACATATCCAAAACCCCTCTCTGTGCAGGGTGGTTTTAACAAGAGGGTTATCCACTTCTGTCACCACTGGCAATAACCATCTTCTCTTATTAGCTCCTTGTAAATGTGGGGAAGAGCCATGGAAGGGGCTGCAGCTCAACACTCTGTTGAGGGAAGCAGCCCTGTTAAGAAGGGTTCTTGAATGCATGCGAAAGTTTAAACACGTATTTAAATGGTTTTCAGGGTGGTTTATAGTACACGGTAACTGCTTTTCTGCCTCAGGGCTTTAATTAGGAAATGATAGTGAGCATCTGTGCCTTCCTGGCTGGTGTAGGAGACTGGAGAGAGGGTGGAAAAGCATCATGCAATAACCAGAGATACAGTTTGGTGGGCTGGTGCCTGTTCATTGTAAAGGATTGAGAATTTCATCCCCCAGAGATGCCTCTGTCTCTCTAATGTCTTCTTTCTCTTATTATGGAACTATGTACTGAAAATTTGTGAAATGTATTTGATCAAAACTCTCCGACCCTAGCACTGGGTTAAAGAAGCGTCCATAGAAAGGAGAGCGCTGCTGAGGGCCAGTGGCATGACTTATTAGACAAGGCAAAGCCTGATTTGTGGGTCCTGAGGATGGTTAGGCCAAACAGCTCGGTCCACAAGAGATGGAGACAGGTCTGGCATGCGTGAAAGCAAAAGTGTTGTTTCCTGGTTTACTGGTAAGAAAACCCTTGGACATTGCAAGGGCAAGGCAGGGGATTAAGCACTACAGTCTTGGTGTTGGTACCTGTGCTAAATCCACGTGCCGTGTTTGGGACCCACAGGCTGGCCTCAGTTTGGTCTGTAACACATTCTGCCACACTGAGAGATTGTGCTGCGGGAGATACTGTGCAGTATTGCAGAAATTGTAGAAATGGGAGAGAGAAACACCCCATATTTTTCTGCCATAAGCCCCTTAAGATCACTGACAGAGGACCCACTTGTTTCCTGATAAAGTATTGCAGATTTGTTTTACTCTAAATTTTGTTCTCACATTTGAAAACAGGTACCAATGACATCTGCCAGCATGTGATTCTTTTTCAGTCTCCAAGCTCAGGTATCTGAGATTGCATCCATACAAATTAAAATACTTCATGCATTCCTGCTTGAACTTGTATGACATCCTTTTTTCACATAATTGATAGACACGGGTATTGCCAAGACTGGCTGAACAGCAACGGTAAATGATATTGGTGAAATTCTAATAGATCCTTCTGCAGCCTGTTAACAAGAATGAGCCCTGTTCAACAGAGAGGTGAAAAGAGGTGTAATGTAAGCTTTATATCAAAGGAGCTTTATTGTCCCCAGAATTTCAAAAGAAGCCATTTCACTACTTAGATCGTGTATGGAGAATTTTATCTCTCCCTAAAAAAATAAAAATCAGAGCCAGAGATGTCTCCAAAAGAAATGGTACAATATTTTCTTATTGGCAACAAAACTTAGTTTGTGCCTCCATTCATCAACAGACTACAATGATGTGTCATTCTTTCCTTTCCTCTAGTCAATAAGGAGAAAAAAAGTTCAATACAAGCAGCATTATAAAAGTCAGCAAAATCTAAATGTGGGTTATTTCTCCCCTACACCTCCAAGTGTCAGATTTGCTTCGTGTCATTGCTGAAGATTTAAACAATGTTATTTGTGCTCATGGAATTCTCATCAGCATCTTCGCCCTTAGCACCCACAGCTTCAGGAGCAAGGCAAGGGAGGAATGATGGAGGAAATTCCCCTCTCTTCTTTCCATTTGATTCTTGAGCCTTAGAAATACATTTCTAGAAAAATGCTGAAGACTGGGCATAAACTCCGTGTTCTTCCATTGTTAGTGTGATTTAATGCTCATAATATGCCGATGTTATAAGCATTAAATCTTAACCACTCAGAGAGCTGTAAGGTTGTAGCCCATCATTTGAGGCATTAAAAGGCAGTTCCTGTCCTGGAGAGTTTACAAGACTAAATGTCTGGTGAAGTTTAAAACATAAGTAGATGCAATTTTTTAAAAAGAAGGAGAAAAGGGATTTAGTAACAGAAATCACTTTTGTACACCCACAGCAGTTTGACAGAGGAGCAGAAGTCATGGTAGGAGCTTCTGCAGAAACTGGCATGTGGGGAAGGAGCAGGCAGTGCCCGGGGCCAGGAAGCACCAGCTGCCCTCCCGCCCGCACCCACCGCAGAGCTGAGCACCCTCCGAGCTCCCAGCCGGCCACAGGGACGTGGCGGCAACGTGGGGAGGTGAGGGGACGCAGGGCACAGAGCCGCTGGAAAATGGGTTTCGTCAACTGGATTGCTCACGATTCTTTTTTTCCCTGTTTTGGCAGCCACTTTTTAAGATACTGTTCCCTATTCCTTTCATGTATGCATCTGCTTACAACGTTCAACTGGCCAGGTTATAGATGACCTTACAGTTTTCTCTCTCCTCCTGTCTGATATGAAGCATTTGGCCTTTTGTTCTGCATTGCTTCTTGTCTTCATTATGTTCTTCCATTAATCTATTTCAATAGTCTATTTCTCTCCCTTAAGCGCAAAATTTTCACTTTGTTGAGCAATCGACTAGACCTTTGTTTTTAATAAATTGGTTTTTAAATGTTTTTACAACACTGACTTTTCTGTTGTTTCCAGGGAACTCTCAAATAAGAAAAAGAGGATTTGGGGGAGAAAAAGTGAGTTTCAGCCATCTCTAGGTTAAGTGAGACGAGGGATGAGGGAATACAGTGCTGTGTGGAACTTGCACCCCTTATGCTTTTCATTCAAAACAGATAGCGAAAGCAGTGGTAAGGGGAGAATTTCTCCTCTTGCTGGAGGAGCCAGTGGCAGTCATTTTGGTGATGACACCCACCCTGTTTTCTCTCTTCAAGCTTCTTCCTCTTCTGCTTTGTTTTCATGTGCCTGGTGATTTGCATTTAGTCTTCTGTGAATGAAAGCAAAACTTGGCACTATACGATTCCGGCACATAGGCTGTATAGTAGGTGGGATGCCTTTCCTCAGACCTCAGTTGCCTTCAGACTTGCGCTGAATTAGCTAAAGCTAATTAGCCTGAATTAGTTCAAGCCTTAATCGGGTGTGAAAGTGGTGCCACAGCTGCTTCAGTGATGTGTTGCTGTAATGGTCTTGTAGAAAAACACAGTGAAAAGTTGCTCTTTTCTCCCATGACATCCACAAATATTCTACCCAAACAGGATTTAGTCTGGAGGATAAAACCACCTTACATCTGTGAGCCCCTGGTAGCGGGGAGCTGGGGAGACTGAGGTTTACTCGCATGCCCTGCCAGTGGTTCATTACATGACCTCATGCAGTCACTTGGACTGTCCTGCACTTCCAACCCTCACAGCGGCAGCGTAACCAAATCTTGCCTTCTGCCACAGGCCGAGGAGACAGTATAAGGCATTTCTAAGCCACCGCGAGTTCACTGAGCTAGTGCCAGCCGTGGACAGGACGCGGCCGAGCAGTGTCCCCTCCGTGTCTCCTCCCAGCTCTTAGCCCAGCTGCGGTGCAGCTCTGCAGCAACACGGCCGTGCTGCTGTGGGCCCCGCGCCAATACGTGTGTGTGGAGGAGATGTCCCGGTGTCACCCTCAGGTGCCCGGGCACGTCAGGACCGCGCTGGGACGCGTTGGGTGCAGCGCAGAGATGAGACTGCAGGGAGCATCTTTTGGTCAGGAAAAAGATTCTTTTTAAAAATTAAAGGTATATTATATATAATAATGTGCTGGACAAAGTGATCAAGGCCACAGCAGCGAAACAGCTGGTTGGGAAGGCTTTCCAAACATAATCAAAGCCCCTGTCCTTCCCTTTGTCTTTCAGGCTGGTTCTGTCAAAAGCAAGTCCTCCTCGCTTTCTCTCACTTTGCTGCTTTTCTTTTCTGTGGGGAGTTAATTCCCTTGGGTCTCAGCAAGGAACATGATGGAAGAGAACAGCATCATGTTGAAAGGATGCTGCGGAGGCATTTCAAATGTTTAAAAATCGTTCTGCCTCGCCGTTGGGGGTGAAGGAACCAAAAGGGCAAACATATGACAGTGACAGACAGAGCTGAGCAAAATGTCCACAGCCTCCGAGCCATGAGTAATGGGCCTGATCTCCTTACAGGTTTGTGCTGTGTTTACTGAAAACTTTGCAGAAGGTTCGTGCAGTTTTCAGGTGAGCCTTGGTTCAGCCCCTGTCTGCACACTGTGTCCCACCAAGTTATTTAAGATATGTCCTTGGAGCCTTAGAAAAGAGGTATACATCAACATCTTGCTCCGTTGGCTTAACCCAGCGATATCAGAAGACTTTGCTTAACTTTAAGCCTATGTGGAGCTTATCCTCTCTGAAATACAACCAGAGCCAGTAAGTGTAACTGAAGATCTTGCTCGGGTTGTTTATATCTTTATCAAATAATTCCAGCTGTAAATGCAGTGGCTAGGAACTCCTCCCGTCCCTCGGGCATGTCTTTGTGCGAAGTTGTGCCAGGTATGTTCTGGAGGTAGGAGCGAGGCATGAGATAGGACTGTGACCATCCTCTGGGATATTGCCCACACAGGTGGGACGTGGCTGTTCCTGGTGGGAGGCACTGGGCATCTGCTCTGCAAGCTCTGTACCCACAGAAAGAGCAGTTGCGGTAACAGCTGCAACCTGAAGCTTCATTGTCTTTTTGCAGGCAAGGTTGATCTGAAGAGTTATCATTGTACTGGCTCTGGTGGGAAATATAGCAGCTCTGGGTTTTAATTTACTTGATTCTCCTGCCCCCTCAACCAAATTCTCAGCTTCTTTTTCAGCTATGTTTGTGTTACTTAATTGTCTATTCTTATTAGTACCAGTGCCCTTACATCTCTTGAAAGCTTCTTTAATGTTGTTTGGTTTCAGCAGGACGGTAACAGCTTTCTGAAAATAAACTTGTGCATGAAGCCGCATATTTATGTATCTGTTGGCTTTGTCTCTATTTCCAGTCCTTTGCAGTAGGAGGGCTTTTCTGAGCAGGCTTTGACTAGGCTGAAGCACACGGCGTGTTGGTAGTCTCCATTCCCCGAGGCCTCGGGGAAGCATAAGAAGCAGAGCGTGAGCGAAGCCTAGGGAAATCAGGTAAGCTGCAGATGCCCAAAGTACAGAAGCGCAAAGGAGCTTAAAACTTCCTTCCCTGCTCTTTCCTTATCACTCTCCCCAAGAGCAGTAACAGAAGAAATTAGAATCAAGATTAACAACTTTAAAGGGCGTACTTGGTGTGTATGCCAGCTGGTGAAGTGAAATGAAAGTTGCTTTTAAGGTACTCAACAAAGCAAACTGCTCGAGGCCCTGGTAAGACAGATTAGTTCATGGAACCAGTTATCCACTGGGTAGGTAGGAGGTAGCTGTGCTCCCAGAACTTTAAGGCTAGTTTATCTGTTTGCTAGCTTCTCCTGCAACACTTGGATTATCAACTAAAGCTTTCACCTTTTCCTTGCACTTGTCAGTGTTCGGTATAGCTTGAATGTGTTTAAATCTTTTTTGTGATTTACTTGTGTTCTAACACTTTTAATCTCTTCTGAAATGCTTGGCGTGATCCAAGTCTGCCAATGCTGGTTGCAGTAGACTTGCCAGATTTTTGTCTCTTTTTCTGAGCAGTTGTTTTGTGTATTTTTCAGCCTGCACCCCTTTCTTTTTTTTTTTTTTTTTTTTGAAATGTGATGAGTAGTCAGAAAAAAACATATTCTATATTCATTATTCAATAAAGTAAATAAAGGTTGCCTTACTCAAAAAATACACCAACACAGAATAATAGAATTAACAGCAAATAGCTAGTACTGAGCTTATTGTAAACTTCCTTCTTCCCTAGGACTTGAATTTCTATATTTGAGTCATTCTTTTTATTCTTCTTAAGGACCTGCTTGACTGACAGAACAGAATGTATATTCTAAATAGTTAAAAGCTGTTGTCATCTTGTGTATCCACAATGCATTAACAACGGATATCCAGAGCCATGCTAGGCAGGATAGGGGGCTTCCCTGTCTCAGGAGCTCTTCCGAGGCTGACAAGGAAAGAGGATAATTACGGATGAAGTCTGCTGGCTGCTGCTGTAGCCCAGCCCTGTGTGTCACGTACTGCCCTACGTGACAGATGGAACATTAAGGGCTCAAAACTATACATCACCACAGGTAGTGCATCAATAAGGGGTAAAGCACAAGATCACCTAGAGGGAAGAAAGAGGTCTAGAAACAAACAAAGAAAGACGTGAAGATTTAGAAGCCCCTAAATGAATCGCCGTTTCTGAAGTGTGATTAGCAATCAAAAGAAGACAACCTGAGCAGCAGTATTGTCGTCCCTAACCAAATGGACTGTCACATAGCAGCAGGCACTCAGTCAGAGACTGCAGCCCAAAGAAACAAGAAAAGGGATAGAAAGAGCAGGTCTTTGACAACTGAAATGATGCTTGCTGTATTGCCATTGTCCCTGAATTTTGAAAGGCCAACATCAAAATATTATGACTCCCAAAATGTCATAATTAGAGTATCTCAACTTACACTTGTCTTCTCTCTGTGCCTCAGACCTTGTTTCATCTCTTTAATGTACTATAATTACATTTTCAGTGTGGATCAATTACCTCAGAATAGGGAAACAAATTACCATCATTATCTCCACTTATTCTTTATGTTTTCTTTTATCCTTTTTTTGTTTTCTGGTTTTCTGTACTAGTAACAAAACTGTAGTTCGCATTCATGTTCCTTTGTTGTGTGTATGTGGTTTTTTTTTTGTTGTTGTTGTTGTTGTTGTTTTTTTGCCTGAACATATATTCGGCAGCAAATCATCTGTCAAGCAAGGAATTGTCCTTCCTTTTGCCACTATTCCCTAGTTCTCCTTGTTGGGTAACTCATTACTTTCTGCATATTCAGATAGGTTTATTAGAAGTACAGCTCTCAAATAAGACAAAAGATCAGGAGCAGATAGACTCTTTTTAATTTCTTAGGTTCCTCTCTAAAGTACTTACTTCAAATTAACATACACTATTTCCACAAGAATAACATTGGTATCTGCAGGAGTTGGGTTTATTGTGACAGTAATTCACAGGTCAAAGCTCACTTCATCTGCACTGATGTGACAGCTAATGGTTCCTATTATGCCAGTGATCCATGAATTATAGAGTAACTTGTTACCATCCCACTACAACTATAAATAAATCTAATGAAATTAGTGCTTTGAAGAAGTGCATTAAGCTACAATTATAGTTAAAGTAGAATCCACTAAAGCAGAGAAACTCTGCTTTTGAATTTCAGCTGCATCTTGTGATTTGATCATTGGAGAAAAGTCACTGTAACACCACGTACAGTGCTGCTGTATTCTGCACTCCCAAAAGGAAAATCAGTTCCTAAAACTCAGTCTTGGTAGCCTTTTTCACCTAAGTTATTAACTTTGGTCTCCAGGACAATTTATCTGAATAAGATAAACTAGATTATATATGTTGCTTGGGATACTGTGAGAAAATGATTTCTTGTGTTATACTGTTATTATCTGTTCAGGTCTCAGCTGGAATCTGTGAATGAAGCCAAGGCACTCAAGCCTTGTGAAATTCTAAGTTAAGATATTTTTTTATGATTTTGCTGTAGGGATTATGTCTCATTTCTTCTGAATCAGCCAAACTTACTTCCAAAATGCTGCGGTGAAAATCAAGTTTCTTACAAAAGGAATTTCTACTAAGAAAGGCTTGTAGTGGTAACTCTCTTGTAAAACAAATCATATCTTCCTGCCCTCCTCTCTCCACTTTATGAGGTACCTTTTCTCTTCGGAGTGCTTTTCCTTCCGTTTCTCACTGTCTCTACTGCACAGAGGCAATAAACAATGAGGTGCATAAGAAAAAGGCAAGTACTTGCTTAGTTCAGAATTGCATCCCAACCTGGCTGCTGCTGCTTGAAAACAGTGATTTCTATCAACTGTATTTCAAATTAAAATGCTAAAGTGCTGGAGAAACAGGGTGTGGAAGTACTTTATTTGATAGCAAATTACATTTACGGGTTGAGAAAATGATGTCTTTTCAAAATGGTTCCCAATGTTCAATGCCTACCTGTTTTAATTACCCAGGTGTGAAAAATAAAAAATTGTGCTTTGTTGGGAACATTTCAAGGACTGCTGATGTCAACAAATAGCAAGGCAGCAGCAAAAACCCAGATGGTTAGCGGGAGGCTTTTCTTAACCATCTAAACAGATTTACTCAAAACTGCTACAAATCCAGAATCCAATACAAAGATTAAAGCTATGCTTTCTTGTGCAGCGCTTTATTAGCTCGTGTCACGAGGCATGTTTTTAAAACTGAGGCAAAGTGTAAGATTTGGGCAAATTATTAACGGCATTTCTGTTCTTGCAGTTTCTCTTTGCTGATCCGTGCTCCTCTGGGTGACTCGCGTGAGAATTTGATATGCAAAATGACAACAAAGTTAAAGATGAGCGCGCTGCCTGGGCTTAGGCTGTGATGCAGACATCAAAAGCCGTAGCAATGTGTCAGCTCTTTACTTCAGAAAAGTTTGCGTGCCACTGTTATCGGCCTGAGCTGCAGCAGAACCCACAAAGTCCAAGGAAGAGTCGGGGCCATGCTGCAACTACAGCTGCACGAGAGAAAAGGGGTGTATTTTTTTTTTCTTTTGTAAACCTTACAATTTATGGTCTAGAATGTTCTTTAGTGAATTATTTTCTATGACAGGCAGAAACCTGATAGATCAACGATCTCTGTAATGTCCCATTGTGCAGTTTCTCTGCCACTGTGTTTGGCTGTGCTGCAGGGAGGCATGGCCATGTGGCAGTAAGGGCAGAGATGATGCGAGCCCGCTACACGTCTCACATGGGCAGCCAGTTTGCTTCAGGGAATGGCTTTAATTTGTGGATTGTCTAGGAGGCCTGGAGATTTATTATCTGGTAGGCTCAGACACTGCTGTGTCTGGCTCCCACCTCGGGGGTGGTTCTCCAGGGTCCTCCAGCCAGCAGCTTCTGGGCAGGAGGCTGGAGCTCACCCTGTGCCACCAGACCCCGCACCTGCCTAAGGAGGGGGCATCAAATGCTACTTTTCCATTTCTTTCTTTGTGTACAGGGGTGCTTCTCTAAGACAGGCAAATGCTCTACCGTGGGGTGGACTTTGGCCTATGTTGTCTTACTTAAATACAGTATTACCACGTCTTTACGTGTCACCGTCCACCTGTACAATAAATTCCTTGTGGTTAGACTATGCTTGTGAACATGATAGCATCCTTACTGCAATCTGTATGACTGCTAGCAGAAGTGAAATTCCAAGGCTTTCCCAGCATTTCTGGAGGATTTTGCCCTCAACCAGCTGCAGTTGAACTCACAGAAGCTTGAGGCTTGTTTTGAGATCAGTGAATAGTATCTGTAATGACCTGTCATAGAAATGCCAAGGGGACTCCACCAAACCTCTCTGATGAATGGTGCGCCAAAAAGGAAATTTCTGGAATTGGCTCTTAAGGGACATGAACTGCTTCATGGCTCCAGAATCAGGGTTGAGTGGTGATATCATTAAATGTCTTTGGCATTCATTACCTTCTCCAGTTGGAAGGGTGGTTACCAGCACTGAAAATGACGGTCATATATTAGGGTCATGAAGAACAATCGCATTAGAGAAGTAGGAGAGAGAGAAGCCAGTGAAACCCAGGCTTAATCTGACAAATCTCTCTGTAATGAACTCCTGTTCATTACTTCAGGGATTAATCTAGGTGAAGGCACTGATGCTAATGCAAGTTTTCAGTAATAACAACCAAAATATGATCCAAAACTTCTTATTAATAATTGTGTGCGTTAATGTACTGGAACTGCCTTTGTTTCCTAGAGCTCAGTAATAAGGACTGCCAGCCTTTCTGAGGAGGCTGAGGGTCAAGTGTCTGTCTCAGGGAAGTTTCCTGAGAGTAGTTGTCTAATAAACACTGTGCTGGAGGGGAAAACAAGTGATATACATTGCAGTACAGCAATATAATGAATTAGTTAAAGGCAAACAACCCCCAAAACAGTAGATTGCCAGGGCAGGTCTGTTTCTGCCAAACAATATTTCTGTGCCAACTTTCCAAATGAAGCACAGCCAAAAATAGTAGTGCAATAACTCATCGTGAAGGGAGAAAGCTATTACAAGGGGGATGAAGCAGCAGCAGTCTCTCACCAGTGACCCTAGATTATGGGTCTGATTCTCAGTCCTGGAGTTTGTACAGTGACTTACTCCAGTCCTGCACACTGTGTAATATGCTAACGAGTCAGTACAGTCTTCTGCCTCTCTGCATAAGTGCAAAGTTGAGACAAGTGGTCCAGGAAGAACTGAACTCGGTGCTCGTTTGGCTAACGGTAATGCTGTCATCACTGGAGCCAGCAGAAGTAATGGGAATATCTCCCATGTGCTTACGGGTTTAGTGCCTTTGCTGAGAGGGTGATACAGCACTGGCACTGTTCAAGTGACATAAGGAATACCTGGGGCGTTTTACACCATGGAAGATAAAGTTGTCTAAGGCAAAATAGGGCAGGTGTAAAGGGTGACTTCTGCAGTCTGCTTTCCTGTTATGAGTCTGCAGTTGTTGCTGGATCTAGTGTCAGCAAATTAAGGTGAATCGGGAGAAACATTGGCCGGACACAGCTCATTTTAGTCACCCTGCCAAAGCCAGATGTCTCCATTCACTTTTTAACAAAGAAACACCCTGTCATGCCAAACAACTAAAATAAGATTCATCAGCAACGTGAAATTCAACTTATTACATGCCTGAGTAACCATTAGAAGAGGAGAAGGTGATGCATGATTGCTGCCTGCAGTGTGTGGTTAGTGAGGAAGAAACGCTGGGACCTCAGTAGTGCACAATAATGGCAAACATCTGCTTCATTTGCAATTTCAGAGACATGCAGGATATGTCCTCTGACATCCGTACTCAGAACCAGGTCGTTCTTCTCATCAGACTCCTTTGCACCATCTGGGTTTGCTGAGAAATGATTTTGCAAGAAAAAAAGGGAGGGGAGGGAAGGATCATTATTCAGCTGTCTGTGGCAGATAATACCCATATATACGCACGCTGAAAAGGTCACGGAAGTTGGAGTATTAAGGGTCTGCTACAAAGCAGTACTCACAGCCAGGCTTCTTGGTCCTCATCTGACGTTTCATGGCTCTTGCTAGACTTACTGAAATTGAAAACTATTACATATATGTGGAAGTAGAGGTTACCTTGAGAATTTTAACTAATAATAATATGCTGAGGTTAAAATGAACTTCAATTGCATTTCCTTCTCCTTCCATTCTTTCCTTTTTTCAGTGCATTATTCTCCCCTAGTCAGCAAGTAACTTCTGCTGAACATTTCACAGATATCCCCTGCTTCAGGAGTGAACTGCAAACACCATGCTCTCTCCTGTGAAGGAAGAAAGGCCTTAGCAGAGATGCAAAGGCATTCCTTAATTTGGGGAGGCACTTGAAATAATCCCTTGAACATATGTTTCTTGAACACAGAGTGCCAAAATTGCAGATGTTTCCCTTAACTTTTGATTTCTTGGACCAATATACCCAACTCTGAGGCACTAGACATCGCATACTCTACTTCTTCCATTGCCTTAGGTAAAAGTTTCTGATAAGCAGCGTAAAGGACAGGTATTTTTAGGACCATGCTGTGAGTAGAGGTCCTCAGCCCTTTCTCCGGTGATAATATACAACTGCTACTCCTTGTATCCTTTCCAAGGTTATTTCCTAAGAGATGCTACAGCAGGTCTAAGCAGGTGTCTGGTTCCTTCTGTACATTGTAGACAAGAGGTTGCAAACAAGGGCTAACCTGGTGGTTTACCTGACTGCAGTGTGTGGGATTGCTTCTCTTGATTCATCCCTTGAATGCTATATTCAGTACAAAAAACGACATGGTTGCCAATCTGATGGTACATCAAATGTCTGGCAGTTACTTTTGTCAAGAGATTGTGATTCTATCCTGCATTGTAAGCAATTCAATAATAAAAACAACAATAACAACAAACTGCTCATTTGCCATCTAGTCCCTCCAGTTTTCACTTCACTTTGCTTTTTCTGCATTCATTCCTATCTTCACCATTAGCAAAACCAAGAAGTGCAGGATGTGAATTTTAATAGAGTCCATGTTTTATTCTGCAGTCATCAAGGAGGGGACATATTTCTCTGCACATCTCTTAGTGCTTCAGCTCCACACAGAGTGGGAGCAGCTCACTCGGCACTGGCTCTCCCCTGCTCCCCCATGGGCATTAGCTCATTGACAGCAGCCTTGCAATTACAGGATGCTAAAAATCATACCCCTGGGCTGCCAAACTGCCAGAAAATGTCAAACCACTGTGTGTGTAAAAGGCAATAGTAAGCCACTTAGCCAAAAACACAGAAATTGGCACAGTATTCTGCCGCTTCAGATCTTTACTGCTGTTTCATGAGGGTGAGCAAGGTTGGGAGAAAGAGTGACAAGCTGCCAATTTTTTCCATACCTCCTAAAGGAAAACTGCATTTCTAGAATAAGGTCCACCCTCCGTACCTGGTGGTGTCGGATGCACAGTAGGCACTGTACTTTTCACAGTAGCAAACTGGGATCTGTCCTGCTTCTGTTCGTTATGGACAACCCCAGCAAGTCCCAGTCTAGCCCCTGGGAATCTGTTCCATTGCGCTTAATTGGAACACAAGATGGCGTGATAGGTTTTAATTTTGTTCTGTGTCTGAGAACAGCAGGGAGAAGAGCAGGAAGGGTAGTCCATAAATTGCAAATAAAATATTAATAACTCTGGAGGAAAGTTCTTAGGAACTCTGCACATGTACGTTGTGGCATCCATCTCCAGCAGAGAGCCGAGCAGAGCATCAACAGGCAGGACCCTGCTCCCTCTCCAGCTCTGCCACTGACTCCTTACAGCGCCCTGGGCCGCTCACTGTAAAAAGGATCGTTCCCGTCCCGAGCAGGAGCTGACCACAGCTGTAAATCTAAATGCAGCCATTTCATCGTGATGCTGGAACTCTTCTCGTGGTTGTAGTGATCCAGGACACTTAGATGTGAAAGGTGCCATGGCAGCTGTGATATATTTTTACACATTTTGCCTTGCAAGCAGTAAGCTAGTCCCAAATAAATGGGAGAAACATGAGCAGAGTTAGAAATTATATTTCTAAGGGAGGGAACAAAACCTGGGATAAAGCCAAAAAAGTCTCAAGTAGGAACTACCCTGGAGGGGGGGGGGGGAATGTGTCATACTGCCAGTCTCAGGGAATGTTACTTAGAAATGTATGACAAACCTGGGGTTGGCCACACTTGTGTGCTGAGTAGTTAAATGTCTTAAGGGTTTTCTAGGTAAGCATGTTCTTCAGGATTATGGTTAACTGACATTGGTATTTAGATCTGTGACATCTTTTACAGAACCTTTGTAAGGTCTTCATGCTAATATATGTCCAGTATGAGTTCATGCAGCAAAAGTCATATTCAGCAATCCAGAACAGGGACTTTCAAATTATATTTTGTCTGTGCCCCTGCAGTTTAGCAAGAAATGGTAGAATTAGTCACCCACATGAAATTACATCTCTTTTTACTTATCAGTCACTGAAATGCAGCAGTATTCTTAGCTGTCTTTGGAAATTCACCTAGGATGTTAGGTAAACACTACAAATTAGATGTAAATGGAATCAGAGAAACAGCTGTCACCTCTTTTGCAAGCTGATTAATTTTTTTCTGAGTCATAATAATTATATTGCAGCACGTTACCCCCATCAAGCTCTTGAAATACTGGCTGCAGTGGCTGCCACCGCTGCTTGCTGGCAGGCTGGGAGGGCAGTTCCTTGGCACCGCATTTCGGTTGATCTCAAAACCATTTAGCGTACCCTCACCTTAGCAACACTTAGCGCTCTCCCCGAGCCTTCTGCAGTTGGATTCTGTCTGCTGCACACAGAAGCCACGATGCGTTGAAGCATGGGCACTTACTTCTCGACTCTGAATTTCCTGGAGCAACTCTCTGCAGCCCCCCAGCCTAATTCCAGGCACCATGGCCTTTGCCAGGCATTTCTTAGCTTCCACTGTCCTCTAGCGGTGCTTCGTTCAAAGCCCTTCTGTCGGCTGCTCGTTGTGCTCCGAGCCTGCCCATGCCACCTGCGCTCTGGGTTTCTTCACCAGCTGGATTCGGAGCCAGGCTGGGGCAAGCGAGCTGCTGGACGTTGCGTGGGCTCCAGGCCCACGGGTGGGTGTCTGTGGTGAGAAGTGCTGTCTGAACGGGGTTGCCTTCCTCCGCCTCTTCCCGCTCCCCAGCCCCATCCATCGAGACCCCAGGCCTAGCAGTCCAGCAGGTGGAAGGCTTGAACGTGTGCCTCTGCCTCTTCTCCAAGGCTTTATTGTCTCGCGTAGCAGTGTCTAAGCCACTGGTTTGAAGCGTGGTTTCCTAGCCGAGACAGTGATATACATGTGTCCTAATACAGATGCCACCGCAGTCAGTCTTCCCAGTAACCATTCATTTCAGTGGGAATGGTTTTTTGTTGTTTTATTATTTTTTTTCTTTTTTTTTTTTTTGACCCAGGCTGTAATTACTAGATTAGCATGGATAGGAGCGGTAGCATGTGAATGAAATCTCCTGGATTCATTCTGTGCCTTACGAAGGGATTGACAGAGCTGCTGCAGGTGTGTGGTGTGACAGCCGGGTGCTCAGCTGGGAGCTTTGCAACTGGGTTCACCAGAGGAGGGACTGCGCTTCAGATGTTGTCAGCAGGTAGCTTGCAAAATGCTTTAGGGCATTAATGGGAAAAGATGCTTGCAAATATAAAATATTAACTACCCTTTATTTTTAATGAATCTGATTACTCTAAGGAAATTAATAATGTTTGTTGTAATGTGACTAATTTTCTCTTATTTCCTGAATTCACTTTATGAGTATCTCTTATCCCTCACCTTTATTAGGAGACCAGGTGAATATTTTATAAAATCACAATTTCAGTAGTATTGAAATTATTTTATCAGTACTCCCATAGATGATGCAATCACCAAAATGAATAATTCTCAGACAGCTATTTATTCAACAAACCTAAGCCCAAATTCCACAGAGGCTTAGGTGTACACTTAACACTTCTCAGGGGAGTAATCCTATTGGATTCAATGTCAATATTTGCATGAGTGAAAGTTAACACGTTTAGGGCTTTCTCCTTTTCTTATGTAATATTACAACCTTGAAATAATTAGATGACTGATTCTTTGAAATTTTTTGTATTTCCTCCTTTGAGCTTGCTGTCACTAGCCAAGCTGCGAGTTGGGTTGGCTGCCTGTGAGAGCTTAGGTATTGCCTGTGATCTTGCTGTTTCATGTTGGGATAAACATGCAAACACTCCTAACAAAACTGTTTTCATGCAAGGTTTTTCTCATTTTGTTGGTTGTTTGTTTTGTTGCGGTGTTGTTTTTTGGTGTGGTTTTGTTTTGTATTTTGTTTTTTGTGTGTGTTTTTGTTGTTGTTTTGTAAAAGCTCACATGGAAAGGATGGTAAGCCATTAATTTGCCTTTTGTTGAACAGAGGATAAGGTGTTCTTCTCCCATCCTTCATCTGTCTTTCCTAGCACACAAGCTCTGCAGTGGAGATATTCTCTTCCTATATAGATTTTGTATCCTACCTTAATCTTTTATTACGGAATTTAGCCTACAATAATATGAAATTTTGATGTAGGTTGTCTTTCTCTGCAATTCCTTTTCTTGAGTGCTGGCAAGAAGTGAGATACAGCAGAGTGACTGGTGAAGACTGGTTTAAGGATACAGTGATCAAAACGGTTGTGGCAGAAAAAAAAAAGAAAAGCAGGAGCTATTGATACCATCTGACTCCCAGTACCCGAGGCCGTGGTTTCATAACTGCTTTAGGGTGACCCGAACACGAGCTGCTACTGAGCTGCACCTGGGTGCTCGTGTGGGTGTCTCAGGGCAGGATCTGTCCCAGCTGAAAACCAATTAAAAATTAAAAAAAAAAAAAAAGTAGAAATACTGCAGTTAGCTTACAGCAGGCGTGACACTACACCCCAAATCAGGTGTCCTGAATCACTATCTGAAGTGACCTGCAGCCCACCAGCTGTGTAGGACCCAGACTCCCAACCTTGCATGCTCTGAGTTGTAACTAAGTGAAGTAACTGAAGTAGGTGGTGTGAGGCCCCTATTTGTTGCAGTTAATCTACCTGGGCTCCCTCTATAGTTAATGAAGACAGGATTCTGCACCTCAGAGGCTAGTCAGAGCATGAGCTTAATTTAGCTGCTCAGCCTTATCATCTGGGAGGGCCTATCTTTCTTTATTAACTGTAAAGAGGACCCTAGGGAGTTTAACCTCACCAGGCTGGCAGAAGTCATTATGAATCCCTGCTCTCTCTGCATTCCCTCAGTTGATGTGTGTTTTTTTTTGTTGTTGTTGTTGTTGTTTTTTACTCTGGCTTGCTACAGTGTAGTCGCTATTTATAATGGAAATAATGCCCTCAGGAACTGCAACAAGTGCATGCGAGACTTAATACCAGGGACGTAATGGAGGTACTCAACTACAGCATATAAACAGGTACAAGGAAGAAAAAAAATAGCCGTGCTACTATGACCATACTGTTTTCTCTCCTGCAGCGTTGTTTGGATGTGAATATGAAGGATATTTACTGTGCCTTTCAGCAAATATTGTTGTCGTCAATATTTACAAGTGCATCAGCTATGGATTAGCAGTAGTCATTCTCTCTGGAATAATGTTTTCTGTTCTCACTGGAGAGCCTTCAAAAAGAAGACCTTCAACCTTTGCAAGCAGCTTTTTCTACCCTTTTGCCTCCCATGAGCAAAAGAGAGCATCCGAGTGTTAATTAAAGCTGTGGCGGGGGAGAATTCAGGGGCAGCCAAAACACCATGAGGCTCTTGGAACAAATTAATCTTCGGTGTAAATCAAAGCTTCTGGAAAAGACCTGTAGGAGTTAGCAGGATCTTGCCGTTCAAGTCCTTAGCTATCCAGTAGAAGCTTTGTCTCCTATATAAAACTTAGCTCTTTAAAATGCACAGTAAAATTGCACTGCTGGGTACCTGAACCACCCCACGACAGGGGTCCTCCGAGGTGTGACCCCCATGCACTCGGTGGGAACAGTGTCTGTCTGAAGTGCCTGTGGCATTTTTAGCATCAGCTGCCAAAATTAAAGTGGTCTTGAGCACAAGGAGAAAAAATCCAGAATCTCCAGTGTTAACTGAAGACCAGTTTCTTCTGTTTTCTTTCTTATCTGTACTTTCAGTGCTGCATTTCAAGGGAGTTAAATATAAAATATATCTTGTTATTTAGCCAACACTTTAGTATGCCAGTGTTAACAGCAAAATGCTGCTCAGGAAAGTGCTTGTCTGTGTGCGTGTGAACTTTTGTCCAACCTGTACAGTTGCTGAGATAGTTAGGAGAAATAACTTATTTCCCTCATGGTTTCATTCAGGTGGTTTATTTCTCCAAGTTATGCCATAAGCTTCCTCAGGGGAATCTAAAGAGCCAGATTTATAAAGGGAATGGATAATTTCATCGCAAAAACAAAACAAAACAAAACTAGCATTATGCATGTTAAGTTAAGGGTAAACAAATCTCATGCTTCAGGGCACAAAATGATTTCCTATTGGGCTCAGGAAAGATGTTTTTCTCCATGTAAAGCATTGTATGGTTGGCTAGACATATTACTAAGGGGTTTATTTATTCTTTTGCTGCCCTCTGAAGCATCAGTTTAGGAAGCTTCGTTTTAGGTTATGCTAGAGGCAGGATGCCAGACATTGTTACAATTTTACTTAGCATCAGCAGCATGCACTATAAACTTCCTGCTCCAGCAGACCTGTGATGCCTGCAGATGAATAATGGAGGAGTCCCTCTAAAGCAGGCCAGACTCCAACTCTGTAATCCACTATTGGTGTGTCCATACAAGGATGGAGCTGCTACTCCCTTGTATTCAGGAAAAAAAAAAAAAAGGGTTTATCTAACCCATTTTCCATACTGCTCTTCTTATCTCTTGCTTCTAGGGTGCAAGCAGTTAGTTACCGTAGATGCATTATATTCCCAAGAAGTGTTATCAGGACGGCGGTATTCAACCATGCCACAGTGTCTGCCTGCCAGGTCCACCTAAATACCCCAAGCCAGCTCCCAAAGATGGAACAAACAGCTTTTTGTCTCTCTTTTCAGCTGAGGGCCAGGAGCATCCTGCCTGCTCTGTGCAGGGAAAGCGCCTTTAGCTGCTGCTACCCAGGAACGCCTCCACGCTACCTGGATTCACGCTCTGCCCATCCTTCGGTGCCAGCAGTCATTCAGCCTGTGACTTCAGCACAAAGACGGGCAGACATAAAAGCAACTTTGAAAGTCCCAACAAGAAATGCCTCTGTTTGATGCCAGGAGTCAGAGTTTCCTTTAAGGAAATGGAAAGAGAGAGGAATAACTCTAACAGCCTTGGTAGTTTCTGTTTCTAAGTGGGCAGACTACATAATTTGGTAGAAACAGAAGAAATCAGAATCCATGAATGCAGCGAAAGCTACGGGAATTTAAATGTATGCAGTCAGCAAATTCAGTGACAGGAAAAGGAAGGTTTTCGGTTAAAAAGATCCGCATACACCATCTGAGCTCTAATTCAATTCCGATATTTGTCATGCTTATTTTGTAGAAGTCACTTCTTCTCTCTGTGCCTGTATTCCTCATTTGTAAAATGAGGGTGACAACACCACCTTTGCCCAATTTAGGTTGCAAGCTGCTACAGCCTGAAGCAGTTGCTGTATACAGAGCTTAACACAATATTTAGTACAAATAGCCACACTGCTTTCCAGACAGGAAAGATCTTGTTGAGAATAAGGCTGAAACATTTTTCCCTATCTACAAAAAATGTCTGCGTTTTTGTTATTGTCTGTCATTTCCTCTTCTCTCTAGCTGGACTTATATTTTTGAAACCTCTGACAGTTCCAGGAGTAATTGCAAACATCAGCCTGAGCACAGCTATTTTATAGTGATCAGTATTAATCTGCTGGGGGGGAGGTCTGCATGTGGATCCACGAGCGTTTTGTTTGGGTGACGGATGACGAGTCTGACAGCTTCATGTCTCAGGATCTGTCATGGTGAGGATCAATTGCATTGAGCTGTAATTGCAGCCTTTAAGATAAAACCACCTTTCACAACGGGGCTGGGGACGTCTCCATTACTGCAATCTCGCCGGCACCATTCTGCGGCTCAGCCAAGGCTATCTCTGCTCTGCACAGGTTCCTGCAAACGGGGTCGCTCAGGCTGTGGCTGTGTGACGGCTGGAGTAGGGAGCGCAGCTCTTGTAGGCATGGCTGAGCTACCGCGGGTGAAAAACAGAGTTACGGCAACTCAAACTTTACTGCTAGTTTTCGGAGTGTGTGCAGGAACTGGGGAGCTGACAGGACATCAGTCCATGCTGAAATCCTACTGACACATTTTTCTGCAGACTATGTAGATTAAAGCAGGCTCATGTGCATCTGGGTTCACCCCTTACAGCTTGATGTAAAAGTTTTTGTTCTCCACATCTCCTAGTTCTCCTAGGAGTCTAGGAGTCTTCCTAGGGCCATGTAGACGTGTTTGACTTGGGCAGGGATGAGGAGGAAAGAGTCTGTTTGTTCTGGACCTCTAGCAGAGGAGGAGAGGAGGACATCCTTTGGCATGAGGATGTTGTGAGATGCTGAGGAAGATCCTTCCTCATGCAGATGATGTCTGGGGGATTTAATGCTGCCCTCTTCCAGAGGTTTGCCTTATGGTTATCCCCATGCTCCACTTGCTGCACAGCAGAATTGGGATGAGCTGGAACTGTGAAGGACTTGGCTTGAGAATGGGAAATTCAGTTGCGTGTAGCAGGATTTGCATGTTACAAAGGGAGGTGGCTATGAAGTAAGATCAACAGCTGCTAGTGGCTGGAAGAGATTCCTTGCTCGAAGGTTAAATGGGTTACTTCTTTTATTTGAAATACGTTTATACTCTGCTTGAGGTACTTTTTTAATCATAAAACTACACATTTTTTTTCTAGGGAAGGTAGCTATAATTTCCTGAAATTTAAAACTTCTGAAGAGCAGCAGATTGCAATTTCAGGGGCACCTTGTCCTTATTAGATACAAATATTGCATCTCCATTGAGAATTGCTCCTCAAATTAGCAATTCAACCCTTAGTCTTTCGATCAAACAGCACTAAATAAAAACAGCATTAAACTTTTGCTGTCACTCTTCCTTGAAATGGAAGATAAAAAGGAGAAACTGTGCTGCTGGAGCTTACTCCAGAAATTCCATGTTACTTTGTCAAAACCTTTTAATGTTTTAACATGAGTTTCTGAATTGCAAATAGCTGGTCTTAGAAGTAATTAAAGAACTCCTACACCACTTCTACCAAGGACCTCAACACCCCATACAAATGTTACTTTAAAACAGGCCACTGAGATAAAGAGGAAATTGAGGAATAGAAGACAGGATCATCCCGGGAGGAGCTGTATTATCACTTGCAATGCAGCTGAGGCACAGATCCCACTGGGACTTGTACCACCTACAGCACAGAATGATATAAGCCCCAACTAAAAAACAGTTCCTGCCTTGAAGACCTTGCACTCCACACTGACAGCAGGACAGAGGGAATTCTAGTCATCAGGTTGTAGCTGGGAAAACGAGGCACTTGGCAAAAATCATGCCGGGAGCCTGTAGAAGGAATTACGCTTTCCTCATGAGAGTACTGGCATCTTAATCCCAAGATCTTGTTCCTTCTGCTTCTGGTACAGCTCTTCCGTATGGAGGAAGGGAACCTTTAGCCTCCAGAAAATCAACTCCTTGTGTATGGAATTAAAGATATCCATCAGTAGGTGTCTACCTGTCAGCTGGCTGTCCAGGCAAGCTTTATAATCACTTGTGAGAACTGGGGACTTGTACGTTCATCTCGTCTTACTCTTCACTACTAGACTGTAGTCTGCAGCAAAAACTTAAAAGCAAGGTTCCCATCACAGCTGCTGTAAGCTGACTAAGAGGTCAGGTTTTCCAAGTGCCGTTTGTTTCCATGCAATGCCCTCTCAAACACCATGCATTTTACCATTACCAGCAGTGAGAGATCCTCACAGTTCTTGGCATGGACCAGGAGGCCTCCATTTCTTCCCTTAGTAGTTCCTGTTCTGGAATATGAGGTAATGTCTTCTCCACAGTGGTTGAATGAGGCCATAAATGCAGCAGATGTGCCCACCAGGAAGTAACATCAATGTGTGGAAATATCAAAAATATAAAGGTGGAAGAGCGGTTATGGTTAGAGCTCTGCAACTCTCCAGATGCTCCAGCTGCTGCAATAGCTCCTGCAGCTTTGCCACAGCACAGTAAGTTAAATCAGCACTGACTTGGAGTTGCATAATGCCACAAATCAGGGAGGAACATGGCAAGGTACAAAGGCAGGAGTCACTGTGAACTTCTCTGCCTTCAGCATGGTTAGGGCAGAGGAGAAAATTGACTGAATACGTTTTATTCTTTATCATGTAATGCTGTGCTGGATTTTTTGCATGGAGCTAGTTCTGTATAAAAGAAAAATAAGCTCTGAGATTCAAATGTCTCCCAGTGTAAGAGTTCACCTGAAGGGGGAGGGAAAACATTAGGTCAGAAACAACTCCTGTCTTTTTCCTCTGCCAAATTTTGACGTTAAAGGATTCTTGCAGGAGATGTCAAACCAAATTTGTATTTGACTTCATTTACAAACATATGGAGAATGCTCTGAGTAAGGTAGGAGTTGACTGGAAAATGCTATTCCAGGAGGATTAGGAGGCCATGAGCAGTCATGCCAGGTGGCACATTCAGAGGACATTTGCTACCTGCTGACGTGGGTTGCTTGAGGAGTCCACCCCAGGCAGGCAGGCGGCTGCTGCAAGCACTGGCAGCTCGTAGTGCAGCACTGGGCTCTGTGGCAGTGTGGCAAGCTGTGTTTTGTGGTTGGTTTTTTCCACGTTTTCACCCAGTTAAAATAACAATGAATAAACCAAGTGTTACAAGTTTTGAAATACTTATCACAGGATCAGCATTGTAAGAAACAGTGCAGGCAGCTTTTTATTGGTAGAGAAAAGACTGTCGTGAGTGGAGTGACACAAGGGAAAGACCCGCTCCCCGGATTTCCGGTCAAGGACAGTGTGAGTTCCCAAAACCCACATGTGCAGTCAAATCAGTGAGCACTCATTTTTTTTATATCTTTTTTTTAAGATGACTTAAGGCCTGAGATAAGCGAGAGGTCTCCAGGAACGGTCAGGCACAATCCCAGTCTCTGGCTCTCTATAAGCCTCACTGTATTTCTGCGGCCTGTGTCCCTGGGCCTTAACTTGGGCCCATCTTTAAGCTCCCTGGGGCAGGACTGCTCTCAGCAGGGCCATAACTTCTGACTTTCTGTTCTAATGAGTGTGTTCATTGACTTCTCCGTAATATGAGTTTTAAAAGTTGAGACCCTTCAGGGAAGCAGCCGTTGAATTCCTCCCAACTGAAGGAGCTCTTTCTTCTGGTTTGTACATACCCAGAGTAATAGCTGTTTCTCCTTAGCACCGAAAGAGCTTAAATTAGTGTGGTCTGGATCCTTTGGGGGCTTGCACATCATCAAAAACATTTCTTCTTTGCTCTAATTTTTCTTTTTTGTGTATTGGTACCAAGAAGAGACAGCATAACTGGGGGCCATGTAATAGGCTCTGTGGGCAGACAGATGTAACATCTTTTGTTATTGGCAAGAGAATCACATTGAGATTTGATTTCTGAAATCAAAAAGTTATTGGCTTGTCTGAAGATTTATGAAACAAAATACCCAAAAGAAAAATTAGACGGCTCCTTTGCTCATTTCTTCCTGACTGCTCATCCAGTTCGTTCTCACTGTTGCAGTCTCCCCTGGAAGCCCTCTGTCATCTCCATCAGTGTCTGCAGAAAGTCCCGGTGCTGCTCACTAGGGCTCTGAGGGTATTTGTGGGGAACCAGGGTAGTTACCCCCACTTCCCCCTTGCGCCAGCAGCTGCCAAACAAACTTTCCACAAGGAGTTTTTACTAAATCAGGAGAAATTCTCTGTCTGTCAGTGGCAATGAATTCAAGAAAAACAGCCCCGAAAAGAACCTTTTATCCAAAATCCCTCTTTCTCTGCTGGCTGGGGGAAACCAGAGCTTGGATGTTCTGGCTGGAGGCATGGAAATTTATTACATCTGCCGTGTACTGTGAGGGCAATTTTCTGGGAGTCTGCTGCGTGCTGAAAACAGCTCCATCTTGGTTTTGCTCCAAATGTATTGAGAGAAACCCACTGTGCTTTGTCATTGTACTTACTTCTACATCTCACCATCTAAAAATAATTTAAGCTGAAAGGATATGAATTTTGTTTGTGCATGGAAAAAGCATAATGGTTTCAACTACTGTGATTTTGGAGAAAAAATATGACAATAACTTACAAAGTCAAAATATAACCCAGTCTGCCTGTGTTGTCTATGGATTGAAAAAATGCTTAAAGCACGGAAATTTAGAGCCATTTTTTCCATCACTTACACCTAAACAAGTGAAGTCAAAGGGAAGTATAAATCAGTGCAGAATTGTACCAAAGAAAGTAGTTGAAGAAAACAGAAGAGACTGGCAATTGTCTCAGAAAGAAAATGGCTTTGGATTTAAATTCAGTAACAGAAGTTGGTGGGAGTCATGGGGGAAAGTCTGTAGTTTTGTTTTAAGCCTCCATGTTTTTTCCTTTTTCTTCGCCACTGTAGCAACTCCTTAGGAACCAATATATACTGTAGATGAAGCTTGCTGAACTGGAGAACTGAGTATTTCCCTGGTGTCTCTGAAAAACTGTGGAACAAATTGGACTGGGTATGACAAGCTGCACAGTGTTATTTTAGTTGCTGTAGATAACTGAATTCCTCCTCCTAGGCATGAAGTGTCACTATTTCACATATTAAGAGTCAGATTCTGCTGCCAGCCACAGCAGTGCGAGTGCGGAGGGGCTCCAGCACAGACTCCGCAGTGACCGGAGCAACTCTGTGTTTATCGCTGTGCCGTCCAGAGCAGGGGCTGCCTCCAGGGCTCCCACGTGAGCAGACATGTGGCAGTTTGCAGCCAAGTATAAACTTCATTTGCCCTTCAGGGCTGTGTGAATTCTCTTCTGCTTAATTCGGAATAATTTATTTGTACGGGTTCAGCAAGGCAGTAGAGTCGAAGGGGCAGATTTTCTGTTTCCTGGACCAGAACAGGCCGTCGGTGAAGTCCTTGTGCTTTGGTTTCATGTCTGCTGTGCTTCCTCTCCATGTGTTAAGAGTTGTGCAGCTTCTCCGATACCTTGTCTATGTACTGGAAAAAGAGGGTTATTGTGCTCAGGAATGAAAGCTCGGTGACTTTGAGCCAGGGCTGGTATTAAAGACATCTGGGCTCTTTTCTTGTTGCTGCCATTGATTTTGGGTGTGACCTTGAGCAAGTAATTCTGCACGCTGGTCTGAGCAAGCCTATGGGGATGCTACAAGCCAGCTCCAAAACCAGTAGCAAGATAGCCACGTGAGGGTAACAGTGCTAATTAACCCTGTTTTTTGGACCTGAATAGTGCCTTGACATAGTACTGTGCAGTGGGCAAAACTGCTTGTGGCAGCTATTAGACACAAATACATATTCCCTAAAGCTGTTTTCATCGTGCTCCATTGCACAGTGCAGACATGTCCTTAATCTCTTTGTAGCTCAATCCCAGGTTATTCTGCTCATCTTCTGGTTTGTTATGAGGGGGAAGTAAACGGGTAGTTAAGTGTCTCACAAACGAAAGTGAGGAGGAGTTGATAGCAGTACACAGTGAGATGTACGAGAGAATAAGCTCCCTTCCTCACTATTTAAACTGGGCTTTCTGAAGATGAAAGGCTCAGGGACCCATAGGAAGCAAGACAGGACATATGTGAGCAGTACTTTGAAAATGAATTAAAATAATTCACAAAAAGCTCCTTATTTATAATCATGCCATTGGTCTGTTAAAGCAGTGGCAGTGTTTAAAAGACAACACATGGTTCCTTGTGCTTAATAGTTGCCTCCAGTAATTTACATCTGCTAATGCAAAAATGGATAAACTTGTCTTACAAATACTGGTGACAAAATCTGGCATCAACTTCTTCTTTAGTACGTAAACACATGCAAGATTTTATGAATCGAGAACAGTGTGTGCCATTTCCAAACACAGACCGCAGTAAGACTGTAGCCAAGTTTTTTCTTTATTGCACCTTGAAGTACTATTTCATTAGTGGAGGAAAGAACAAATTTGCTTTTTATTTCTTCCTTTATTTTGAATTAAATCGTGTACTTTTAAATTATGGACCTGAAATTACCAACAATTTGGACTTGTGCAGTTTCCCATGAAATGTGCTATTACTGATTTGTGTAATTTGTTTCAGGTGGACTAATATATCAAATCTGCATTCATTTAGTATCTCCTTAAAAGTGTAAATGCATTTGATCTCAGAGATTTATATATTTTATGTGAGGTGGTGAGATGGCAACATTTTTTGGATCTTTCACATACATTCGTATCACTCAGAACCATTAAGGTCAAACAGAAGTTACCACCACAACTCTCATCACATAACAACTAAGTGCAGAAATAAATATTTGCTCCCAGAACCTACAACAAAACTTAGCTCCGTGTACAGTGTTGAGTCAGGACTGTTTGCTCTGTTCCTGAATTTGTTTTAAGGTTGGGCTGTTTGAATTGTTATTATCCACTGGACTGTGAGAGTTTCAGTTCATGGTTAATAAGAATACTTGTTCTGTAATTAATTGTTGGGGGTTTTTTTTAGAGATCATATGCTATTAGGCTAAAAATAGCTTCCAACTTTAAGAAGGCCTCAATAATATGTAAAGCAAAGTCCTGACTAACTTCATCTGTAAATAATAGAGAGAGTTACATGTAAGCAAGAGGTTACCTCCTGGATGTGTGCTAACTCGAGCACAAACAGAGGTGCATGTAAGTGCATGCCCTTTTTGGGTGGTCATCTGGTTTTCCCGAACTACCTCCAAATGTGAGTGTCCCTGTACAAGACCACAAAGAGAGTGGCTGGGAGCTTCTGAGGTGGAGGTGAGCACTGGGACAGCCCCAGGCCCATGCTCAGTAAGGAAAGTGGAGGAGCTTGCATGTTCCCTGAGCATCAGTTTTACATGATGGTTAGATGCTAATGTCAGAAGTCAGGGGAGCAGCAAAACAGGAATGAGTTTTGCAAAGGTTTATACTTTGCTTGTCTTTATTAACCGCTGCTGTTGAAACTTTTAACAGCTGCTTTGGAAATTGGGCAGACAACAGGGAAAAGCAGCAAGGATCATAATCTTCTGAAGGACGCTATAAAGATGAAACTAAAACTCCCACTGAATTACCTTTCTCATACATGCACACATTATAATAGAATTAGTAATTCTCATGATTCACCAAAATGACAGTTTCTTGCCCAGTGTGATTTAATGGGGTGGTTGCTTTCTGCCAAGGGCTGCCAGCTGAAATACTGAATTTATGAGCTAGCTCACTAGCTAAAACTCTGTAAGCCCCCATTTTTTTCAACCAAGATCCTTGAATAGCCTAGGCTGGTTCTCTTACATTTTGGAGGAGTGGTGGAGAGGTAAAACAAGTTGCATAGAGTAGACCTGCAGAAATATTTCTGACATGAATGTTCTTCTAATAACCAGTACAGCCATCACTGTGATATCTAGGCATCAGGGAACTCTATTATTTTTCATTTCTGTCTATAAGAATTTAATCAAAAAGCCACTGGAACTTTTTTCTTTCTTCTTAAGGACTTTCACCAGGTGCTGTTAGCCCAGCTTTACCTCCAGAAAGTCTGATACAGTGTTATAAAAGACTGATGAGGGGGAATGTTCCTACTGAAATGAGAATAAATCATCATTTTTCATTCTATAAGACCTGCTCATACAAATGGGATACTGCTACAATACAAAGAAAAATAGTTTCATGTTACTGCATTTGCCGTGGAGTCCAAATTACCTTTGGAAGTTGCAAGTCGAGGTCCGTCCTCCAGGTGATTTCTCGGGCCGAGCTCGCCAGCTCAGCGTGCCAGATGGAGAACAAAGTAGTTTCCTTCTGCAGTTGCAGGACTCTAATGACTGTTAATGGAATAAGCAGCATAGCAGCCGGGGTTGTAAAAGCCAAATATAGCTTCAATTTTCTTAAAGATGGAAGTTTTTAGCGCAAGTGGTTGCGCTTCTTGTTGTTGAGCAGTAAAACAAGGTAAAGGGTTGGACCGCCAGGAAGGCGAGGAGCCGCAGGAGGCTCCCTGGGAACCTGGGTCCCTGGGGTCTGAGCAGGGGCAAGGGCACTCAATGAGGGTTTAATGAAAGGAATTTTGCAGTCAGCATTCCCATAATGGCAGGGAAATGGATTCAGCGACTCAGGGGGCTTCATCTATCTCATGTCTCTAGGATTGCCTGTTGCTCACGGGACTGAGCTAAAGTCAACGTCCTGCCCTTGGTTCCTGCCCTGCGGCAGACTGAGAGATGCTGAACACATGATTCCAGCCCAGGCTGCCAGAGGTATTTAGGCAACACAGCAACCTGTTGAGATGTTCAATTTAATGAACTTTGTAACTGTAATTGCTGCACTATGAAATGTGAACAAATTCTAACAGTATTTTTTACCAGTGGAGATAAGCCCTAGATTTAGCTGAGATTGTCTGACAAGGAGCTCCTGTAATATCTGTTAGATCACTGGAGGCTCAGGTACAGAGTTGTGCAGGGAAAATCTGGCAAGTTGTCTTCTTCAAGAAGCAGAACCATTTCTTACTACTTCTCTGAGTTGTATCTGTGCTGTTTGTGTTACCTTCCCTGCTGGAGCATATCCACCTATTGCTGAATATATAAGCACACTATATACTGTGCTTTTGCAGAAAGAGCACTTTTTTTTTTCTTTAGAAATTGCTCCAACTTTAAAGCAGGTTCTTTTATATTCCACGTATGTACAGCCAATATAAAATCTAATTGTGCTAACACTGCATCTATTATGACACAATAAATCCTTTATACTATGTATTGCGTTCAGATTTGTACATGGGACTTGACTGAACTCAGGGTTTAGTGCAATCATTACCCATGAAAGAAAAAGGAAAAAGGAAAAAGGAAAAAGGGAAGGCATGGGTTGTTTTTCCCGCTGCCAGAATGCTGCTCAGTCCACTTCTCTGTGTCATGGCATCCCCTTCAGGAAAATGGAATAAGCTAGCACTATCTGACCTAACATGAGTATGTTGTACAAGTGAAAATATTGACAGAAATGTAATACTTATCACCAGTGTTGTATATAAGAGGGACTGTGAATTCATTGTGATTTATGCCCGACTGTTATGTTTTGTAGCTTACCGTGTCATATGGACACTTTGGTGTTGCTGATGAGTAGAGTGAGACTGCACTACATGAGAAAGCCATATCTGAACATTTCTTGTAGGCTAAGTGGAATGCCAAAATAATGCATGACCCGATGCTTGTGTTTGGTTCAAATACCAGCTCTCTTCTTACTCTAGAGTCGCAGACTTTGCTTTGCAGTGTCTTCCAGCTGAATCTGATACAAAGAGCAAGACCCATTCTGTCAGTGGGATGAAGTATATAGAATTCCCCCTTGTCCTCCAAGAAATGGTAGGCTACGTTTATGTCCCTTGGGAAGTCCGACCAAGGGAAGGGTCCAGGACCTGGCATGAAACTCCTTTGCTGCATTGCTGTTGCTAAGCTGTAGCATAAAATTTGACAGGGGAGAATCTTTCTGTGATCATTGTAGCTGCAGGAGACTTTGGGGAAGGTTACAATGATGTGCTGAACTACTGTGGAATCAAGAGACAAATTGTACGGGCACTGACTCTTATCATCATTATTTTTAAATAATGTAATTAGGAGCAGTCCACACCACGCCCTTTATCTGCTTATATAGCAAGTGTATTAGGGAGACAAAGGAATTCCTCAGATTGTGCAGTAAAACAGACTCTGATGTGTGCTCAGCGCCGGTGGCTGCAGGAAGCAGACGTGGCCAGCTGGGTTGCAGGGAGATGGATAAACTCCCTTCTCTCTGAGCAAATAGCTAATTTGCTGTGAGTGTGCTGAGAAGCATGCAAGTATAAAGCTGCTGTTGTCAGCTTTTGTGTTGTCTCACGTAAAGTCTTTTGTTCCTGAAATGTTATATAAAAAGGCCAGGGCATACATTTATAGTTGCCCGAAAGCCACTCTAATCAGGGAATAGCCAGACCCAAGAAATTTTTTGTGGATACTTATTCATCTGTTCCATCAAAGAAATGAAAACTACTTACCATAGCAACCTTGGCATCAGTGATAACTGCCAGGTACAGAATGTTTCTTCAAAGGAAGAAACACGCTTTAAAATAATTATTTTTATGTACCCATGTGTCTGCCCGAGTCCTGCACACTGGTTTGTACAGACCTTTCAAGTCTGTGAACGTGAGACTTGGTCTCTTGGCCTCCATCTCGTACTTGCAGGTGGCAGAGCTGTGGGCATGCATTTCGGTCTGTCTCGCTCTTTAGCACCCTGTGCATTTCGGGGACAGTCGATCAGCAGCATCTGCCCACCAGTGAGGCAGAGAAGGGGCACCATCCAGCAGCCGAGGCACGGAGGTGTGAAGCCACACGCTGCCTTGTGCAGCTCCCATGGCACCGAAGAGCCTTGTGCCAGCATCCAGCTAATGTCAGAAGCCTGGACCCAAGAAGGGTCCTCCTTGTGCTTGTGTGACGGCAGAGCCCAAAAATGTTACCGGGTGAGCCTGCTGGGGGTGACATAGGGATGATAACTTTTAAAACAGTGATCTGTATAAATGAGGTGAATTTGTGCTGGAAATAAATTCCAAAATAGATTCAGGAAAAACTTTATGTATGCAAGCAACCCAGATGTTATCACACATGGTTTCATAGGTGGAAATCTACAGGTTTAAGGAGTTTCAAAGCGAGGGTCTCAGCTATTAGTAACTGAGAAAGCACCACTAAGGATTTAGACTGGAATCCAGGACATCACTGTAGACTTTCTTCTCTCTCCAAAATTATTGAATTACTTCCTAGTGTAATATATCCAGGTATGGTAATGAAGAAATACATCTTCCAGACTTCTGCCCTTATTCCTTTTTACTGAGTTTTAAGCATTCTGTTCGTGCTGCTCCAAGGACGATATTAACATGCAGCTTGTTTCACTACAGAGCTGTCTGCAAGTGTTTTCAGATGTGCACGGTTATAAAGAGCTTCAGCTCAAAACTGCAGCTTCCAGGTCTCATTATTTGTTTGTTTGTTTGTTTGTTTGTTTTTCCTGAAATGAACTGAGAATGTTTCATATTTGAATTTCTCCTATTCTTTTCTTTGAAGATATTAACTGGGGAAAAAAGGGGGCGTGAATCCAAGACTGGTCCCTTATGACATAAGAATTCATTCCTCCCTCTAGTAGTCTTCCAGACAGCTGCTGTCTAAAATGCTCAAAGAATTGTCTTTAAAATAGGTGACAGGAGCAGCCCACTGTGCTGGTTATGCTCCTCACTGTGTGGTAGGAAGCCACCATGGACATGGTGGGAAAAGCGAGGGAGAAACATTGGTCTGATGTCCTCTCTCCATCTGGCTGTGTGTTTGGTGGTGGCCCGATGATGTTGGCATCAATGTCCTACAGGCACATGGCACCGGCAAAAGCAGTAGTGGGGAATCCCTGGTGTTACAGAGGAGGAAGGGGGCTGCTGGGGGCTCCCTGCAAGAGCTGAAGTCATTGAGACTGGGAGCTCTGGCATCTGACCCCTGTTCATCGTGCTCCTTCAACCTCTGTGCATCCCTGAGAATCCACTTCATCCCCGCACCTCCTTCAGGGGCTGATAGTGCTTGCTTCTCTTGTAAAGCCCTTTGGGATCTCCTTCTGAAGGAACTGGGTATCACTCTGTGAAGTTACCAAGGGTCAGTTATATTTTTAATTACTTGTACGTGTCAGGTCCTGTCTTCTTCATCAAGCACTTGTAGGCACATGCGACGTACCGTGCTCCCCTCGGATCACTTAGCAGAGCGTGGTGGTGACCTGCACCTCTCTGCGGGGCGAGCGACGCGTGCCACACTCAGTAAGCATGGGTGCGGGGCGGCACCATCCAGTGCCCGAGCTCTTGTGCTGTTGGAGTGCAAACAAAAGGGGCAGGTGGCCACGGCAGCTGATGGCACTGCTGGGGTCTTCTCCTCTGCTTGGCTTGAACGAGTGGGTCTGAGTAAGAGCAACCTGGGCTGAGGCATGGAGCGATCCCGGCTGACAGGGAGGTTCCCACTTTCCATAGGAAGGACAAAGCAGTCCAGAGGGGAAGCACTGATGGCTTTTAATGCCGGAGGGAATTAAGGACTGCAGTGCCTTGGCTCTGTCATCACTTGCTGTGTCACCCTGAACAGAAATTGCCATGAGTAAGAGCTCTCCTATTTCAGTATTCTTTCCTGTGGTGTGCAGCCTTCTTCCTTACTTCTAGGTGTTGCAAATCATTATTAATATTTATAAATGTCTTTTTTGTTCTCTGATAGAGAGATGAAATTCCAATGCAACAGCAACCCGCAAGGGCCTTCCAGTCGTGCTTTCTGTAATTGGTGTTCCCGTGCTATTCCCTAGACCGCCCCAATACCATGGCAACATTATTTAATTGCAGAGTCAACTGGCCCACTCTTAAAGATAACTCCTGTGCAGTGTGGTGTGGTTTGACTGCTGTGTTGATTCTGGTCTCAGTGCTATCAGGGCTAATTTCATGTTTTATTCTAAATATGTAATAATTATAATTTCAAATTATCAAGCAGAAAGTACTGAAAAAGGAAAATAAGTATAATTAACTCTCATCAATGTCAGGGTTAAAAACTAGGCTTTCAAACAGTAAATAGCATAAGTGGGTAGTAATTTCTGGTGCCTTAAGAGATGTCACAAAGGGACACAATTCTAAAGAAATATACAAACAAGAGGGTTGGAGACCCCATTAAGTTAATGGAAAAGTCCCGTTAGTTTCAACAGGAGAAAGAAAATGCTTGTGTGTCAGAATATTACTAAATTAAAATTAAATGGGGTTAGAACATTACCTGTGTATAGTGCTGACACTGGCTGGAGGTAAGCAGTTTTTCATTAGCATCAGATAATTTTCTCAGTAGCAACTACCTTTCACATAGCGAGTTTTCTTCTTTTGGCAGGAGAGATGCCACAACGAATATGTTAATGTTATTCTTCCTTTCTGGGGCTATGAAGTTGTTGAAGCAATTATTTTATAGGTTGCTTTTTCTTCCTCCAGATCAGAATCAGCCACCCCAATCAGGTATAGATGTGCGTACATGGAGGCATAGCAGACAAACTCGGACTAAGACAGAGAGTCAGTAAGGAGAATTTCAGCCCAAATGGTTTAAGCCTGGCAAAGTCATTAACAACAGAAAACAACGTCTGGCAATGGAAAATGTCAGGCAGTCTCACTCATAGATATTAGTATCTGACCTGCCTAAAGTGGGTATTTTATGTAACCAAATAACCAGATAGCCATTATTTTTCTTTTTACTCCCATTAATCAGTGAGCTGTTGCAGATATGTAATGTGAGTTGGCAGGAAGTTTTTTCCTCACCCTGTTCCAAATCTTCTGAAATGTCACTGACTCTCCAAAGGGGGAAAAAGAGAAAGTTTTTCCTCCAGAATTTGTGGTACATTTAAAGGGTTAGTTTCCTTTCTTCAGGCCTGTCTCAGGACTCACTTGTATTCAGACAATGCTAGCTCTTCTGCCTCTCCAGCTCTCTGCCTCTCCTGATCTTCTGCCCAGAACATGCTGTTATTTCAGACAGACTGGGAGGTCTCCTAATTAAAGTAGCTGTTTTATTGGAGCTCGCATCCAGTTGGATCCCAAATAATTTGGTCAGAGAAACTGAAGTTGCAGGAAAACACCCACTCTTCCTTTTTGATTGCCCCTCCCTTCCTTTCCATAATTTTTTTAATCTGACCCCAATTTGACCCAGTATAATTCAGCAGGAACATATGCAGCACCTTGTTCTGCAGTTCCCCATATGGCACAGTGAGGGAAGGAAAGCCTGTGCCAATTGCAGATCCAATTATAGCCAAGCAAGGTTGCTCCATTATTGCGTTTGAAGCCATAATTAAATTTGCTAACCGCGAAGAGGTGCCAAACCTGCCATTTCTTTGGAATATGGGACATCTGTTTAGTGCTAATGCTAACATGGGATTTGAGAGGAAACATCAAAACTTCCATCAGATTCTGCTGTTTCATTTCTTCATTAAAAAAAATCTCCCAGTTAGTAGCTCTTTGGTTTCAGTTTTACATTTCTTAAGGCATTTCTAAATTGATGGTTGCAAAAGCTCTGGCTCCTGTGCAAGCCAGATCCCTCCTGAAAATGTGCAAAGATGCATAAGGCAGTGCTGTTTGGAGCTAATATACCCCGTAGTGTTTTGTGTGCACACTGAGCTGATGCAGCTAAATGTCTTCTATACTGCCAACTCTGTGCACAGGAGCTAGTGTGCTCTGTGTACCCACGTTCCTGGTCCTTCCTAACTGTGGGTCCTTAACAGATTTTTTAAGAAATGCTTTTCTTCTAGATGACAGCATCTCTAACTGTGACTAAGGTTTGCACTCCAAGCAGCCTTATGCCCCACAGCATCACGTGGCATTGCGTTCCTCTGTCTGCTTACGCTCTGCCCAGAGCTGCCCCTTGCCTTTCCCTGAAGGCGAAACCATCCTTACAGGCACAGTTACAATTACCTACTGCATGAATACGAAAGCTCCTTGCTGTCTGTTGCTAGCACCACCTCACTCCAGTTCAACGTGGGACAGGGGTTCTGGTGGAAGGCTGCAGAACCCCTTTCACTTCATAGACTTGTTACACCTTTCATTGCAGGCATGCCCTCCACCGAACTGCTGTGCAAAAAAAAAAAAGAATCATATTTTTCATGCGTCTGGCAGCATGAGAAGAATGTTTTGTGTACGTTAACATAGCTGAAGTGGTGGTTTTGCTGCCACGTGACCTATTGATTTCAGTGCAATGCGAGACAGGTTTTGTGCCCACTGGGCCTTTGCAGCTGCAGGGTAATGCCAACACGTGAGAGCTTTAAATGTATTTCAGTGGCTGGGGGAAACCTGAGCAGCGGGTATTGCTGTTACCACCCAGGCACGGTGGTGGCTCGCCCACTGCAGGAGCTGCTCTTCGAGGGAAGTGAAAACCAGAGCAGCGCCGGGGTTCGGGCCGTGACAGATGCGTGCAAAGGTGCTGGGAGCACTGCACCCCTGGCAGGGCCAGTGCTTCGCGGCACATGCTGGCCCCGTGGCGCTGGGCATACGGCTGCTGCTACTGCGCGTGGCTGGGTTGGGAGGAGCAAAGCAGCAGGTGCAAGCTGCCCCTCAGCATTGCAATGTCCAGGTCTTCTGTGTGCGAGATAAAGCTCTGTGCTTTGACACTCGGCTCTGACATCATTTTAAACAGTTGGGCTTGAACATCTCTTTTTACGTTTTCCTTCTTCACATGCCTTCTGCTTCCCTGCAGTTGTTCAGAGCCGGGGTTACTCACTCTTAAAGTGAGAATACAATTTACTAAATGCAACATCAAAATACATGGAGGACTTAGATGCACTCTCTTCGTCTATTTTTCCACCAATGAGTTAATGTTTTTATGAGTTAATGTCCTTATTGTTAATATACAGCCTGGTAATAGAAAATGAAAATATAGCTATTCTGTGCAGGAGCAGGAAAAAAGCAACAAGGTTTAGGTAAAGTGCCTCTAGAGATTTAGTTGTAGACAGGATGATGGATTCAGCTGTATATAATGGCTGTAAGAACAGGCACTGAAAATATTGGAAATTAAAACATGGATTTCCATTATTGCCTTCAAATGGCTGTTGAGAAATGTGTGAGGTTTAGGGTTGAGAGTGCATATGTTATGATCTGGCCTATGAGAATGCTATTTGCTGCCGACAGATATCAAAATGCAATGTAATTACACTTCTAATCAGACATGCATGTTTCATAATCATATAACACTCTCAAATGCATTTTTCCTCAGAGTTCTGTAGACAGCGTTACAACTTGAGACCCAAAAGACTGCAGTACAGATATATTTGTGAGGGCTTCTAAGCATGCATTTGGCTGGCAGCCCCAAATGTGAAAATCCAGTGTCTGGTGGTTTGCAGCATCTGCCTGATAAGCACGATTTCATGATTCTCTTCTCCTCTTTCTCCTGAACAACTGGGTCTACAAACAAGCCAGGTAATGCCCTGGCTCTTTTTCCTGGCCAGAAATTCTGAATCATTCTCAAACACGTCTACTCTTTATTTTAATTGTACTAGCCCTTATGTACATTTCTCTGAAAGCTGACTATATGGTATGATTCTTCCCTTTATATTTTATTAGACATTCGCATAGAAAGGGTTTTGGAGCTGGATACATAATTCAGTTAAATTATTGGTGGGACAATAGACCAAGGTCAATGCTTCCCTCTGTTCATTTCACAAATTCTTTTATTTTTAATTCACTTGTCAAAGCATTAGATGATTTTTAGTTTGAAGTAGTCTGATGCTTCCTGATAACCACCATGTAGAAATCAAATATGTAACTCAATTCTGGACACTTGAAAGGTGTTTTTTTCATCACTGTGATTAAACGGAAACTTTAACAGTATTTCCAACCAAATATCGCTCCTCCTACTTCGTGTTTTGCAATTTATTTTCCTTCCATTTTTCTTTTCTCCATCTTTATATTAGCTCTTCTGGATAAAGAGGTAAATTTGCAAAGTCACTGAATTGTTGGTACTTTCCAAAAGATTTTATGTACCAGATTCTTTCATGGTCCTACATGGTTTTATAGCATCTCATCTCTTAGGATTCCTCAGGGCGTTTTCCAGTTCAGTTATGCCCCTGCAACAACATCTGTAGTGACCCAGGAGCTGGACTGGATGATCCTTTTGAGTCCCTTCCAGCTCGGAATATTCTATGATTCTGTGAACACAAACCTGCTTTTCTTTGCCTCTTTGCATAGCCTCAAAGCAGTTAGATTTTGTACTGTCTAGCTCTTGCTTTTAGATATTCCATACCCACTCTTCACTATCCACTCTGAAAGACATTATGGTTCTTTCATGTGGATTAATAAGACACTAATCAAACATAGTAAAATGTCTATGGCCAATTCATTTACAGAATATCAAAGGAATAAAAATAATGGTACAATAGCGCTATTTATATTATAATCCCTTGCAACTCAATAACTTCTTCTTATAGCCTGGCCTGCTGTGAGAATACGAACTAATGTCACCATCTGTTACTTTTAGGGAGCTCCTTTTGCTCCCATGTGCTTCAGATGACATGCGCACAGCCCCGAGTGGCACTCCTGGAGACATGAAGCAACGTTTTCAAGTTCATAGTGCATTATACAACAGCAGGGAGGGCACCGAGGGCACTGGACCTTGGATGAAAAAGGCTGCCAGGGATGTTTATTTTTTAAAGGATCCTGCAGACAAGACAACACGCGTAGACTTTAACGTCTTGTCCATAAATTCAAGCTTTGAGCTCATCAGGCATTTGTGATCTGAATATTTGTTTTATGAAATCTCGCAAAATCTGTGCCAGTGGCAGGACCTAGCACACTGTCAATGCTTTTTGGCTCTGTTTTATAGCATAGATTTACAGCATAGATTAGCTTTTGAAGCCTTTCTTTAGCTCTGACAGCTTTCATTTTATTATGGGATGGTCAGGGGGTTGTAGCTCCAAGGGTACACAGCTGAATGAAGTTAAGCCTCTGTGGATATTTCTGGTTTCAATGTCTCATGCTATTTCCTACAGTTGCAGGGAAGTGGCTCAGTGACCTAAAGGATCCTTTCCTGTCATCAAGATGAATGCTGCTGTATTGAATCTATAATGTTCCAATTTCATATAATGAATCACTGCTACTGGCTTGGCATAAAACAAAGTGAAAATATGCAAGATGACAAAACTACAAAATGATAAACCAACTATCAGTTTTTCATATCCAATTTCTCTTATTTCCAGGACATTTGGGGGTTTTAGTCATGTTTTTGTTTCAACATATGTTAATAGTTGTTTAGAAATATTTTGCAAAACAGAAGTTCTAAGATTTGACAAGCTCTGTGAAGTAAATAAAGGAGGTTTAAAACATGTATAACTTTGAATGGTGAAATACAACCCAAGCAGGATTTGATGTGTGGTTCTAGCTAGAGAGATGAGATATTTCGTGTCTGATATTTTACCCCTCAGATCATTCATTCTAGCATATCTGTTCCTCTGATGTCGACTAAGCGAAAGCAGCAAATGATTATGCAACCTCTTAGCAGGTCTAAGCACCCTGTCACTAAGAATAAATCTGTTTTTCATTGGTGTTAACTTATGAAATGTCCTGTATCACCTTTTCAAAGGATCTTTTGGAAAACCCATTCCTCTTGTAATCTGGCTGTAAGCTCAGGGCTGCTGTCATTCTACAGCATTGCAACTGATGGAGGTGCCAAATGCGAGTACTCAGATCAGCCTTCACGTTTTAGCCGTTGTGCAGCTTGAGAAAAAAAGCAAGGTCAGCCCAGGCAGTAACACATCTCATCGCAGGGAATTTATTACGTGGAAGGGAACGTTGCAAATATGCCAGCGTCTTGTTGGACTCTTGCTGATGACATGAGTTTTTGAAAGTCATTTCTAGTGGATTCACAGGGCGCTAAGGCGTCAACCTGCACAACTGGTGTACGTCCTGCTTTGCTGAGGAGTTTGGGCTGGTTTGCCAGGGCGGTCAGTGGGGCTGGGTTTTCATGTGGCCGTTAGGGGCAGAGGCCTGTTGAGCACTGATGGCATTTCAGTTCCCAAATCAGTCTTACACGTCTCAAAATTCTGCTTTGTTGTCTGTGGGTCTAGCCATATAGCAACTTACAGCTGTGAACAAGTGCGCTTTAAGTGCTAAAATTTCCAGAAAATAACTGCCTTCTCATCTTCTTCTTCTTCTTCTTCTTCTTCTTCTTCTTCTTCTTCTTCTTCTTCTTCTTCTTCTTCTTCTTTTTTTTTTTTTTTAATTTTTCAAAGAGACTGGCCTTAAAGCAGTGTCCAAGTCAGCAGATTAAAAGGGATTGTTCACAACAGAGTCTAGTGGGAGGAACTTCCTTGAAATAAGCTGTTCTGGGAGGAAGCCAAGTTAACAGTTTTTTTATCAGTGCTATAAGAAGGCAGCAGGGGTACTCTTTTTTTGCCAGAGCTTAACGAGCATCCCATTGCCAGAGCTTAACAAGCATCCCAACCCTATATCAGGGAGGACAACTATCCTGAGTCTTGTGGCCATTAAAGATGTGATTTTTTAAATAATTTTTGGGTTTCAGTCTTTGGGTTCTTGATGCCACTTGCTTCCTGCCAAGCCAGCCCTGGAACACAAGCACCACCCTCGTTAGCCATTGCAGGTCCCAAACGAGCCAGACTGCAAGGCACAAATTCCCAGAAAGGAAACAATGAAACTTCAGCATTTCAGCTGTTCACAAAATTAGGGATTTTTCAGTTAAAAATTTACTGTTGACTTTATGTTAGGTTTTTAGATAACTGCTGAGGTGATACCAACATTCGCTAATGAAGAAGCTTTCACTGAAAGTAGTAAGAGGCCTGCAGGGGTCATCAGCTTCATTTCTGCAATCTTTGGACAACAGTGGCCAGTGCATGCTTCAACTAGAGAGCCATATCTCTGGCATATTGGTTCTTGCAGGTTGTGAGTGGGTGTATGGCCACACTTCACTAGAGGTAGCTGCATCAGATTTTTTTATTTGTTTTCACCTGGAAGGCAGGGAATGGAACTACATTGATTTAGTAGACAGAGCTGCATGAGAAACAGAGAAATGTGTTTCTGTGAGCTTATATATTCTGGACTGTGATAGGTATTGGATAATATTATTGTTTCATCTATGAAACTTTGCAAAATAGATTATCCCAGCTTTTGTTCAATTGCCTGACTTTGGAAAAAAAAAAGTCCTGAGAACAAATAATATCTCATTATACCAAGTCAGATGACATTAGAATAAAATTGATGCGATTAATAAAATCAAGAATCAATTTTTACATTTAAAATTAATTTTCTGAATAGGGAACCACTGCATGTTGCCATAATGAGTGCATTCCTCATAAACACGTTCCTCATTAACACATCTTTTTCAGGGCTGAATTTACCAGATAGTTACAGCTTCTGATAGCTAAGTTCTCACCATCATCAGCTGCAGCCAGTATTTCAGGAGCACAGTTTTAATATTGGTGCCACGAATGTGGCTAGTGCATTTCTAGGTCTAAGAAGGAGCTCACTGTAGTTTTATTTTCAACTAGTCCCCACTTCATTAAACAAAAATGAGGTAACTCATGTTGTTTTCTGGGCTTATTGGTGTTCCCAGGGCAGTAAACAGAGGTCTGAGGCTAACAGGCTCAGTCTTGTCTGTTGAAATGGGAAACCATACATTTTCTCATACAAGTTTTGAGTGAGCAGCTCAAGGTGGACCATTGATTGCACATTCTGCCCCCATGCTGTCTTTGCCTACAGGAAAGTTAGCATTCGTGGTGTCACTCAAAGTGAACTTTTACTGCCCACAACAACCTATTTCTGTAGCAAAGGTCAGATTTGTTATTTATCAGGATGTAGCAGCACAGTGGAATAATGAGTTGCCTCAATGAACTGGCCTTTTTACCTTCTGAATGGGCTTCTAAATCAAGCAGAGGGAGCATTGACTGAAAATCATTGGGTCTGTCTACTCGAAAGGTCATAGCCTGAAATACTGCAAGATAATTTCACCATGGTTTATATAGCAAAGCAGTCTCTAGTACAAAACCCACCACCTGCACCAGTTGTTCAGTTCTCTAGCTTTCTTGGGATTTGAGATGATGATGGGAAAAAAGGAAAGACTACCCAGACCTGTCATAGACCTAAATTAGTCAAGGAAAGATAGATAACAATAATGGTTTGGCATTTCCTTTTTCTTCTCTCTCTCTCTGTTTCTCTCTCTCTCTCCTCTCTCTTTTTGTCACAAAAGTTACCATAGTGTGCTATGAGTTTCTTTAGAGAAAGTACGTGGCTTCCTTAAAGTTAAAGTAGAGCTGTCTTCCCTTGCCAACGCTGGAGCATACCGCAGCTTGCGTGTAGGTTGTACATCTTTCCAGACCTTGCTCAATACCCAGTTAATTATACCCGTTTCCTTCCATCCTTACTTACCATTTGTGAGGCCCTTCTCTTTACACGTGTTGGTCAAGATGTGGTGTTCCTTAAACACCGAGCTGCAACTTCCAGTCTAGCCAAAGAAGTTGCAGCCTTCTCGTTTGATGAGGGTGCAGTTCACATGTTCTCTTGGCCTGTGACAGCAATCTGTGGTTTTTGATTACAGTCAAACATTTGTCAGCTTTGTCAAATGGAGATGCTGCATCCATAGGTGCATAAAAGCAATGCTCAGCATTAGGCATGTTGAAAAAAACCTTCAGCTACTGGTAAATTAAGCTCTTAAGAAATAAAACTGCTGCTTGATCTATTTTGGAAGGGTGCTCACCTCTTGGCATATGGATGAGCATGAGATACAGGGCAAAAATTTCTCTGTCTTCCTCTAACTCCCATTTCTTTTCCAGATAAACTAAACAAAGTTCATTGTCAATAGCATTTGAAACAAACAAAATCCTGCTATTTAAGCAAAGAACATCAGTCTAGACAGGGTCCAGTTCTCTGCCTGAAACTAGCTTCATACTGCCATGTTATTTAACTCCATGATGTTGGGTCTGTTCACCCAGCTTTGTCCAGTAGGCATAAGGATATCTAGTTTTACTGCTGCAAGGCAATATTATGATCTACAGAATATCTTGAGCTCCTTGACCTGAGAATTTCACCTGAATGAATTTGTCTTGCTGACACAAATCCTTCTCCATTACAGGGCAATTTCAACACTTTGCTGCAGGAGGCAGAGGGTTTTTGGCTACTGGTCTGAGGCTGCAAAGCAAAGTACCACAGACCTTTCCACCTTCCATGTCAAAACCTGCCAGGCCTCTTTGACTTACTCTTTCCTTCACTGAATACAGAGCTGTGGGGAAAAAAGAAAAACCCAAACCACATGCACCCTATGAAAAGAAAACAGAGCACTTCATGTCTCACACAGCTCTCTCCAGAGGCAGGATGAAAGAAAAAGGAATAAACTATGTCTGACAGATTTTAATGAAATGCAGAGACTCATTTTAATGAAGCACTGGAAAGCAGCCAGTCTATTGTAGTTAGGACATTATAAGCCAAATGGGAAAAGCAAAGGACAGAAAGAATTTCATCCCTTTTCTAAAAAGTATCCTTCTTTGAGGATATTTGGGAGAATTTTGTATGGTTGTCACAGGGCATCTCCATGGATAGGTGAGCAGAAACCCCTAATTCCTGAGAGGCAAAAGGAGTGCTCTGATGACAGTACAGTTCTTTGGCACCAGCACAGCTCCATCCAGATCTGCTTGTTAAATCCTCCTGTAGCTGCCTGGGGAACAGTTTCAAAAGGTCAGTAAGCACCACAAATTCCAAACGACAGTTCGTGAATTTGGTTCAAAAAAGTGGCTGGATTTTTCTCCATTCTCCCACTGCAGATACTACTCAAGCAGTTCCTTGGTTAAAATGATGCTGCAGAACAGCTCTTCCTGAGGATACCCAAAACACTTCCCACCTTTCTCTGCAAAGGTATCAGCTGGTGACACTGGCTGCTGTTGCTTGCAGCAGTACAAGACTGTGCCTGGCTGCTCTGAGCTGGATTTTGTGCTGCATGCAGCCTGCTTTTGTTTTATCTTCCATCACCTGGGGTGATTATGATATTTAAATGTAGTGCATTTGAAACAATGTTAGGAGGAATAAAATATTAAACTAAGTGTAATAAAGAGATAAAGAAACGTGTACCAGGTAGAATGCTAACTTTATTAAAAAAAAAAAAAAAGAGTTGAGGGAACTTGTGGTCCACCAGTCTCAAGATTTATTCCACATTATTATATTAACTTCAGGATTTAAATTTGGCTTTTGTTCCAGGTAGACTCCTTAAGGGGTTGTGGCTAATTTTCAACATATTTAAGAGTGTACACTGAGCCCTCCCAAATGAGTAATTTCATTAATTGCTTGGTACTGCTTCTGCTTGGACTTATAATCCTTTTTTTAAAATTGAAAAGCATATTCAAGCCAAGACATCTTCCCTACATGCAGCACCATAAAAGATTACCCTCCATGATTCTACTGCTGCTGTTGACACAGAGGTCCTCTGCAAATTTCATGATATTTCTGGAAAGGGATCTGTTTATAATAATATTAATGTACACACGATTTCTACAAGCCTTTACTTTAATCTTGGTTAAATAGCCAGGTTATTAAATAGTAATTCCTGGTGGTGGAAAAACATCATCATCCCATGAGACAAAACAGGAATGGGAAATATTTAAGCCACGGGCATTTTAAAGCTAATTTAAGGAGGATTTACCACAATTAGAAAAAGAGATAATGAGGGATATATGCAAATTGTCGGGCTAATAGCGATCCACGTTCTACCCCCCTCATCACACTGAAGCGTAGATTAGAAGGGCAAAGTCCTGCCCTGTGTGCAAGCACTGATGTGGCTGCCACGGCGCGAGCTGAGCACCTCCGGCATCACTTTCCAAAGAATCAGTGTGAGAGCAGCTGTGAGTAGTATTTAATAGACCAACAAGACTGAAATCTTATTGAACAGAATGAGAAAATTTCTATGGCTTAAGGCAAAATAATTAACCCTGCCTTCAACTCTGGCTTTTCTACAGGAGAAGTACCTAGGACAAGTTTTGCACTTGTGGTTTCTGCAAATAAAGGTTTGTTCAAAAGGTGAATGCTAGCTTAAGTCTTCATATTTCAGAAGCTGTTTAACTACCACCTCACAGGCCTTCTGCACCTCCTGCTGGAGTTGCCAGTCTGTCTCCATTGGAGAGACAGGAGTATAGGTGCCAAGTCAATGCCATTAATACTCCCCAGGCTCAAGCCTATCTTCTAACACTTGTGGTTCCTAGTCCCCTCCCAGTGGCTATATAGGCAATATTCCTGTCCGCTCCAAGACTGGGTTTTCCCTGTAAAGCTAGAGGTGTGTGTGTATGTGAATGGATCGACAGGGGAATGGAAGGAAGAAAGTAAAGCAAGCAGGAAAGCAAGCAAACAAGGCAGACAGGCAGTACAGTGGGGTTTCTGAGCTCTTTCCAGAAGTGGCATTAGTACAGAGGCATGTGAGAACGGCGGCTATGCTTGGCAAGAGCTGAGCTAAAATCGGATCAGTAGTAGGAAAAAAGGAAGATCAGGCTGTGGAAAGCAAGCCATCTGATGGATGTGAGAGAGGTGGATATTTAAGAAGGTTAATCTTAAATGGAGAAGGCAACAAAACATAGGAAAGAAGCCTAATGTGCGCCAGTTTCCAGGAAAAAGCATTTCTAACAGCCATTCTGCTACAGCAGCAAGCTCTAAATAATGGGCAAGCACTGTCAAAAATATGACTGACTAGATTTTCTCTGCAGCAATACAAAGCACAGTGCTTATAGAAGGGAAATCGGTAAAAGAATCTGATGTTCCCAATTTGAGTACTTTTGGCTAATTGTAGCTGACAGACCTTGCAGAAGACCTCTGCAGGGGTCCAAATACACTTAAGATTCCAAATACATTGGCTCATCCATGTGAAATGGTTTTAAGGTCTAATGAAAACCCCAGGTAGATCCCTAAATATGTGCAAAACACATCAGTAACATTGGTGTGAGTATTAGCAGATGCAGTGTTTTTTGTTGCAGTGTTATATTTTGCTGTGTGTTTTTCCTAGGAGAGGAAATACCAGGATCTTTAAAACACATTAGTCCAAATTTGGAATACTTACTTTATTCATTGCCTCTACGTCGCAATTAAATTTCAGGGCAATCTGAATTAGATTTTGGAGCAAGTAAAAGGATCAGCCTGAGGGTTTCCAGCCCCATCAGTAATGGAGCTTGTGTTCTAATATAGTATTAATTCAGCACATCCTGTTTTACGTGGATAATTTAACACAGCAGCTTTCAAATGCACTGAGACTGAAGGCTAAAGTCTCAATAAGTCATTTAAAACATTTTCAAAAAATTGAGATGTAGTAATTTTTCAGCTTACCTGACTCACCAGTAGGTTTTGTGCCAAATAGACTCACTTCACTCCTTTTTAAGCCCTGCACTATTTAGAGTCCCTACTGATTTAATTAAAAAAAAAAGTGCAACTATAAATCGTTTGTTGTGACTGATAAGCAGTTCAGCAAGAAACATACTGTGTCTCTGTAGCTTCCAAGTGTGCTTACTACTATAAAAACAAGCTTAATGCAAACTTAAACCCAAGCTGTTGATGCAGCCTCTTAGCAGGAAAGCTCCCAGAGGAAGGGATGTGTGTAGAAGAGAAGCAGAGTTGATTGAAACAAGGAGGTCTGAAATGAAATGCAATGTTTCTGGTCTTTGTTACAAAATCAGGAGGTGGTTCCTTTCCATGTTGAATTCTCCAGATATGTCTGACCTTATTCTTCTCCTGCTCGTCAGCATCTTGGATATATTTTCTTCCATGAAGTCATCCAGAATTTTTTCAGGAAGGTTTTGGTTGTGTTGGTGGCTTATTGTACATTAGATAAAAAATCCATATGTGTTTCTAAAATGCTTCAAATGTATTTAAAACTTAAAACAGTTTGGTCCTCTATTCCCTTTCTGTATTAACTCTGTTTGCTAAACTCTTGTTGCTCTAAAGAAGCTGGATTTGCCCTTTCTGTTCCAGTAGAACTAAAACCAGGGGAGAAGCAAAGGCAATATTAATCTTCTTATGCCAAGAGGGAAACGAGCGTCTTCCTTTGTGGTCCATCTGCAGGCTAGAACTGGAAGAGCTCCCACTTTGTTCAGTGCAATTTAAACACGTCACTACAAATGGATTTCAGCCAGTCTGGTCTCAGTCTGTCCCTGCGGCCTCTTGCAGCTTCAGGTCCTGCTCTGGTCTCTTTGTTACGGAGCCTCACACCACTATCCTCACCTTAGAAATTTTCAGTACTGCGGGACTGACATCTTACAGGCATGGCTTGTTCCTTCAGTAAGTACCAGGAGATGGCAGTCAGAAATAGATCACTCGCTGTGCCACAGGGGGAATGTGCTAACATAAATACAACCTCTGGCTCCTTTAAAGTTTGTGGAATTTTCCCCTCCTCCATCCTTCTGGTCCCACAGCTCTTTAACTAGATAGGGAATATTGTGCAAAATAAGTAACCAATACAGTGTAAATGTTCACAAGGAAACACACAGTTACTGAGGTCTGAAATAATGTGGTCCCACCAGGTAAGCAAATCTAGTTGCCCTTAGCAAGGAAGGGTTAATATACTGCAAATCTTGCTTCGAGCAACAGTAACTACTGTAACAAGGCTGAAAACCATGTCCAGTCCCACAGATGTTTTCTGCTTTTTGGCTGTTTGAGTTGTTTCTTCACCAAATTGCCTCTCTAGAGTCAAGATAAAGATGCAGATCTCTTGCACATGCAGAGTCCTGGTGCAGCAGAGATCTCTGACCCTCTCTGTTCCACATGCACAGACCTGCACAGCTCTGCAGGAAGATGCCAGCTCAGGCCCCAAAAGCAACACGTAAGCGACATCTGGGCACAACTTGGCATACCCTTCAGGCTTACTTCTCAGCCTGGTGTGTGAACACAGTGAGGCTCTCTGCTTCCAAAGCCAGGCTGGCCCTGGACTACAGATCTCTGCGTTTTCCGGTTTTTGTATTGCATGTTTTTCAACAGTTGCTTTTGATTCTGAATTGGAGCATGTTTGTGTCTCTCATGGAATAAGGTCAATTTGAAATGTTAATTTTGATTCTAGCATTTTTATGTTGTTGTTTATAAATACAAAGTTTTCCAAATGGAAATATGCTTTGAAATAAAATTAATTCCTGTGCTCTCAAGCAGCATTTAGAGAGCAGAGAAGTGTTGAGCATTTGGTAACTTTTGATTGGTTCTTACTCCCTAAAATCTAAGGGCTAAAATAATTATTTCTGTAGCACCTGAAGATATGAACAAGGATCGAAATGTACAAAAACAGGAGGAAAATACTGCATCAGAGCCCACATACTTGCTATTAAAAAGAGAGAAGTGGATATAACCAAAATCAGGAGAAATGGGACAAAAACCACAACTGTAGTGAGTGGGGTGAGAGAGGCAGCAGACGCATGCCCAAGCCCTTCTGAGAGCCGCGCTGGTGCTGTGCCTTGCTGCCCGGGGCTGGAGCTGTACGGGGATGGCAGAGTCTGACCCTGCGGGATGGAGAGAAAAGGAACAGGGCAGCCAAAGGGTCTGGCTGTGAATCAGAGAAAGAGTAAGGACGTCTTCACATCTGCTATCATTGTTCATGCAGCTATAGCATGCGGAGATGATTTCTTTCCCAAATGTGTATTAATCTAAAGGGTTCAATCTGCAATATATTTTAAACATGCAAGAAATATCCGGAATTTCTGTCACTGCACACTGGCCTGCTGTGCACAGCAGGTAAATCTTCCACTAGGTTTGAGTTCTAGCAGGAGCCTGTGAAAGGACATGTCACTGTAACTGTGCACTTGTTTTTGCATAGCAGATCTGTGCCTTCCTGGAATAGATCTGCTAGTCAGCAGCAGCATCTGGTATTATCAGAAAGTTCTAAACAAATATAGGATTAAATCAATCTGTTCATCTTAGAAGTATTTTAGTTCCTTTGCTGTTTCTATTTATGGGGTGGTTGTTCTTTTACCACATGTAGCTTGTATAGAGAAACAGATAAAGAAGCAGGATAAATAAGTTCTTAATTTTTTTTTTCATTCAATAATCTAAGTTACCAAGTCATTTAAGCATATATATGCCTAAACTCACTGGCTTTAATAAGATTTAGCCACATGCTTGAGGTAAGTAGGTACTTAATGCCTTTTGAAAAAATGGGTATTTAAGGAAAGCGCCTAATGATATAACAGTACCTTTTTTGTGGATGTAAGAGGCTTAAGTTCAATGCAGAAGCATGGTATTAAACTTCGGAGATCAAGCTAGTTCTCTTGCATGCTGCAGAGAGAGAGACAGACAGAGAGAAGGCAGTCACAGTTGTCCATATTTTTATGTATTCTATAATGATAGTGATCCTAGCCTGGCAGCCAACCCATCAGCTCCTGCAGCCAGGTATCTGGATAACTGTAACACTACCAGCTCCACGCTGAGCTGCTTTGAAAGGAGGTTTTTCCTTCAGCGGATGATACCACAGTTATTTGGGTACTCAAATTTCATGGCCAGTGGTCACCTTCGTGAGTAAAATTCCTCTTGACAGTGGCCTGGCCTCTCTCTGCCCAGCAGAGCGTGCTGCAACCTGGCTGCGCTCTGCGACGCCGGGACACATGCAGGACAGTAGGTTAATGACGGCGTGAGGGAAAGCACTGCTGCTTTCCCAGCCGAAGGTTATCAGCTTTGACAGCATTTGCTGATGTCCAGTGAACCTTAAGCCATATTCTAAGAGTACTTATCGCTTTACTGTCTTATCTGCCAAGGCAATTCATGAGCAGTTAGTGAGGAAAAAACAAGAGAGCAGGGCTGAGGAGGACACAAGAAATCTTAGAGAAAAAAGTATTAGGCAATGCTAACTCATCAAAATAGGCCATGAAATAGGCCATAGAAGAGATGAAACAATAAGAGAGGCATCATAGTGGAAACAAGTACGGCATCATCCATGTCAATCTGATGCATGCTTTTCACTGGCTCCCAAACATGCCTGATTTGAAAACAATCTTTGACATTTGTGCTCCGTTACAGTATTTCTTGTCAGGAGATCACTGAGTAGTTTCACAAATATTATTGAAGGCTCACACAGTGCCTGTGAGGTAGATCAGTGAAGTTATCTCATTTTTCCAGATGAGTAAATTACAGCTCAAAGTAGTGAATGATACTTTTGTTCTTCGAGACCACAGCAAGTGAGCTTTAAAGCTAGAAGCAAGATCCCAAGAGTCCCGGCTCCTCCATCCTGGTTTTATAACCTGCACTGCACTATCTCTGAGTAAACATAGTCCTGATAAGTAACTTTTGTGCATTAAATGCTATTTCTGGTTATGAGTCGGATGTGTCTCTACTCCGTCCTAGTCCATGTGCATTAAAAGAGAAGGAGGAGGTGCTTCTCAGCAGGATTATAGTTGCTGATGCTTTGCCAATTACCCTGAAAGGAACATTCTTTAGTAATCAGTGTCTGCTGTTCTTACCTTGGAGCCAGCATTCACAGGTTAGTGTACAGAAATATTTGGAAAATCAAGGATAATACCACAAGGTTAAAAACAAAGCAAAATTACAATTTTCTGTTAACTTCAATCCATTGGGAAGGAATAGCGAAAAATTGATGCTTCTCCATTCATCTTCTCTCCCCTTGTCCCTCCCCATTCCCACGTTTTGTACCAAATGAAAGACTAACAGACTCGGCATGTTTCCAGTACCCTCTCTCCTCTGGGCAGTGAAATGCTTTGTTGTTTTTTTGGAGTTGGTTCAGTCAGTGGGAAATACCTGCGCCTTCCTGTTCCCTCAGAAAAGTCAGCAGGCTGCAGGGAATTGAGGCTGGTAATTCTGAATTCAGTTCTGAATTGAAATATTCATCAAAACTGGTTCTTCTCCTCTTCAAGCATTTCTTTTCTGCTGTAGCTTATAGTTTGAAATGCTGCTGTGTATTCTCTGCTGATGGTTTACCAGTGCTGTTCCTCAAGCTTTCATTATGTAATTACTGAGAGCCACATGTGAATTACTGCCACCGCCTCTTGCAGTAGCTCCTGCAGTCTGGCTCAGGTCACACCAAGCTCATGGAAATCCCATGATTTCATGTGATGACTCAGCCTGAGGGAAAGCCACAGTTTTTCATCATAAAGATAGTCCAAAGTCACTTCCATCCACAGAGTATGGACTTCTAAACATCTGAACTGCAACTTCTCTGCGGTACAGCACTGCCTCCCGTGGCTACAGAAATGTGCATTGACTAGAAATAAAAACTTAGCGTTGGATAAAATACATGTTAAGTAAAACACTTTTATCTCAGATTAAAAGTTTGTAGAGAGAGTACTGAATGGCTGTTTATTTGTAGTGGTTTGATTGACACCATCGTGTTCCTAATCAAAAAGAAATCCCTAATAAGTTTCCTTTTAAAAAGCAAAAGGCAAAGCACTAATATTTTCTGGCTAAAAACATACAATCAATCATTAGAAATAAAGAAAGAACTAAAAAAAAAATATATTGGGGAATAAAGATTGGCTCAGCTGATAGCTAAATATTAAATATTAATAGTGTTCATAAGAATGAGGGCAATTACAAAGGGCTTGCCAAACTCTGAATTGTCCAAAATGACTAACTGAATCAAGAAGTTAAACATCCTCACGCAAAGCAAACTATATGCCAGCAAAGGTCATTGCTGTTTCCTCATAGGCTTTAGCTATTTCACTTTGCAACTGTGCTTTTTTTATTTTTCTATATAGTTTTAGTATGCAGACTTAAAGGTCTTGGTCTGCGCTAAGCAGAGAGGCTTTGAAACCAATTCCCTCTAACCATTGTTAACAAACACTAACAGGTTATCAGCATGTGACTTACAGCAGCTTTGCTGTGTGGTACTGGATGTGAAGGCTACAGCAGCCACACAATGGTTAAAGATCGGAGATTTAATTAGACCTATTTTTCTGGGCCTGCCTTTAGGCCTCAGAAATAAAGGGATGGAAAGAAGAGCAAAGGAATGATATTTTCCTATAGGAGCAGTCTCAGGAACGCAGCCTGCCAGAGTGCTATCACTTTGTCTGGGCTGTTGCACCTATTACCAGGTTGTTGCTCTTTCAGGATGAGGCAGTAGAATTAATTTCTTTTATTATATGTGTATTCCATTAGCACCAGATTTACTAAAAAAAAAAAACAAACTAAAACTGATGTGAAACACTGAGAAACTAGTGATCACTTCCCTGGTGTGTAAGTAAACATATCTATATTCAGAAGTCTGCAGATGATATTGCACAAGATTGCATATTTTCTGCAATAGATTGGAGCAACAGGAACAGCAAGAGTCTAACTGCAGTTCAAGTGCCCGCTCACACAATGATGGTGCACTGTTAACTGAATCAAAGCTAAGACTAAGCACTACTTGGAGCTTATTACCATTCAAGTGAGACCAGTTAAAAAGCAAGCACTAATTTAGAGCTGGCGACCTTGAGCTGTAAGTGTTGTGTTATCAGATGCAGATGAATATGGATTTGGCTCAGCTGAGTTAAATTAGGGGTAAGCAAGAACTCAGTAAAGAAATTATAAGTAACCAGCCGCTGCACAAGAGGCTCCGTCTGTCTTGCTTTCAGTCCTCATTCCCTGCAAAATCAGAAAATTGATGGTGAGTGCACAACATCTTATTGTCCATGGGTGGTTAGAGAATTCCAAATTGAAAGAGGCTGAGGTTATTCTTGCCTAGCAGGTGAAACACTAACTGTATTTCAGTGCATTTGTGTATAGCAATAAAAAACATAATTTATCTGGGATGTCAGGAATGACATTGCTTTTTCATTAACCTTAAATAATGATGAGGCTTGGCTCTACTACTATGTAGGTACATGTACTGTTAATTTCTGTGCATATATGTAGATAGAGAATTAAGACACTGTTGGAAATTCCTCAAAACCTTGCTTCAGTTAAGAGCTTATAGCAGGTATTTATTTTATGTTTTAAAAATTCAATGTACTCCAGTTAATCTGCCCTCTGGTAATCCACAGAACAGTGATTGAGCCAGACGCTTAGCTGGTGTAATGCAGTGAAACTCTTCTGAAAGCAACAGTTAGGCTGCTCCTCTAAGATATAAGAGGCTTAGGCTCAATTCCCTGATTTACCACAGATCTCTTGTGTAACCTTGGGCAAATTCCTTATTTCTAGATCCAATAAAAGGTTTACAGGCATCGAACAGAGTTTGAATCCTGACAATGCTCAGGTTTCCTACACAATTCATAAGGAGAATGAGGCCCATTAAATGGAATGCAAAATAAAAAATGCAGCAGCCAGACGCTAAGGAGGCACCCTCAGTATCCTCACATAATTTCTATATGGCTTCAGGCAGCCAGTACTATGAAAGATAGGCATAATCTTGCATATTTCCATTGAGAATCCTCTGGTACCGCTTACACCGACAGAGCAGCATGCTTACTGCTTACTCTTACTGCTTCTCTCGATGATGGGCCAAGCTATTTATGTCAGTCATGGCAAAAACATTTGCAGACAGGCACAGAAGCCGAATTTTCCAGTCTCTGGTCAAGCTACAGCTGAGAGCATGTATCAAGCATCAGATTGCTGGAACTAGGCATCAGAAGTGGGACTTTTTAATTTTCAATCTTTTCTGGTGTTGCTTTATGACCTCAGTATGGAAGTGGAAGGGGAGCGCATTAAGGAGTATAAAGCGCTCAGATTCTATAGCAATGGGGACCACATAAGCAGCTAAAATTAATAGGTGCTGTCATTTATAATTGCGGAGAGTTTGAGCACCAGCGTGCATTACAAGTGAATATGGTGGGAAGGTTTGAGCTCTTCAGAGTTGCAAGTCTTGTCTGATCCGTATGGGTAGAACTGTCTGGGGGGGCATTAGATGGAGATGTGCCAGGCTATAAAGGTCTACCCTGCAGACAGGACTGCAGAATAGGCAAATAGGCACCTTCATAGCAATGAAGCATAATGTAGAGCTCCACAAGCAAGTGGTCAAGTGAGCAGTGATGTCAGCACTCATTTTGTAGCTTCATGTTTCAGTAAATGGTGGAAGAAATCTTTATTGTGGACACAGTTCCAGGAATAAGTGGATGGAAAACATTTTAGGGAACAATTCTGTCTTAAGAAAGGGTGGAGAAGTGGGCCTGGTAACAATTCTATAGGCCAAAAGAAAATGAGAAACAAGCAGCAGAAAACCTTAAATCACATGAGAAGTGTATGGCAGGTGAAGTTAGAGAAATAATTTGGGGAAAGTTGTGCAAAGATACCATGGGACAAGTATCTAAGGAAGGTGAGTGTGTGAGCATGCATGCAATACCTCACGTAACAAGTTTCGTGCTTTCAGTCTCATCTTCTCCTACTCTTCACATTTGACCAAGGATAGGTATTGGTATCCACTTTGACTAGTCAGGAACATTTTCTGACACAAAATCTCCCTTTGAGAGAAGTGTGGTTCCACAGTTGAGTTACTTATTGTTGGATCTCAAAAGCTCCTTTAGGTAGGACTGCCAAAAGACAATGATTTGTCAAGTGTGTCAGTGGGAGCAAAGCACTGTCCTCAGTGACGAGAACAAGCTGCACTGAACTGGTGATAACTGCTGGTATCAGGCTTTGTGTAGAGCAAAGCATGGATGGGAGGGCTCCAGCCATCTTAAATTGGTCCTTCTATAAAAGACAGGCAGGAAAGGCAGGAGTGGTTACTGCTCCACAGCTGACATGTTTTCCTTGTTCATTTCAAGTGCTGTTAAACTGCATGAAGTTCCTACCAAAATCAGCATGAAATGTGTAATGAGTCCCTCCTTTGGCTTCTTCCTGTGGCCTCTGGTACATAATTCTGTGGGCTATGCAAATTCCCCTGCTCACGAGAGCAGAAGTTGGGAGTACACTTGTCATTGCAAAGAAAAATGAGTGTCCTGGGTTAGTAGAAAAAATGGAAGAACTCTTGCTCATATTCAGAACTAACCACATTAGTAAGCAGCAACAGGCTTGGTGTGACAGTCTAATCCACGAAGACCTCTGACATATTGCTAGTGTAGAAAAGGCAGTTCTTGGATGCTCTTCCTCACAGCTGTCTTCACAACAAACATTTCAAATAATTTTGATACTCTGCTACTGCATTAAATATTTCAGGGAAAAAAAAATAAAAATCCTATGTTGGTGCATTGTTACCTAGGGATAGCAGACAAGCTGAAATTTCCAGTTTGCATACAGGACATGTAGCGCCCATTAGAGTGAGCGTGTACTGTGCATCCAAAACTGTTCTGTGCTTTTAGAAATACCAACAGGATTCCTGCAGTGTGTGAAACTGTACCTTCTAGACATAATGGGAATTGTTTCACACAGCATTAAATTACTGGTAGCTGCATGGTCTTGCAAAATGCTGGTGCCCCAGCTCCCTGGGTAAAACGTACTGCAGACAAATGTTTACCAAAAACAACAGTGCGGAGATGCAGCCAGAGCAGGAAGTATATTTTGAGGTTTACAACTGTTCTGAGCAGAGTTTCAGAGATTTTAACCTTAAATTTCAGGAGAGCAACCAGAAATAATTTCCCCCTGCTCCATCGTGATGTGGGGAATGCACCCCCTGCAATTTGCTGTCTTTACTGAACTTGCTGAGCTCAGATCCCATGACAGGTCGCTGTACAGCCTGCTTGGTTTATAGACATGCTACAAAACCCAGTGAGCTTCAGTGCAAAGTACAAGTGTGAACCCTGTGAGCAATGCCTGTGATCCCCCTGCTCCAGAGTACCCCAGGCTGAGCTTGACACAAGGTGGCAATGCCATAAATCTCCATTAATGCGTTACGCTGCTAGCCGCAGCCGTGCAGAATCCCACAGGTCAAAGCCATGGGTTTTCTGTTTTTTGTTTGTTTGTTTGTTTGTTTGTTGTTGTTGTTGGTTTGTGTTGTTGTTGGGTTCTTTTTTGTTGTTTTTTGTTGTTGTTGTTGTTTTGTAACTTCCTCTTAGCTCTCAGGTAACTACTACCTGGTATAACCTACAGCTGGTTGGGGAATTTTTTCCAACCTCTGATAAGAGAATACTGATTTGTCAAAATCAAACTGTTCCTAGGAATCTGTTTTCATTCAATTCTAGTTCTGAAATTGTCAAAATATCTGAGAAGTCACCCTGCTCTACAATATTCTAAATGGTACTATGTACACTGTTCACTGTGAAACAGCTAAACATCCATGAGTCATTTGTTTAATCATTTCTGAGTTTTTGTGCCAAGCACCTGCCTTTTAATTTGCTACGACCAACCTGAAACATCTGTCAATTTTTTCCCCATGAATTAATAACTCTGTAATTAAAATCCAGCAGAGAGCTCAGCTGAGACTCCTGGTTAATTAGGACAGGAGATAGCCATGTGAGCCGCATGGCATTACATTAGTTGGAGATGGCTTGGATTTGAACCAGGGCTCTGGGGGTGACACGGAGCTACCAGCTCATGATTTAGCTACGAAGCTTTTGGATATTTGTTCCAGTAGCCAGTACTTCTGTTGTGGTCAATCAGATCTTGCTGCAATTATTTAATCAGGACTCAGTGCTTGAAAACAATTTGTTTTAAATGCATATTTTTTCAAAGGATCTGGTTTTAGTTATTGCTATTCTCCAAATATTAAGAAAATGAGAAGGCGCAGTGCAGAACTAAGCTCTTGCCTGGAGGTGCTTTGCGAAGCAGCAGCAGGAGTGTCACTGAGAGCAACGTGACTTTCACAGTAAAGGCCATACCCGCTGCTAACGTGCAAAGGTATTTTAGTTAGAGGATTTTAGTTCCTTCCAGGGTTGCTTTCTACACTGATAATTACAATGGTGTCCAAATAATCAAGGTTGTTGCTGGTACTGAAAGTATCAGGTTGATTCCTGCAGCTTCTGAGAGGATTTTATACCACATACTTGACACATAAGGATTTGGGAATTGTTTCATTGCTTTTTGTTTTGTTTTAAAACAGCAGACAAAAATATTTGTGATGTCACATTTCAGTACGCCCATGGACGTAGGTGTCCTTCTATCTGAAGACCTCATCTCTTGTCAAGTATTTTTTAATTTTATAAAGTGCACCAATTAATAACAGAGTTTTTCAAGCTTGTTCATTGGAGGCAAAGAAATCTTTATTATAGTAGAGTGAGATACGAACAACTTTTATCATGAACTTAAATAGCTTTGAAAACAAAATCAAACTAAACCTGTAGCACACAGCGACGTATACCATGCTCTGTAGCACAGAGAAACAAATTATGATAACTCAGAAGACATTCCTGTTTTAACTGGACAATGGTGTTCTACTGCTGACCTAATTCACAAAGGATCCCCTATGAAATAAACCTCTTTAAATAGCCTCCAATATAAATACGGTTGGCTAGTTCATACATTCTTTATCGACAGCTTAAAAGTGAACCAGTTCTTTGCCATTTTGCTTTGCAGACAAGATGACAGAGAAGTTCCCAACTTCTCATATGTTAGTTTGCCGTGAATCTGAATTACCAAGTTCATACCTTTTTTTATTATTATTATTTATTTTGAGCTTGCTCATTACACTGCAGTGTATATCTATATATATATACAGCAGTCACATCCCTTTCATGGGCAAACTATCTACAACTGCTGTAATTCCTGTACAATTCCTTTAAGATTCAAGAAATTCTTTTTTTTTTCCTTTAAGTTTTCCTGTGAGATTCGAGCAGGGGATTCTACCTTCCAGTGGATAAGGTATACATAATAATTAATCTCATACAGAAAAGTTGAGTCAAGACTCACAAAATTCTGCAGTATAATAATTTCACTGTTTCTTTATACATCTAGAATCCATTGCAGGAAAATGTACCTCTGGAGAGTAGGTAGGGGAACTGGGTGCATCTTTGTCTCTGAGAAGGTGAACTTGAGGAAGGGCTGTTGTGAGCTCCCTAAATGTACAGCAGAATAGTTTTGTCCAGCCTTGATCCAGGAAAAAAGGAGGATTGTTTCCTGAGAGGAGAGGGAGGGAAGTTTTTGTATTAGCACCACATAATGAGGGTAGAATCCCAGAGGAGGGTAATCTGTAATACCTTAAAAAAAAAAAAAAAAAAAAAAAAAGAGAGAGAGAGAGAGGGTGAATAGATATACAATACATATTCTGAAAGAATTTAGGTTCAGCCTTATGTAAAACAAAGTATAAACAGTTTTATTTTCAAATTAGTTGTGACTGTTATCGTGTGTTATTGAAGCAGGATGTTTTCCACTTGGAATTCTCACTGTTTGGGGGGCAGGAATACAGATTTGCCCAGCTTCGCCTGAAAGTCCCAGGACAGTGATGAGCAGCTGAGGCTGCACGGTGCAGGACAGGCAGCACAGACCCGAGAGTGAGAGAACCTGACTGGGGTCCCCTTGGTCAGTCCTGAAAAATGCCACGTCCCTTACCCACCTTTACCTTCAGAGAGCTTTGCACTGCATATAGAGAGAGGTGTGTTTTTTGTTTTTTTTGTTTGTTTGTTTGTTTGGTTTTGGTTTTTTTTTTTTGTTGTTTGTTTGTTTGTTTGTTTGTTTTTTCCAAATGACAAGGCAGCATTATAATGCTAAAGAGCTGGATGTGAACCCCGCTGTGTATGTGCGAAAACTCGCTATGGCTGGCACAGATCACAATTAGACCATTAGCTCACTGCCTTTCCGGCAAGCCACCCTTCGCGGCGAGTAGCCACGGCATGAAAATGGGGAGATTGGTTGAGCAAGCTTGCCCTCTGCAGGCCACGGCCGCAGCCCTCGTTCGCTGCGCTAGTCCTTCCCTCCCCTACCCGGGGGAATTACGCACGCTGCTAACATAACCGGGGGTGGATTTTTTAAAAATAAAAGAGTAATTACTTCAACAGATATTTGGGGACAGCTCTGTATTCGTAGCGAGGCTGGGTCTCAAATAAGACAAGCATTAATTTAATTTGCCCAAATGGCTCTTGATTAGGTTTGCTGTTATCTGAAGGCAATGAGCTAATGGAGATTATGCAGAAGGGATTAGATCTAGCCCTCTAGCTGTTTGTTCAAGCTCAGCTACCGGCACAGGCCATAACCAGCATCTGGTCTAATGAGCTACAGCGAGAATCCCGCTGATTGTATCTTTGTTGTACTGGATAACAAGGAAGAATCGGACTAAAACAGACTCCTGGTGAATACTGGGGGAGTAAATACAGCTCTTGGGAGACAGAGGAAGGAATACTTTGCAACTCCTCAGCAAATCTCTGCAGAAATAATGATCTCTTAAAAATCTCTATTGTTTTTAAACTGTACCAAAAATCATCACCACAGTTTATAATTTACAGCAAATCACAGCAGGTACAGGTCAATATCATAAATCAGTTTATAAATATGACAGCTATTCAAGTGAAGTGCTTCATTTGCTGTGTGTACATGAATCTTTGAAAATAAGACTGAAGACTAAATAAGCTAAAGGTATGACTTTTTAAAACTAAATTAATGATATATAATTTTAAACCGTAAAAACAGCAAAAATAGATTAATTAAAAAAAAAATCTTTGCATAGCAATGCCAATTAGCGATGTGATTTTTATTTGTAATTGACATAGCAATATCAACAAAATCAACAAGTAAAGTTATCTTGACAAGCCTGCTTATGCTGGTGTATGTCAAATCAAGAGGCAGACATAAACTGTGTCACTAGACACTTTTTTTTTTCCCCCAAATATTTTCCAAAGGGAAATTATTTAGCCTTACAAAAACCTTAAAGGTTAACCTCAGATTGCTAAAGATGGAGGAATTCAAGTGCACAGGTAAGCTTTATGTTATTGCGAGTGAGTTTACTGCAAGTATTGCAAGGAGTTTCCAAAGTCTGTAGGTATCTGCTACCTCAGAATTGACAAGAATAAGGCCTTTGAAACCTTAAGTGCCTTGTCAGTATATTTAGGAGTTTTTTTAAAAAATGGCATAAAATTTAGAACTGAAATCCCACTTTGGTTCTTAATTTCAAATTTGAGATGTTTGAAATATCTACTAAGGTAGAACAGAACCCTGAGGAAACCTAAATTTCACAGGGACTTTGAAGAAGCTGAAAGCTATTTTTCTGCACATTCTTGATAAGACTGAATATGTTCATGCATGTTTGGGATTCTTTCCTGTTTTTGTTTTAGGCTCTTCCTCTTTTCTTTTTATAACACTATTATATATATATTATGTGTACTTACAAAAGACTGAAAATGTCCCTTAATAATAATAATTAAGTATAATACTACAGTTGCAATAATGGTAAAATTGCAAGGAGCGCAGTGGGACTCTCTCAGGCCTCTGTGATCACCAAGTGCTAAATGCCAAGGTCTCCAGTCCGGTGGGGTCAGGCAGGCACCTTCTGTGCAGAACCATTCCTGAAGCCCACTGGATGTCCATAGATCTGGACCAGTAGCTGATTTCAATGAGTAACTTTAAGCAATAAATTCCAATGAAAAAAGGCCTTCATTAGTTTTTTTTCCTCTCAGCAGCTCAATAAAATATGCTCTCTGAAACGAGATCTGACTCAAATTGCAGGTTTAACAAGGGCTAATTTAAATAGGCCCTTCTTTCAGTTTAGGTATTAAAAAGCAAATGAAATAAGCACTAAGTTTAGAGGGTGTCTTTGAAAATTCTGAAGCCAAGAATAAATAAACTCCTACTTTGATAGATGCTGTCTGGTTTAAAACCAAATGACAAGAACAACAGAAGGGTAGAAAATTGAGACATGATCATTAGAAAAAGTCTCAAGTGAGACCTCACCAAGTGTATGAGTAACTCCACTCATTTGTTATAGAAAGTGTGAGAAAAAGACTCAGCTCCTAAATTCACTGTAAATGCAAGAACTTACAGGCAAGTTGATCAATAACTTGTATTTGTAGAGATGTTCGTAGGTACACAAAAATGTTCTCCAGCCTTTGTGTTAAAGCTGTCCGGTAGATGGGGCCATAGAGTTATGCAAAAGACAGTGAAATGAGTTTATCCTAGGAAGAACTCATAATCAGTGCAAACACGGCTTTGTTAATTCATGAAATTCTAATGCCAAGCAAATCACTTATTTGGTTATATCATGTTTTGACTGTATGACTGATTAAGCTGTATTCAAGTGCAGGTTAATACGATTCCATATTTGTTTGATACTGAAATAATTACAACTCCCAGTCAACAAAAACTACAGCTGAGTTTTTAATTTTCATGCATGCCACATTCCTTCCCAAGTATTGTATAGGTCTGAGATAAAGTCAAACTTGTGATGAGTGGCACAGTGGAAGATGTTGATAGTAATTGTAGCAAGAAAGTCTCACATGTGGCAATGTGTATGTGGTGAGAGGAACGTGTTAGCGGTTCCTACAGGACACAAAGGCTAACGTTAGGAATGTAACTTGCATGCACTGTTTTTTGTTGTTGTTGTTTTTGTTTTTTCTCTGCTTCTTTGAGATAGTGCACATCAGCTCCTTTTCAACCTGTGGAATGGCAAAGAACATCTGGGTTTGAGAAAACATGTATGAACATTGCAGGAGCAGTGGCCATCCCTGGTGATTTCGTAGCAGTGGATGCTAAAGTAAGTTGGAAACGTGCGTGCTAAAAGCGTGCAGTTAGTGTAGCAGAGCTTGTCATTCTCACTGCTTGCAGTATGCCTTTAAACTAAATGAATTGTGGAATCAATTTATAATATATCTTATGACTTAGCTCATAAAGCTGAGCTTTAGAATCAGTTCTGCTATAAGAAAGTCTTTAAAATAGCTGAAAACACAAAGTAACTAACGTATTTTGTCCCGTAGAACCGATCCGTGTAGGTGAGTGTTGCAAGGCAGACT
>VXAA01002401.1:387789-414193 GCA_013399115.1 Anseranas semipalmata
CTGAATAAAAGTAGTTTGGTTCTTATTTACTCCAGTGATTGCCCCTCTGTGAGTGCTCCACCTATTTGTGAGAGATACAGATCTTGCGTTGTTACATAAAAGCCACGTTTGACTGTTCGATTACTCACCTTGTGGTACTGATCTTAGTTAAACTAAGTATGTTATGTTTATGGTGGAATGTGTGGTACATGTTTTGTAAAAGCAAATGTTATTGCATATATGTAAGAAATTTGAATGAAGGGGTAACAATGGTGAGTTAAGCGAGGCAATAAGACACGGGATAAGCCCTGCGAGATTCAGATGTTATGACTAAAGGTTGGAGTGACCGGTAATATCTTGAGATAACCTGGCCTTCAGAATGACAGTGTTTTTGAGCTTTCCCAGAGTTTGGGATTTCAGTCAATTTAAGATTTACTGGAGCATGCTAACATAGTTCTCTGTTTTCCACTACACTGATAATGTGGGCAGTAGCAAGAAGTTCCTAACACTGTTGTAAGTCCAGAGGTCCCCGGTTGAGTTGCTCTTGGCTGACAGTAGTGCAATTGTGAGAAGAATCATGTTGTTTTTGTTTTAAGCTGCTGTAGATTTGTCTTTAATTATTCCTCTAGAAATTTTATGTACATATATATATACACGTGTACACTTAACACACACATATATATACACAAAATATATATGCACACACTATATATGCTTTTTTTTAAAAAGGAAATTGTAAGGGTGTAGAGGCTTGTCTGCATTACACTGAGCACTATTATTCACAGGTTTGGTATTTGTTGTCCAAAATCATTATCTATATCAATACATGCTGAGAAGTGATTAAGGAAGATAGGTTATTGATAGTGCTGAATTGTAGGTCACTTAGGAATTGCCTAAGTGTCACTTGACAAGTTAGAGATGCAGATAAATGTGTTGCACATACCAATGTATACCTTCAGCTCATTCCACTTCTGCACTTCTTTCCTGGTTCCTCCTCCACTGTCTCATGAGTCACCTTTTTGTGTGTTCTATGTGTTTGCATAACAGAAACACTTGGTTTCCGCTGTAATTGTAATCCCTGTATCAGATCTGCTTGCTTTCTCCTACAGCCTTTGTGCACCTCAGTCCTCTGAACATCTGATACAGTCAACTGTTTTGATGGCCCAGTGCTTAGATTCAGGAGTTGTTATTTGGATATTTACTCAGCAGACATACCCAAGGTGCTCTTCTCATAGAAACAAGAGAAGAAGCATGTGTCAGTTGTATCCAAGGAAGAGCTTTATCGTGTTTACCTGGAAGTTTCTTCTGTTTGCTTGGAGGTGGAGTGTGTACCAGGTTTCAGTTGTGCTTCTAGTTCAACACTTTCTCACGGTCTCCTTACAGTTCCAGGCTCCTTCTCCATGTCTGCTCTCACCCACTCCCATGTACACATGTAACCATGTCTGCCAGGCAATCACAGCTTTTTGACCCAGCTTCTGTTTCTTGTCTACATGTTACTTAACATTTTTTAATTTTTTTTTTTTTTAGTAAGTGCTAGCCTTTTCTCTAACTCTCCCTTCCTGCTTTTGTTCTTATGTAAGACTTTCTATCCTTGCCTCTCCCTCGGCCCCAGCTCCTTTCCTTTTTCTCCTTTTCTACCCATACTGCTATCAGTTTAGTGTATGTAAAACCTTTCCTTTGATGATCTCATTGCTAATCATGTATTACTTTTAACTCCTTTGTTCCTAAATCAGTCCTTCTGTGTGCGATTTTTCTCCTTTACCTTCTTGATTGCATTAATTACATTGTTCCTGTTTCTCATTTTGAAATACTTGGATTGGAACACTAAGTCATTGCAAATGGAAAAAAAATAACAATAATTTTCAGTTCCTAAACAAAACAAAACAAAAAAACAAACAACACAAGCCCCACCCTCAACTACTACCTTTTAAAAATTCTTGTTTTTCTCTCAGATTTCTACAAAAGTAAGGTCTCTTCTTTGATAAGCTGTGCTTTATTGCCTGTCTTTCCTACAGTAAATGCTGTCTTCCTGCTTTTGAGACACTACATCAAATTGTCTCTCCTACCTACATTAGATGGAACTAAGAAGGTAACAAATCCAGATGCCGCTTTTGCTTCTTTGCTTTGAAATGGACTTTGATAAACATTTATTTACTCAACCTTAAAATTCTGGAATTTAGTCTTTCTAATGAAACTGCTTTCTTAAGGAGTTCCTTCCCAGAGAATGCACACAGAGTGAAATGTGAAGGTCTTTGTCTAAAGTAGCATGACTGCATGGGTTAGCCCTGATTCTGTCATCGAGACATGTTAAATCTCAACAGTGTCTTCCTCCTCTTGTAATTTAGATGTGTGTTTATTTACTTGCAGGAAGAAGGGTGAGTGCCAGCTGTATGATGTGTTGGCTATGCCTTAACTTCATGTACTCTGATCTAGGGAAGTTACCTGGTGCTTGTGAAGTCACGTGGATCAAGGTGTACGCATGTCAGGCCATGAAGTTGCTTTGTGCTGTTTTTGATAAAGCCCAGTGATCAGGCTTGGCAGTGCTGATTTCACAATCATGGACTGGGGAGGATTAGAACTTTTAGGCAGGAATCCAACAAAGTGTGTATGTGTTACCTGACTCCTTGTGATTAATAGGCTTTGGATATGTAAAATCTGTTTACGTAGTGAATGCTGAGACACCTGTTCGGATGTCTATGTAGATTTCTTGATTTTTTTTTTTCTCCCTTGATTTTTTTTTTTTTTTTTTAAAGCATTTACTGCAGTGCCCCAGTTCTGAATCTTGTAAGGTCTCAGGAACTGAACAGCACATGGGGGAGTAGTTTATTAAATGTGTCTTTCTCTGCACCTCCCCTTATAAAGCTGTGGGCAGAAATGTAAGATTTTATTGCACTTTATGGTACATATGGACAAAGAGAAAAATAAAAGATAGTGAGTGGGAGCAAAAGAAATCTGTATTTCAATGTTATACATGTTATTTGAGAAATTCAAAACATTCTGAAAAATCGATGTTTTGAAATGCAAAGGTTCCTTCTAGGAGTTGGCACCTAGAAATAGTATCTTGCTGTTCAAAGCCTCTACTGGGTAGGACATCACTGTAAGTTTAGTAGAGTATAATCCTGGAGAGGGATCAGCAACTTGTTATCTCTGTTAGAAATATTAAAAGGCAAACTGTTTGTTTTGTTTTCTTGCATTCGTATTAGGTTTGAGAGGTATCTGTCACAAACTAAATCTATTCACTACAGCTTTATGGGCCATATCTGGCTGCTTTAGATGATCAATTAGCTCTACTGAATTTTGAGTAAGGCCTCTATTGATAAGGAATATAGCTGAGTTTCCTTTTGTTATCCCCAGTAGCTTCTCCCATTTTGTTTCTGCCTTACAGTTTTTAACAGTTTGCGCTCACATCTGCTCAGGTGCCTTTTATCATCTCAGTTTTGTGTTGTTTTTCTGTGAACCCCAGGGCTTTGGTTGTGCGATTCTCCCTCCTTCCTGCTCAGTGCAGATCTCTTCTCAGCTGGATGTCTGGTATCAGCTAGCCTGCAGCATAGCAGCTCTATTAATTCCAACAATCGGCAGATCCTGCCTGTCATCCAGAGGAAGGTTAATGGGTTGGTTCAAGTTAATTTGTCAGTTCCATTATTAGAACATGTTTCTATTGAGATTCCATTGTGCTATATGGCGCAGTGCTTGACTTGGCCACCTTGGATCCATTCGTTCCAATGGAACTGCTCAGGAAGGTGAAGTCCTATTTGCAATGATAAATAACCATATTGAAATTCTAATGAAAGGTGTTATTAGTATGAAAGTGGCTTGTTCATGAATGGTCCAGTTAAAAATAATTGAGTCAAATTCTTCTTTTTCTTACACCAGCTTAGTTTCACTGTGAGTACGTGGGCTGGACTGGCATAATTGAGCTAATGGGCTACTGGAGGATCTAGCCCATTAGCTTCAGTACTTTCATTCAGAGGGTAAATACTCAGACCCTTATATAAAGAATTAATATTAGGGAGTAGCATACCAAATTTCCCATGCACTGGGTTGAAAATGTTTTACGCGAACTGTCTCTGAAGTACTGCACAGGCAAATGATTTGGCTTATTAGCATATGTTTCATGTACTCTTTCAAATGAAAAATAATGATTTGAGCCAAGATTTTTTGCTAATTATCTCTCAGTTTTTTTGCACTGCAGTCTGCCAGTGTCTCTTTGTTCTACTCTTTTTATTTCAACAATATGTTTTCTTCTGGTCTTAAGCCTCTTCTCCCGTAAGTTCCGGATAACACTGGGAGAAAATCGCCAAGTCCTGAGGCTGGAAAATGAGTTACTAAAATGACTTCAAGACAGCTAAATATAGTCTGCTCTGAATAGGAGAGCATATTTAACCTACTTCAATCATGATTACAGTAGCGTCCTTAAAAATCTGAGTATCCTTTTGCAAATACATCCTGTCTATTGCATGATTCAGGGGAAGTTTTATGATTCTAAAACCACAACATTTTGCAAACTTTTATGAATTCTATCCTTTGTTTTCACCTTTCCATTCTCACTCTTAAACTGTTAGGGAAAATAAAGATAAAGTTGAAGAGTGAAAAGCACAAGTGACTATTTTCTTTACATGGGGCATCATAGTCCTTTGGTTGATCTCCAGATTTAAGCCAGGCAAGGTGAGTTCTGTTCCTAATTCTGCATGTGATCTGATTGCCCCCGTTTCCTAACAAAACTTATATTGGCCAGATTTCAGGTGATTGGGACATACTGTCAGCCTTTGATATCTCTTCTGTAAAATGGGAATTGCAGCCAGCTACCTCCAAGTGTACAAGGGAGAAGTCTTATGTCCTGGTGACATACCGCTGTATTTGATAGAGCAGACATGCTGCTTGCAGGGATCCCATTCTGAGTGTTCCAGGCAGTTTTTAAAGTAGACTTCTTTTGTGAAGATGAATCTGACAATTGGAACAATTCACTTGTTCTGTTTCAAATCAATGTGACCTTTAAAACACATGGAGAAATTGTACTCTGAGTTGTTGAATTTGTTCTTTTCTGTTTTTTCATTAGTCTCTCACTTTAGAGGACAGATTAGAAGAGTTGCATTTAGATTCTGAAGAGCTCTCCAGGAGAGGAAAAGCTTACTATCAGGTTAGGGTACCTGTTTGCTAGGCATTGAATTAATTCTGTACTGAATCTGTACAAGTCATTTTTTCAGGCTATGGACAGATTTCACACTGTTAAGGTACTGCATGTTCAGTAACTGCTGTGACATGGTAATGAGTATGACCATGCTTCTCTCTTAAAAATAGTTTAATTCTGGGTAACCCATTTCATTTTGTATCTGCATAGGAGTAGCAGTGCACACAGTGAACTACTGTTTCCCTGTAGTAACCTCCTCAGACAACGTGGTGAGACTGTCGGCAGTAGTCCGTTCATATCCATTAGTGCTCTTTCCCCATAACACCTTGGAACAAATTAAACAAAAAGAAACAAAAGCACTCAAGTTTTTCTTTTCCTAGCATCTTTGTAACAGAAGCTTTTTGTGTGTGCAGCTGCTTGACATGTGTATACAGAACTGTGGTCCAAGATTCCAGTCTTTAGTTGTGAAGAAAGACTTCTGTAAGGACAAGCTGGTGAAACTACTGAATCCAAGATACAACCTGCCGATTGACATGCAGGAGAAAATCTTGACCTTTATCATGGTAAGTCTGGAGTAAACAGTGTTTGTCTCTTCGCTATATGGGAGAGATTTAATGATGCCGCCCATTTCTGTACTGCAGTGTGTTCATGGGAACCCCCTACTACCGTGGATTTTATTCTTCTGCCTCTGCTTCATGCAGGAGTAGCACAGAGTGGAAGACAAAAAGAGAACTCAGAGTCCTGGAAAACTGTCAACTTCCACCTTTTATATTCCCCTCCCAGTCTGCGTATGTGCTCCCTCTGTGGTTGTAAGCGGCGTGAGAGGGAACTTCGGACCTTTTGTGGTGTTCCTCCTGTTTTGAATGGAGTTAGCTGGAGTGGGTGGAGGGAGAAAACATGCAGTTCATGTGGAGGGAATCACCTACCTTTAGGACCATATGTTTTAGAAGGGCTTGTCAGACCTCACTGACTGTCCATTTCTGTGACTGTTACTGTTATTTCAAAACCAGACGTGGGCCCGAGGGTTCCAAGGAATGGTGGATGTGACTGAAGTAAAAGAAGTTTATCTAGAATTGCTGAAGAAAGGAGTGGAGTTTCCATCTGCCGACACCAGCACAGGGGGACCTAAGGTGGGGATACACAAGGATACTTCATTAAGCCATTGTAAATCAGAAACAGGATGTGTTAATGGTATGAGCTCTGTGGATGCAGAAGGTGTGTTTGTTTTTGTTTTGTTTTGTTTTAAAATGCTCCAGGGCAGAGTATGACCAACCTACTTAAACACGTGAGCAGAAATCAGTTTCAATTATAACAGCTAAGATACAACAAAGAAACCTGGCCTATATAATAGTATCTTTATTTTACTTCAAACCACAGATAAGTGGATGTGTTCTCAGAAAGGAAGCATGCGTCTCTTGAGACTTCCAAAGCATTTAAAGAATTTAAATGTTTTCAACTAGAATGAGTAAGATCTTCATGAAGACACATACCATTCAGAATTTGAGCATTCACGGGCAGAGACACTTTCCACCAAATCAGGCTGCTCAAGGTCTCATCCAACTTGACCTTGAGCATTTCCAGGGATGGAACATCCACAGCCTCTCTGGACAACCTGTTCCTGTGCCTCACCACCCTCACAGTGAAGAATTTCTTCCTAATATCTAATCTAAAACTACTCTCTTTTAGTTTAAAGCCATTATCCCTTGTCCTATCACTAAAAGAGTCTCTTCCCATCTTTCTTGTAGGCCCCCTTTATATATTAGAAGGCTGTAATAAGGTCTCCTTGGAACATTATCTGTGTTTAATTTTAAACTGAGAGAGGTGTAAATCTGTAAGAAAGTTTTGTCTGTATCTCTCTCCAGCTGTTTGCACATTTTATACACAATAATGTTTGACCCTGTAGATAATCTCTATTTTTGTTATTTAAGCATATGTCATAGATATTGGGTAGCATCTAGGATACATTGAATGTAAATATGTCTTGAGCATTGGACATTGGCTGAAAATACAGTACCTGCTTTACAGCAATTCTTTCTAGAATTTGTTTTCTATTAGATGATTTTTCACAAGACTCAGGAAGTGTGAAAGACGTTCACCATTGGGTGGAACCTTGCAATTATAGAATTAGATGTCTGTAATCAGTGTAGACAGGAATGATTAAATTATCCTGAGTTTGATTTGATGACTGAATAGTGAAGTGCACAAAATCTTGAGTATTTAAGGCTGTTTGAACAAGCTATGTTTTGAACATTTGGAAGAAAGTGCTTTCACTTGATAATAAATTTTTCCTCACCAGTTGCAATAGAGACAATTCTGTCTACCACATATATCTGTCCATTAAAGTCAGTTCCAACCTTTGATCTAGCCAGCAGCAGACCTGAACGCAATTTTTAGCTCAGTCTCTAAGAAATGAAGGACGTGATGTGTGCAGTTTTGTGCAGGGTCTTTTTTACTGCAGTCTGTTCAACTGTAATACAAATGAAATCCCCAACCTTGTCACTGTTTCCAAGTATGAACGCATTCTAAACTAGTCTTTGTTGTAAAATTGCAGTGGCACTTTAGGAAGGACTCTCACTGTTAGACAGCTTCAGAGGTCAAGGAGACAGCTTGTTCTTAGCCATTCCCATTCTATCTCCGATGGAATTTACTAGCAAACCCATTTAAAAGATACCTGAATTCCAAGCCTGATTTCATTACAGAGTAGCTGTTAGATTTATTCTCATAAATAGAACTTGCTCAACAAATTCCCTGGGAGCATTGATTATGTGAAAGCTAATGCCCAGTTGTCTAGTCTGACAGAGATGCTTTGTAGCACTCTCATCTGTATGTCAGTTTCAATTCTTTTGCTAAACTCAAGCTCTGTTCTTTTGTCTTTTAGCAGTCTTCGTCTCAGCATTCTACAAAGTCATCACCATCTTCTAATCCTGCAAAACATTCGTTATTGCCTCTTCCAACAGGCCCAACATTACTGTTGACTGCTGAGCAGGTACAGTACTACAGGTTTGGAGGGGAGGGAGTTTCTGTTGGAAATGTGCTGGTAATGTGTGATTTCAGCAGCCTAGGTGACAGGCCATTGGAGGGGACCATCATTTCAAGTGGCATAGTTCTATATTCGTGGTTTTAGGTTCATTCTCCTGAAGATATTTTATATGGTGGTTAGCTAAAGCGAAGCATGCAGAAATCACTTGGATCAATGCCAGGTTGTACCCAGCCAGAAAGTGGAATCATTTACTTGAGCATGAGAATTTCTAATGATCTCTTATGAAGTTATTATGCAAATTGATAAAAGTTACTTCAAAGATAAGTGAGAAAGCCAAACTTATTTTTGCATAAGACTTATGTCATATGTCTTATGCAAATAAGAGATTATTCTTAAAAACAGAAAGGAAAGTACAGTTCACTTCTGTTCCTGCTTGGCCTATAGTTAACTAAAAAGAGTAACAGTCTTCTCAATAGTGAGAGGCACTAAATGTGCAGAAAACAAGTAGCATTACCAGATTTAGATCTTAGTTTGGACATAAAAAAGCAGACCTAAATTCCCATTTTCAAGGGATGTCGCTGGAGTAAAATAATGCTAATTAGACCTATTTTATACATAATGGGGAAGAAAGTACATATTAGAGGTAAGAATTATACTGCTGACTCTGTTCACCTGCGCAATATTCTGTCATGTTGAACTGAACAGATTGGGAAACTGTACAGTGAACTGGATATGGCAAAAATGAATGTGAGAGTCATGTCATCGATATTAAAAGAAAATGTTCCTGGCTCTGAAAATCCGGATGATATGAATCTTTTACAGGTATGTGATAATTCATTTGTAGGGACTATTTGTTTGGTCAAACCTGATTTTAGAATATGTTGTATCCTTTCTTGTAACATCTGGATTTAAACTGCAAAATGGAAACCAACATCAGGTTTCTACCTCTGTTTTTGCTCAGCTTTCTCTTGTCTCCTTCACCTTCCTCTGACATCTAGATAGTTGTGAAAGGACAATACAACTTGCAATGTAAATTTAAGCTCTAGGGAATTCCAAGGGCAAAGGAATTTCATAATGGAGCGTTCTCTGTTAAGCATGTTCTGTCAAACAGCCCTGAGAACATTCCAGGAGAACACAGTTGCCTTCTGGGAAAACAGGTGATGACACAATCTCTCTCATATCCGTCCTGGAGTTTTCAAGGCTCTCTTTATTATTACCAGTACCTTAAAGGCAGACTGAAGGACAGTGAAGAATATGAAGCATTGGTTTTGTGTGCGTGACCTCAAAGATTGGGAGCTTGCTGTGCAATAGGAGAAGCCACGTGCTCTTAAAGTATAGCCTGAAGGAAGTGTATTGCAATAGTCGTTTAGATTTAACAGCAAATGTGCATACATTCTACCTGCTCATGCTGTCTCTTCTATTTCAGAAATTAAAAATGTAGTATTACTTTAGCATTTCAGTAGTGGTTTATCTTAAATGGACTTTTTGCTGTTTCATATTTTCTGCAAGAATTCAAAAAGCTTTTATATCCTTCAGTTGCTAAACTTACTTCCAAACTTCTATACCAAGGAAACATTTTTGGTAATTTGTCAACAGCAAGCACGTTGAAGAACAGATCTAATTTTTGCAGTCCTTTGGTGTGGTTGTCTTGCCCAGTGGAGAATTCTTCCTTTTCAAGGAACTTTTATTGGGTACTATTGGTTTGCCTTCAGGGTTGTGGTGTTCAGCTGTGTCCTTTTATGGATTGGTTTTCAACTGGAGGTGAGATACAGAGTGATAGCAGTAGTTGGCCACTATGTCTCATCTGCAGTGATGGGCAGTGCTGCTGGTCTGGGGGAACCAGACAGGAGGCAATCCATCTCTCAGTGGTTTCTGCTCCCCTGGAAATTCCTGCTATCTCCACCACCGTCTCTTTTGCAGAGATCTGTAGAGCTACTGGTCCAAGGAGGAAGGGCCTGTGAGCCAATGATATTTCAGCTGTGAAACAGGAAAAGTGTCTTTCATTTCCCGGCTCCTACAGAACAGCCCTTCCGCGTGTGGGTGCACATATTAGGTTGCCCACAGTAAGCCAGTAGATTCTTATTGACACTCCCAGTAATAAAATTGTTGGCAAAAGTTTGAGGACAGGGTGTGGAGTTCCCATTTGTGGGGGAGTGACTAAAAACTCATTCCTTCTATGTTAATTTCAGTGTTCTTTTCCTCCATGCACTGAATGGAACAGAACAGCACGTATGGCTAGCCTGTTTCTTTAACTATGCTTAATGTGCCCATTTGTTTGTGGTTCTACCTGGATTGCTTGGATTAGGCTTTTGTTGTTGGAAAACAAAGTTCTTCGTTAAAAGAGCTTCTTGTTTAGGCTTTGAGTGAGTTGGAGAGATGGATATCAGTCCTTCTGAGTATCCGGGGTTTCTTAATAAAAAGTTTAACAGGGTAAACTTTATCAGTGCAACATACTTTTGGTTCTGTAGCTTCCTAAGTGACTAGCTCCTCCCTTTCTCCACCCTGTTCTAGACAAGGCTTAAGATAGCAGATCTCACTTGAAATATTGTGCTTACCAGTAACAGGAGTTAAAGAATAGCTAAAGGCCAGTATCAAGCAAAAGAAGGAACAACCACTTGTACTGGATAGCGAGTGGACATACTTGATGGGCGTGCAGGAATTTATGTCCAGATCATCAGCTGCTAAGTATTAGCACAAATTTGCTCAAATCACTGATGATTTTGTAACAGTTTGTAGTCCATTGTTGTAAAACTCCAGTTTTCAGAACATTAGAGTACATGTATCATGGTGGGTAGGAGCAAAACCTAGCAAATTCATGCTTGAAATGATCATCTCAATTTACTACTTTATTGCATACTGATTTATACAAAGGAACTTGTCTGCCTGCATAATGGATTCATAAGAAATGCACATTTTTGAAAAGGGGATAATGTAAGGTGTGGAGTTAAAGAGGTTTAAAATTTAATTAGATGCATTAAACTGAATACGTTTTTGTGTGTTTTATCCTGGGCTGTGAAAATACAATACTGGGAGATACAGTACTGCGTAATCCTTATGCATTTGGCAAAGGGGTGTAAATTTTCTTTTTATATAAGTTCTGTGTAAATTTTTTTGTTTTTTATGTTTTCTGAGAAAAATCGGATTGGTTTGAAAACAATACCAGAGCACTTTTTTTTTTTTTTTTTCCTTAAGCAGAGCCAGACAGCATTTGCAAAATATACTGTGGAAAAAAAGATTTTGGCTGAGATGAAGCTCTTGATGCTAAAGAATTTGTTTCTTTGAACATGCAAAAATCTGCAGGGGGAAGGAATGTAAATAAACTGACTTCCATTTCAACTGGCAATAATGCAAAATTCTGCTCAGTAAATTCTCATAAATCTCCTGTCAGCTGATTCTGCTAGGTTTGTGTAGCTTTCTCAAAAAGTGCTGGATTAAGTGCATCCAGACTTCCCTGCTCAGAGGAAGAGTTAGAGGTAGAGACTTGCGTCACAGAGCACTTCTGTCCAGTAGACTGCTATTGCCTTTTCTTCAAGGAGACGTTGAACCAGGATCACATCCATGTGAAGTGTCCTACTGAGTTTAATCAGCTTCAATCAGGCTCAAATCAAATTTGCTCTGCATCACCCAGAGGGGTCTTCATTATTTTGCAATTTGTAATTTAGACTTTAGAGACAGATGTATCTTCAGAAATGAAGGTAGGTCATGGGTAGGGGTTCGGTAGGGGTAGGAGTGCTGGCTGTGATGATAGGAGTTGTCAGTCTGGCTTTGCAGAGATCAAAGACATGAAAATTACACTATTTGCAACGCTTGGTATGTGTGCGGTTTGTATAAATTAAGGGATGTTACCTGCGAGTCTGCAGTACTCAACTGTCTTATCATTCTTCTCCAAAACTGACAAATTAGGAGACCACAGTTGTGATATATTTTTTTTTTTTCTTCCCCTGCCATGGGCAGAAGCTGTATAAGACCTGTCGGGTGATGCAGGAGAGGATCATGGAATTGTTGGTGACAGTGGAGAATGAAGATGTGATAGTTGAGTTGATACAAGTAAATGAAGATCTGAATAATGTTCTCCTGGGACATGAAAGGTAAGTACAGGGCCTCTCTCCTCACTTTTGGTATCCTAACTGGATAAGCACACTTAATGGATACAGATGGTCCATGTGACTAATGCTGAACCTTTACAAGGAGATGGATTTTTTCCTTAAACCCAGAAAAGAAGTGTGATAACAAAAGGAGAAAATTATCTATTTGCCTTCCTGTAAGCACTTCAGAAGGAGTTAATAAAAGTAGTTAGAAAACCATTAGAATGTGGTAAAACAAGTTAACAGTGTAGACAGGAAATTAAATGGAGGCACACGAACAAAAATCATTTTGGAATTTGATGCTCCTTTCTGGTTGAGCATAGTGAATTTGCCATTAGTCTGCTATAAACCCTTTGGTCCTGGTGATGGTCCTTATCATTGTTAAGTGTATACGCTTCCAGGACAGAATATTTGCTGTCCTTTCTGAACAACTTTGCCAGCTTTACTGCAGAAATCGGCCATGGAATAGCATTCTGCTTTATTGCATGCTTAAGAGACTCACTTGCTTTTCTCGACTGAATTGAAACAAGCTGTTCTACCTGCCTTACAGCAGAAAATGGTTTTCCTTCACGCATGGAAGCACTGCAGTGCTTGTGTTTACATCCTTTGTATTTGCCTGTTATGTCAGCGGTAGCATGACTAGGTGCTAGCAAAAATGAAGTGAAATTTAAACTCAAAATTTCAGTATTATCCCCCAAAATATCACAGTGAATATACTCAGAGAGAGTATTCTGATTTAATAGGAACTAGCCTTCCATGTTAAGTAGTTTATGTCCTCCTTGGCTAGGAAATATTCTAGAAATCCTTGTGCACCAAGGGCAATGGTTCCAGGAACAAATTAGAATTTGCTTTATGCGTGTGGAAAACAGGATCTTCCAGGGAGACCTGAAGAGTTCAGTTATGAGGTTTGGGTGAATTGAAGTCCTTTGTCCATCACACATTCCTCTATCCCTTACCTCTTATGTCAGTCAATAGATTGGCATTAAGGAGACAGATTTTTCAGGTAGCAGTCCTTTTACAGAATGCCATAAACTTCTGACAGGCATTAGAGGTAAGTTGACTTATCCTTTACTTTGTTCTAATGCATGGAAGTATGAGAGAAATGTGTTAGAAGGTATTAATGTGGTGCAGGGGAGAGGAGAGAAAGGGCATTTCTAACATATATTTATCTTACCTGTATTTTTAAAATGGTGATTTTGTAAGACCCTTGTTCAAATCATGCAACAAAAAGTAAGAGGCGGGAGTTTAATGTACTTTTCAAAAACTGCTTCTGAGCTAACGAGTACATATATTGCTGTCCTTGAAATCCTTTCCCCTTCTGAGCAGACAGTGAAATTCCACAACTTTATTCTTGTTCTTCAGTGTGAATTACTCTGGGCTTGATCTTGCTCCTACTATCACTTCCACAGATAGAAATTGCATGGTCAAAGATTTCAATTGAAATATGCGTTTTATGTATTGCAGTATGTTTTCAGAGTTGGGATGTTTCCTTCGAGGCGTATAGATAAGATACTATGAACAAAAAATGCAGTAACTTTAATATCAGGAGCACCACTTCAACTTGAAGGTCAGAGGGCTGTCAGGAAAGGAAAAAAAAAAAAAAAAAAAATCTTGTACAAAATGTTGATGTGGCTACTTTACAGTTGTGGTTATGACCACGCTATAAGGAGTGGTAATCTACACTTGGTAAGCCTATGACCCTTCTGCTATGACAAAACAGCCTGGTCCTTCAGAGCGTATTATCACTGCCTTTAGTATTCAACTTACAACTCATACATGGCTTTTCCTCAGAAGACCGCTGTCATTCAGATGTTCTAATGATTAAACATTTAGTTTTCAGTTATTCTTGTGTCTACAGCAGTGTTGTCACATTTTGCAGTAACTGTCTTGAAAGAATTTTGTGTTCACTTCTTGCTTTAGAAGTGTTTCATTTTAGTAAAGCAAAAGTAGAATTCTGTTCAGCGTCTGTAAATCCACTTTAGTCAGATGTGAGGTTATATTTTTATTAAGACTGATGAATACTGGCAGTGCCGAGAACCTCTTGAATTATGAATAATTCATAAAATTCCTTATGAAAGACTCACCAGGTGATTGAAGGAGCAGTTAATAGGCCATTGTGAAACTGGACAGAAGGCTACTGCATTTTAGTACTATAATGTTTTATTTTATATGTAACGAGTCTTCCTGAATGCAGATGCATTTGTACTTTACAGTTAAGTAAGTATTAAAATTTATTTCATTAATGTTTGTTGTGAAAGATTTGTTCTTTGGAACTCCCTCTGAACAATGAGATGTGTAAAGGACAAACTGATTTTAACTAGCTGCATCTGTTTCATACTGTGTGTATTGTTTGAAGACAAGTCATGCTGCATTCTCTGTTTCTGATTATTAATGTAGAGTCCAAATTAAATCGGGAACAATCACCAATGTGCAATAAACTGGCCTCGTGTATATGACGATGACTCCCTCTAGTGGCCTTAGCAACTTTTCATTTCTTACTGTATTTCAGATAAGTATTTGTTCTGCAGTTGGAAAGATTTTTTTTATTTCTGCTCCTCCCTACATATATCTTTGTGGGCCTCACCAGTATGGTAACCCTGAATACCAGGTGCAGTTGTATAGACAGGCTCATGTCTATGTCACCCTAAGGGTCCAAGACCCTTACTTCTGTAACAGATTGGCTGTACAGGTGCTGAGTTTCACCTAACTGGGTTGCCTCTGGACCCAGTGTAGCACCATTATGAGTCTTAGTACAAAAATATTTTTTGCAGGTTTTATTTAATTTTTTTTTCTTCAATTCAAATGCCTGAAATAATGGGACAGCAAGCTTCCTGGGATGCAGTTGGTTGGAAGGAGCCCGATTTGGCACAGTATATGTTCACCATCACCTGTCTGGTATGAACAGAGGCAAACTTTGCTGTCATCTGTGCCTTGGTTTTGTTTTGGAGGACACAGATGGCTGTCTCCAAAAGTGAGCCCAAGGACAAACTAACTTGTGTTAGTGTAGGTTATTGGAGGACCACAGCCCTGGAGTAGTGTGAGTCAAATTTCCAGCGCAGAGATAAGTGCCCTGGAGGAAAGCGCCTATAGTGCTCATTCTGTGCCTCTCTGCAGTCCTTTGATAATCAGACTTTGGTTACAGCTGCCAGTTTCTTATGTAGCACATTACAGAAATGTCAGAACAAACATTTAGCTTTGCAATTTTAACAGGTTCTCTCGAAACAGAGTTCGTTTTTTGGAGAATCAGAGAATACAGCGTGAACGTGCAGAGGTGAGTAACGATAGATGAACTTGTGAGCTACAGGACTATAAACATTCCTTTTTCTGTTCATTGTGAAAAATATGTTTTTGATATAAGCAACATTTTATTCTCTGAGAGGTACAGCCTGCTGTCTCCAGCAGGATGGTGCTACTTTTACTGATTTTCAGAAGTCTCACTTGCAGAATTTCATGCAAATTTGTGTAACTAAAGTAACAATGTCAAATCTAAGATGGAAGCTTGGTCAAGAAAAATGAGATGGAAAGTGAGAGAAAGATCTATTCAAATTCTATTTTATTACCTCTATAGCTAAGCACAATTATCTGCCATTTGTGAAATGAGGAACCATAATGTTTTGTTTCATTTATTCTCCGTAAGCGCTTACAGACTGAAATACTATTACACTATCAGAATTCACTATTACTGACGTTTTTTTTCCCTCTATGCAGTTGAAGCCTTTTGAGTTGTGAATAATGGCTTGTAGCAAATCTGACTGTCCTTTATTGATTGATAATTATGGTTGTTAATTACATTGCCCAAAGTAGTTTTGCACATGTTTCAACTTCTCCTAAGCCGTAATTGAACAGTCATCTAGGGCTCAGTGGGAAAATGACTGCATTGTGAATGCTGAAATACAGCTGTTAATTATTAAAGAAAGGTAGAAGACAATCTTGTTTTCCTTGAAAAACTGCTTTTACTACATTCTGGTTATGTAGGTAGATGTTTTTGCTTGATGAATGCACTGTTGGATTAGTTAGTAGTCCTAATGGTGTAGTCTGTGCATTTTTATATTATTCAAGCATCTCCAAGTTTAAAATGCCTTTTTTTTTTTTTTTTTTTTATTTTGGTGTGGCCAAACTCATGTGGTTCAAACATGTGGTTTTTATTAAAATCTTTGGCTGTGTCTTTAATTCTCACACATTCACAGGAGAAACAGGGGAAACCTTTCTTCTGTGCTCCGGGAAATTTTGTGATTTTGAGCTCTTCCTATCCAAAACAGGACTGAAAAAAAAATCAATTTCCTAAGTATTTATAAAATCACAATAACACACATAAGTAATATGAATGTAATTGTACAGGGTCAAGCAGAAGATCAGTATCAGACTTGTACCTAAACAAACTCACTTTGGAACTGAGTCAGTTCCATTTCCCACTGTGGAATTTTCCTTAATTTTTGAAATGACAACCTTGCTGAAACTTGTGTTTTCTAGAAGGCTTTTCTGTTTCATTAGCAATCACTTTCACTACCCACTCATCCCCCCCAAAAATAATTTTTTTTAAAAAATGCTTATTTAAAACTATATGTGTTCCTGGTTTTTGGTTAGTTGGTGTTTTTGTTGTTGTTGTTTGCTTTTTATGTTTTGTTTTGTTTTTGTTTGTTTGTTTTTAATAACTTTATTCCTTTTTAAATGTTAAGCTGTACAGGAAACAGCCATCCGCTCCCTCAAGTGATCTACTTGACCTCTCTGCAGCTTCTGCATATCCTGTGTCAACAGTGGTGGGAACTGACTCTGCAGTGTCTCAGTTTTCAGGCCTTAGTAAGTGATGAATGCACATTTCCCTTGCAGTCTGATTTCCGAAAACAAACCAACACAAGTTTAGTGGAGGGATCAAGAAGTTACTTGTAAGACAATAAACTAAGATACTCCTTAACTGGAAGAAACGTGAGAACTGATGTGTGTACATATATTTTAAAGAGTTTAAAAAAAAAAAGTGTAAGGTTCCTTGTAATTTGTTTACAGTGGAAGCAATAATCCTTCTCCCACATTTCTTAAATTTGAAAAAAAAGAACATTCTTTGTTTTCTGTTACAATGAAGCTTGTGAAATAGTGTGGTAGTTGCTTGTTCTGTAGGCTTGGAGGAAAGAAATGGAGATCTGCTTTTCTCATACTCCCTTGATTTCCTAAGTTTTTTCAAGGAGGCACTTGATGTTAACAGCAGTTCACTTTGAGAAAGGTATTTACCTCATCTGACTTTAGACTTCTTTCGTAGTGAAAGGAGCGACTAAAGCTCCTAACTTTGGTACCCTGAATTACTGTTTGCAGAAGCCCTTGCCTATCCACTCTTTAGGGGAGTCTGTGCACCTAAGTTAAAGGTGTGAATATGTTCCAAAGAATTAAATGCCTGTAATTCCAGTTTAGTCTTTTAGAAATAGTGAAAGGAGTTTAAAGTGGTATTTACCATGTATAGCACTACTGATGTCATTCTGACAAGGAACGAGAAGATAAGTATAAACAACTAAAATTTTATCGGAGTTGTTATATTTTGTCTATCATGTGTTAAACAGAATTAGTTTCATATTCTTTATATGCCTTCCAAACAAAACTTAACTCCTTCAATGATCACAGTACAAGTAATGAACACTTGCTTAATAATGTTTAAATGATCATTAAATATCACTTTGAATTTCAGATTGCATATCTGCACACCCTGAAGATGCAAAAAGGCATTATTCATCAATTTATCCACAGCTAGAGTTAGCAACTACTACAAAAGCTCAGCAATTCCCGTGAGTAATCTCTTATCAAGAAATGGTAGCAGATAAAAGATAATCAGAGCTGTTAGTCCTCTGTAATTGATACAAATTTTTAATGGTAAGCTCTGAGAACACAGAGTTATTTAATACATCTACACATTAGTCAAATAAAACAAGTGAAAACTACCTGTGTTAGACTTTGTTTAACATGCTTAAGAAATATACTACACCTGCAGCACCTTTTAAATAGTTGTGATATAAGGTGAAGACAGACCAGCAAAAAAAAAAAAATAATAATAATGCAGTGATCATAATATATAGTTTTTAATACATTGAAAATAACTGAGAAACTATTACTCTTTCCTAGATTTGCAACTGAAGCACAAAACAATAGTGTAAGCACCCCAGCTGGACATATATACAGCAACGTGAGTAACACTCATGTTCAGAATAATCATTCTTTGTTGGCAACTGTCAAAAGGAGAACTGTTTGGATTTACCCTGCCTACTGTCCAAATGGGATGCAAAGATCTGCTCTGTGGCACTTCTCCAGACATCAGGGGATGTTCTGTATTTGCTGACCAGGCCAACTTTCCTGTTTTGATACCCTAGATGCTACTATGGAAGCATATTTTTTAGATCCAGCCTAATCTCAATGGAGTTTGCAGAAAGCAGTTGCTGTGTTATTTGTGTTTAACCTGTTGCACATGAAGCAAGCTGAGATTTCTTCCTGCTGCCATTATGTTACTGTGTTGTATTCCCTATCTCAAATAAGCAGCTCTAAAAGAAAAAGAAAAGAAAAATGAAAAATCAAATACAGTGTAAGACAAGTGTGATTGCTGCAGACCAAAAAGCTATGACAGAAGGAATACAAAGAATATGAATGGGCTTTGAGATATTGTTTTGAATTTGTGGTAGGCAATATGAAATAGAAAAGAAGAGAAGCAGCCCCATGAACACATACTCATACTACCTATTTTAAACTGCAAGTAAAATGAGACAGCTGTACTGCCACCTTTGAGTCTGTGTAGTATAACAAATTACACAGATGTAAATTATACAAATGTGCTATAGATAACCCTAAAAGATGTTTTGAACTTCATTATGTGGGGAAGGGAGAAGATTAATTAGATTTATAACTGTTGACCTATTTTTAGAATTTACTTGTTATAGTCTGAGAGTCTAAAGATAAGTCAGCAGTTATGCAAGTTAAGTCAAACCAGTTCTCATAGATCAATCTGTTCATGCACTGTTTTGCTTGATTTCCTTAGTTGGCAACTCTTTTAAGCCCAGTGCCTCTGAATCCAGTAAATCTGCAGACTGGACATACTTCATCATTAAATGGACCATCACCAGCAGGTAATAAATACTGGAGAGCACTTAATTTTCATGGAGATCTATTTATGTTTGTTTGTTTGTTAGCACTTAAGCGTTTTGTATAATGCCTGTTAAAGACTAGAAGCAGCAACAAACACAAAATCTCATATAGTTCATGGCTTCTCTGCCCATTTTAGTAAAGCAATGAGATACATGGGAGATAATCTGCTAGTTTTGGGAAGATATAAAAAAGTAACATGCATTAAGTGTGCTTTTAGTTGCATTTAAATCTGGATTTATCTGTCTTTACCCTTCAGCTGCATCAAAGAACAAGTCACAGTCACCTCATTACTATGAGATAATGGAATTTGATCCTTTGGCTCCCACAGAGTAAGTAGCTTTTAAACTAGATAATTTACAGTTCTCTTAGGTGCCAAAGGCAAGAAGGCTTCTGAGATGTCTTTTTCTTCTGAGAGAACAGACCACACTATTCAGACTGAGTTAGCTGACCAACTGGATTGCTAATATAAATTGGAGTCGCTGCATTTTATACACTTTTTTTCAATATGCCTTGCATAACCACTAAGGAATAAACTCCTGTAGTGTGCTCATTGATCAGCAAAAATGGTGGAATAGTCAAAAAGCTGTGTCAAAAACTATCTACTAAAATCCTATTCAGTGATATGAAAAGGTGAAAAAAACACAGTTGGGTTGTGGTGGAGGATTGTGACTGATTGACATTTCAACACAGGTAGTTCTGGAGCAAGGTAACTTGTGGGTCTAGAGGAGGGCCATGAAAATGATCAGGGAGCTGGAATGCCACTCCTATAAAGAAAGGCTGAAAGAGTTGGAGTGGTTTAGCCTGGAGAAGAGAAGGCTTTGGGGACACCATATTGTGGCCTTTCAATACATATAGGGGTCTTATAAGGAAGATGGAGGAAGACTTTATACCAGGGCCTGTAGTGACAGAACAAGAGATAATGATTTTAAACTGAAAGGGGATAGATTTAGACTGGACATAATAAGAAATTTTTACAACGAGTGTGGTGAGATGCTGGAACAGGTTGCTCAGAGAAGCTGTGGATGCCCCATCATTGGAAGTGTTTAAAGTCAGGTTGGACTGGGCTTTGAGCAATCTGATCTAGTGAAAGATGTCCCTGCCCATGGCAGGGGGGTTGGACTAGATGATCTTTAAAGGTCCCTTCCAACCCAAACCATATTATGATTCTATGACCCAACATAATTTCAGTTTGTAATGATCTTGATTTTTAAAAATGTTCTGCTGAATCTGAAGAAAGCCCTCAATTTAAAATACAAGCTACCAAAGGGATGGATGCTGGGACTCTCCAGAGGGCCAAATAGGCAGAAAACTTGTAAGGAGCTAAAACTCTCATTTTAACCAGTAAACTGAGAAAAATTGAATTATCTGCACAAAACTTACTTCTGAGGAACCATAAAATTCTGAGGTAGAAAAATCTCAACAAAGCTTCCCCCGCCTTTTTTTTTTTTTTTTTTTTTAACTAGTGTAATAATTACACATCTCATGGCATGTAGGCCATTTGCATTTTGCAGTCATTTTCCAAACTTACTTAATCAAAAGTGACGATGTCCAGAGATCTATCATTAAATGTATAATCACAAACACACCACAGGATTGGCTCTTTGCTTCTGTGGAAGGCTGGGCATCCTGCAACCTATGCAACTTTATTAGGTAAACAACGTAATCTTTTGACCATTCCTGATTGGGCAGGATTTCATTGGTGCATTTTGTCTAAATAAAACAACTGATGTCAGAGTTGCCCTGTTCCTCTTCTTTCAGAGCTATTTATGAAGAAATTGATGTCACTGTGCTGAAGCCAGAAGTTAAAAAGGATACAGAATGCTGAAGGTGGAGGTGAAGTTTTACTGAATACACAAGTTACTCTCTGATGCTGGTCCTGGGCGCTGCTTCCTATAATCATAGAATCATAGAAAATCTCGAGTTGGAAGGGACCCACAAGGAATGTTTTTTGTAGTTTTACACACCAAACAATACATATTGGAATAGTAAGCTATGTGGAAGAGTTACTTGGATCCACACCTTGAGAATGTCTTAAATGTTTGACTGTATTCTTCAAGGTGTCTTACATGTTTTTTTTGTTTTGTTTTTTTTTTCCAGTATTGGGGCCTATTCGTATTGCTTTCCAAAGTCACCTGCATATGAAGTAACACTTGACGTCTGATAGAAGTAAATTAAACGTCTCTCACAACTACAGAAGCTTTTCTTCCAAGTTAACTATTCCTTTGTACTGCTTATCCCTCCTTATGCAGGAAATAGAACATTATGTTTAAAGAAACTACATAATCCAATTTCTATTTTGGCCTTGCTGATGTCTATGTTAATCTCCCTAGAAATTTAGAAGGGTTTTTTGATATGTAGGTCTTTTCTAAAACTGGGCCTCTTGATAGATGTCTCAAGTGCAGTTGTTATATTCGTATTCTGAATACAAATTTTGTTTTCTTTGTAAAACTCTGAGAAATAATATGATTTTTGTCTTTGTAAGAACCTGAGCTGGGACATAAGGTGCTGTCATCCATGATTAACAGAACAGGAAAAAAAGCTGCTTGTTGCTATGTTGTTGTTGTTACTTTTATTTACTTAGTAAATATTGGAAGGGGATCAGTCATTTCTTCCAGTGTTTCTGCCCTGCAGAGATTGTTGTTCTGGTGAGGGAAAAATAATCATCTACAATGCAGATGTGCATTAGTTATCCATTTATTTTAATCAAATTGTTTAAACCTGTTAATAACAGTTTTATCTTTTAATAATTGAAGTGCCTTGTCTATTTTAATGCTGAATGTAAAATCTGCACTTTAACAGATACAGTTCTCTTAATTTATAATTGATACAAAATTTGAGAACTTGGTTCAACTAGCTGGTTTTTAAGCACTGTGTTTTAAATGTTCATTGTTAAGTGGTAACAAGTTCTCAGAATTGAGCAATTTTTGTAGCATAGAATTCCAAATAAAAGCAAATGCTTATGGAGTAGTTAACCCTCAATACTTCTGAGTTTTTACCAGCTGACATGCATGTTCTAAATGCAGACAGTTTTGGAAGTATTTGAGAGTGAATCCATGGAGTTTCAAGGATCTAGTTAGCAATTTTGCAGCTAGCTGGACCAACAGAACACCTTGAGGAAGTTAGGGTTTTTTTTGTAAGCAGAGGTGAAAAGGTAAGCCTCTTTACTGTTACTTTTCTTGCATTATTTGCAATGGTCTGGACAGCAGCCTGAGAAAACAGTTGAAAATAGGATTTGGGATGGATTAATTTTCCTAAAGCTTAGTTATGTTGTTAAAACCCTAGCATACCTAACTGTAAGCAGTTTAAATAGGCTATTTCACTAAGGTAATCCACAATGAAGTGATTGCTAACTGAACTTTTCCATATTTAAAGAAGCAAAACGATTACAGATAGGTGAAGGCTGCGAAGAAACTGGCTAATTCCTGAAGTTAGAGAGCTTGTTTTATTGTTGGAATGTGCTCAGTATCCATGCAAACTTGGGCTTTCAAACTCAGGGGAAGACTCACATTTTTATGAAACTGACACTTGTCAAGGGGATATTCTTTTTCTTCTAAAACACATGGCCAGAATAAAGCAATGTGTAGAGAACTTCCAGAATCAGTTCACCTCTCAAAAACACAATGAATTAAAGACAATCCAGGTAAGATTTTTTTTTTTTTTCCTCGCCTGGATTCAAAGATTTGTCTTGATAACATTTTTTTTTTCTGAAGTACAACTGGAATTATAGATTACAAGGCTTGCTGATATATTCATACAGATGCATTTCACTTCCGTGGGATTCACCTTTTGCTGGAGAAAAAGCATTAGAGATATGAAAGTATTGATGAAAAAGTTTTAAAACTTTAATAAATACACAGTGAAGATATGACATTAATGTCATCCAGACTTTTTTTTAAACATGAGATATTTGGTACAAAAATGCATTTTAAAGGCAGCATCCATATATTTTCAAAGAAGGGCACTGTTTTTTAATTACTGTATGTAAACATAATTGAGTCTAAAGTAATTGGAAATTATTTCTGATATACCCGTTACCTTTTTAGAGTCTTAACAAAAAAAACTAGTCTTAACCTTATTAGATCTCATCCACTGAAAGGGGTAGAAAGAACTGGCCTAATAGATGAGATACTATGCTGAGATTAATTCCTGTCTGAAAATGGGTACATCACTTAAACTTGTTCTGCAACTCTTTATTTGCAAGGCTATGATAAAGTGTTATTATCCCTACCCCACAGATAATGACAAAAAGTTATGTAAATACAGGCTTACATATTCTGGTGGTGAACACCGAGTACCTGTGTGTATCTCTGATCAACTGGTAAGCTTCCAGACAGACTTTGTCAGACTTAACCTCTGAATGTGGTTTACATCCTTTTGTTTTTTTGAGGAGACACCTCTGCTATTAATTTAGCCTGCAATTCAGAGCAGTTGTTTATGTACTGCCTTTCCCATACATAAGTCTAGCTTCTTCTCTCTGTGTAGGGTTGCCCAGTGTACGGCCCTCTCAGGAGTGAAAGAGGAATCATTAACAGTTCTGATATTTTAAATGAGTTTTCTGCATGGAAACCATGCAGGAAATATACAAAGACAAAAATAAGATTATCTGCCTTTCAAGTCAGATGCTTCTGCAAGCAGTCCACAGATTTGAAATACTTACACATTTAAATTACTGTTCCTCATTCAAACATCAACAGTTAGAGCAGTCTGCTCTTACCAAATGAACTACTGATTCAGTAATAATTCAAGAGGGAGCATCATCTTCTGAATCATCCTATCCTCCTGTGCTGTGGGAGGGTTACAAAGCAATACAGTCTTCGTCTTTAGTTTTGAGATTTCATGAACTGATTAAGTTGCTCTATAAAATTAAAAACCTTTCACTGAATTCAGGTTAGTTATTTTTCAAAGTCAGCAATGCAATTTTAGATATTTAATAAATTGATTTGTTCCTCTACATTTAAAGATCTCAATTTACACTTTGGTTTAAAAATTTGCCTCATAGAATTCATTTAACATGTATCATGACAGAAAGATGGCTGAGAGGCAACCCTCCCTATTCCATGAACAGAGTTCCCTTCTGTTTTCTGATGAAGAAATGCTATTCCTAGTTGTTCCTCAGAAGTAGCATTCTAACTCCACAAGTTTAAAAAATAAAAATAAAAAATAGAAGTACATGCTTTCATAACACCAGCATATGCCCACAGTAGTTTAATAATATCATTTCATATTGCACTGTACTCCTGCAGTTTTTCCTTTTATACAAAAAAAAAGTTTCAGAACTGGCAGTCAGGTAGTAGAAGTCAAATTGTGTAGAGATTGCCCATTACTGATATCCCGGAAGTGGTAAGTGCTGTCCTTCCTTTGCTTCAAAAAACGTGTAGGAGAGGGTGATCAAATCAACTTTTGCCATTTTAGGGTCCTCTACAAATTCTGGGTCAATGTAGAAAAAGACAGGCATGTCCACTTCCTCTTGAGGATTTAGCCGCTGTTCTTCAAAACAAAAACACTGCATGGGGGAGGAAAAAAAATAATTAGAAACTATGGTGAACTTTCTCGCTGCCAAAGCAAGAGACTATTTCATCTTTTAAATCAACTCCCATTCCCCATACACCTCTAAAACCTGGGGAAGCAGCATCCATATGAGCAAGAGGACCACAGTTCTGTTCCTCTTGTGTGATAGGAAAAAAATTAGCTTTTAATGAAATGCCTGAAAGCACAAATTGGACAGGCTAGCTCCACTCATTACTGCCTGCCCTCAAAATAAGTTCTACTAAATATTATATATTTGGGAACCACTTTAATTGGACATGTAGTGCAGCTTTTTATGAAGATAAGGCTAAAAATGAACTGATGAACTGTAATTTGAAAAATTTAAGGTACTTTCTTAAAACGTTGGCATACAAAGAATACTATCGAAGATTAAAATTAGAACAAATCATTTATGAATAACAACTTGTATTTATGTAAAGAAAAATGTAATCTTCACTTGGTTCACACTTACTTGTATTTTATTGAAATACTGTCCTGCTTCAAATGGCACTACATTATAAGTAGAGATTCCAATTATTGGTTTGTCAGTAGGATTTTTCGCTTTATAAAATGCCAGTGCAGTCTCTCCTGGTACCACCTGTATGAAGTAATTGCATGGTGATTATTAATACATTGCAGCCCTCCAGTCCTGAGTCCTTTAGACTTTAGCTAGAATGAGTTTATTTTCTCTTTTGCCATTTCAAACTGATTACTCCACTACTTCACAAATATTTTGCTTATAGACAACTCACCCCATTCTAAATTAAAAGCATCAGTGATGCTACATGTGCATTTTGAATCTTATCCAGTTTGCCACAGAGGTGTCTATTACTCTCAATGTTTATCAGTAGGCAGAGCTTTTAATATGTGGATTTATACACGGTATCCTTTTTAGCAATAATCCTTTTTGGTAGCTTGATGGAATGGCAGGGTGGGTGCAACTAAAATTTAACCGCAAGAGGAAACAGAAGTTTACAGAAACCCTCAAAAGAAGAGGACATCGGCTGAGCCTTCTGAAGCAGCGCTGGGAACGCAGCCCTGCAGGGTAAGCACCAGAGCCGGCCCCAGTTGTGTTTTCTTCCAGATCAGGGCCCAAATACGCAAATCGAGCGATCTGCAGGATCGGGACGTGAGGCAACAAAACCGTATGAGGCAAAACCCGAATCCTTCCAGCTGCCTTTGTAAGTAATGCTCTGTTAAGGAGGAAAAGGGAGTCACTCACGTAGATTTCACTCTGCTGAGGCCTGAAGTTCCACTGGAGGCTGGAGTGCACGTCCGCGTTGAACGTGACCTTAACGACCCGCTCCCTCACCGGCTTCATGTTCTCGATCTGCTCCGCGCCGTGCCCCGCGCCCGTGGTTCCCCCCAGTCCCGTAGCCTCGGCAAAGGGAAAGGCCGCGGTCAGCAGCGCCGCTCGCTTCCAGCGGCCCCGCGCTCCGGCGAGGGCGGGCAGGGGCCGGGGGCGGCCCCGGCCCGGGCCCCGCGGGTACCTGGCAGTAGAGGCGGTAGAGCGGCACGGCCGCGTACGACATCCCCACCATGCCCACGGCGGCGGCGGCGATGTAGGTCAGCGCCGTCCGATTCCGGCGCCGC
>VXAA01002401.1:414443-437053 GCA_013399115.1 Anseranas semipalmata
GCGGGCCGGGCCGGGCCGGGCCGGCGTCGTGCTGCTGAGGGGAGGGAGCGCTGCAGCGGAGGGGTCGCCATCGCTCACCCCGCTGAGGCGCGGGGGGCTCCCGCCGGACCCCGCCGTTATCTCCTCCCTCCCTGCCCAGCCAGACCGCTCGGGCGGTGGTTTGCGTACCGAGGTAACTGTCCCGGCCCCTGAGGGTCGGCGGGCTTTTCGCAGCCCCCCCCCGGGCTCTGCCGCGGTCGGCGGGTGGCTGCGCTCCGGACGGGCTTTGTCCCCGCGCCCCGCCAGGAGCGGGTTGAGGCGGCGAAGGCCGCTCTGAGGCGGCCGCTGCCCCCTCCGCGTCCCCCAGCCGGGCGGGGGCTGGAAGCCCGGGCAGCCGGGATGTGGGGACCCCGCTCCCTGCCTCCGGGCTCGGGCCGCGGCGGGTCAGCCGGCAGCGGGTTGGAAGCCGCCTTTGTGCCCGCGCCCCGACGTTCTGCCGGCCCCGGACGGGTGCTGAGGGGTTCCGTGTCGGCGCGGAGCCGCGCACCGGTGTGAGGGCGTCCTGACAGGGCGCCGCAGCTCTTTGTCTCCCTGCCGGGCTCAGGGCTTTGTGGATGCCGGCCCCGATGCGTTTGTTCGCTTTTCCAGCGGTGCGTTATAGCGTGCTCAATTTCATCTCTTTTGTGTTTTGCTTTGGCTTTGTTGAAGCACAAAATATTGACGTGCTGCAAAGCAATTGAGCGCTGTTTGTAAACAGCGGTAACTTCGGGGCAGGCGGGTTCAGGCAGTCACGAATGCAGCGTGTCCCGGCAGGGCTGGCCCCGTGCCCGGTCACAGGCTTTGCCTTGGCACCGCCTGGACTTCGCTGCTTCTCTTCTCTTTTGCTGGCTCCAGTAACGTGAATCACACGGTGACGCTGGCAGCTCCCGGTGCCGCTTCATTTTCCATATAGATGCGTTGAATAAGAGAGCGATAAATCCTGGAGTGAAGCTATGTTGTAGTATTTCTTCTGCGTTTAGTTGGCATTATTTTTGGATCTTCAGCGGGAGATCTGAAAACTCTTGCTGCCACCTACTGCAGGAAAACTTTTGTCTTTGAGAAATGCATTTATCACTTCTTCATACAGGGATATATAACCTGCATGAACTTGTGTGTTGCTGTGAAGGCTGACCCTGTGCACCTGGAGCCGACTTAATTTCAGCCCAGCTGCGTAGCGTGTGGCTGGTACCGCCAGCACCTGCTGCCATCTTTTGCCCTCACATTGTTCAGGGAGCACCTTTTACCCCTCACACTGTGTCCCCAGAGCAAGATGGTTTTCGATCGTTGGCCATGTGAGGGCTTAATTATACAGCTCATAAGGTCAGGAAGACTTGCCACTGACACAAACATATTTTTGCATTAGTGCTTTTGCAGTAATTTTTCAAATGGCTGTAAATAAGTACGTTTATGACATGCATTTCTTATGGACCTATTGTATGCACTAATAAAAATACAGCGTGAATTACTGATTTTTGCTGTGTTAGTACGTAACCCATCTTGCATGCCTTGTGGCCCCTGTCTTACATACTCAATGCAGGAATTCCAGATGTAGTGAATACTAGATGACAAGTTAAAAAAATGTGAAAAACAAGACACTCGGAACACCTTATCTTGTTCATAACAATATTACTTTCACCTAACCTTTGCTAGAAGAAAATCAGACATTATTTTTATCTTTCACGGTTATGTTATTTTATCCTGGTATTTCAATCTGAATGACTTTTTTTCTTTGGGGGGGGGGTTAATCACGGGGAGTTCAGGTTTACTTCTATTTCCTACCTCATAAATTAAGAGTAAATTAGGATGACAGATGTTTTGGTACAATATACAGCTAAGTCTGAATTATCTGCTTACTGTTTTCAGCACTGAAGTGTATCCGGTTTATGATGGAAATTCTCTTCTCCCACTTGATTTCTGCTAGTCAGTAAAAAATAAGAATTCTTGTCAATGTCTGAAAATAAACGTAGCCATGTAAATTATAAAAAGTGGTTTCTCCTTTTTTACAGCAATTATTATCTTGGTTATGAGCCAGTGCTTCGTGTTTCAGAATTCTTCATTTTGAATTTTTACTAAAATTGAAGATGTCCAATACAGATCCCCTAACAAATCTGAATAAAAAGTAAGTACCTTTTTTTTTTTTTTTTTCCCCACGTATAAGAATACAACAATTACTGGATTGTAATATGAAAATTCTTGCAGTTTCCTTAGTAGGATCTTGTTTTGATGATGTCCTAAAGAAAAATAACTTTGATAGTGAAACAGTCTGAAGCAACTTCTTACAAAAGGTAATACCAACATCAGTGAATTTACACATAAAGGGAAGAAATAGCTCTAAGGCTTTTCATCAAGTTAATCACCACTCAGTTTAAACTGGTTCTCCAGAGATAAAACTTCACGTAGAAATTCCTTAATGCTTTTGAAACTATGAAAACATACTTGTAAGGTATGTAGTAAATTACTTGTGCATATAGGGTAACTACAGCAAGATAACACACTGAATGGAGTTTATGTATTATAATACATTATTTTTTCAGAATAATATATGTTTGACTTCACTGTTTTATGTGTAGTGCTTTGGAACCATCTTTTTTTTTTTTTTTTTAACCAATGCTATGGGATATACAGTGATAGTCATGTTAATTCTATAAACTGTAATGTTATGCACTTAAAAGTTGGGTCAAAGTCTAAATGACAAACCTGGATTCAGTCATGACTGAAAATCATAAGTCCAGACTCCTCCGAAACTGCTGAATAACCATGCCAACGCTATAATCAAAAACCATAATTAAAAATGGGCACAGACAGCTCTTGCTGGACTGTGTCATGTTTACTGTATTTATGCATTAGATTCCAGCTAGTAGTACTTAAAAGCATTGTCAAACAATTTAGCATAGATTTTGAATTATACCACTCTGTGAATAACATGATTAAAAAAAAAAAAAAACACAAAGCGTTTAAAAAAAAATTAACTTCCTTTTTACTGGGATCTGAAGAAGCAAATGCTCTGATTGTCAGATGGGAATACAGAGTGTGTAATACAAAGGTATATCTTTAAAACAGCTATTTTTTGTTCTAGGTTCATATGGAAGGTATATTGTATAAATAGTTACTAGATCACTGTATTCCAAAAGCAATTTTTCAAATAAGAAATGAACATGAAATTTGCGCATATAACCATACTTGAGCTACATTGTGATGCAAGGCTATCATTTTCTATACTTCTTTCCTCTGGGAGCCAATATTACTGTACATTGCTTTAAGAATATAGTTGATTAGACGTTAATTGAGGTTTACCTAAACTTTAAATAGCATATTTCTTCTCTACACAAGGGGTTAGCCTCAAACTATTTATGCTTCTTCTTAGTTACAATGTTGCTCAAGCTCTTTTTTTCAATGTTTTGCAATTGCCACATAATGATATATGTTTTCTTTTAATCTTTATGACCTAATAAGGAAAATACATTTTTGAATAATTAGTATTTTGGGGATAGATCAGAAAAAAGAGTTTGTTCATGGTATCTCTTGTCTGTGGTCCTTAGTGTCATAATGGATTTTCACCTTTCAGGGTTAGTGAACATGAAAAGTTATGGTTGCATAATTCACTTGTATAGGATTTTCATAAAAGCCCTTTTTTATTTATAATAAAAAGATCTTGTGAATCTTGCTACCAAAGATTATGCAGATCTTTTTTACCATCTGCTAAATTATCCTGTAATCCTTCTCGGTTGCTAAAGCATTACAAAATTTCTTTGGGGAGAGTTGAGTCATAATTAATAATGTTGCCAAAGAGAATAGTTTACTGTCTGTTTGAAAACAAATCTTAGTCTGCTTGCTGCACAAAGTAACAGATAATCTCTCTTGAAAAATTTAGTCTTATTCACAGATACTAGATTTTACGTTTTTGTTGTTGTTGTTGTTGTTTTTTTAACTGTTACTATGTTCCTAGCTCTTTCTAGGAGTAAAAAGTAATTTATATTCCACAGAGTATGTTCTTGAAAGGCAGAGAACTGGCAAAAGAAGCAATACCAGTTTTCTATGACTCCTTTAGAAACAGTAAAAACAGCACAGTAGCAGAATTTTAAGGTAAAGAGGGATAGAAGTCTTGGGGATGAGTTCAGGAAGCTGAACAACACATAGTTTTACCTTGAAGGAATGGAGGAGCAATTTTTGAACAAGTGATGTATTTCTGATAACCAAACTCTAATAAAAAAAAGGTTGGAGCAATAAGGAAGTTAATGCTACTTTACATCTGCATATATTGTTGGGAAGTTTGTCATGCTTGGTTTAATAAAAATCAATTTCTGATTTTTAATAATGGAAATGCATAACCTTGAGTCATATTTTTAATTGTGTGCGTGTTTCTACTGCAGAAAGCATAACACTGTGAACAAGCTATATTGGTCTGAGTGATTTCTTTTGACAAATGCTTTGTATACTGATACCACAAATTGAACTCCACTGATGCTAAGAACAGTGAAAATTTTGTTGTAGAAAAGCTATTGGTATTTTATCTGCCATCTTCTGTAACCTTGCCTGGAGCTAATCAAATTGATACGATGCTTAAAATATCGTGACTTTTCCTTCTTTGGTCTAACACCAGTAACACTAGCAGAATTAAACTGATTTAGAAAAGACTACAGAGGCACACATTTTCAACACTGAATGTATGTGAGCAATCCAAATGAGGCCAGTTAGAGTCCTTCACTTTGTGGGAATTGGGAAGGCTGCTTCAATGTTCCCACTTCCATCATCAGACTTTTCCTCAGTCTTCTGTAGGTCACTTCACCTTTCTGCCTGTCTTGTGTTCTTGGATTGCAGGCTCTAGGGAGTGACCTCAAAATTCTCAAACACCACCTAACACATTGCTTATAAGCAAAAAGATTGTTTTCCCAGAATGATTACATGCTAATAAAACCACAGTTACTATAACTTACAGTAAAAAAAAAAAAGTGCATGAGCTAAGCATATGCATTCCTTGCATAGCCAAGCTGTCCCACTGTGCGGCTCTAGACGCTGACAGATGCTGTCTCATCACAGGGTTACTCCCTGCTTTAGAGAGGATTCATCTTTCTGCTTAAAGGCCTTAGTGAACACGGAATATTTGGTTTTCATTTTAAAATGTAATCTTTTTAAGATCTTCTAGAAAGCAGGGCAGTAATAGGAGTGTGTCTTGTGATGTAAATGTGGAAGAAAACAGTAGGTAAGCAAACTGACGTCAAGCTCAGAACTTCCGAAAATACACGTATCTCTGCAAAGACCAAGCCTCATATCAGAACAGTCTTACCTCTGGAAATAGTTGTATATTTTTTCTTTTTTTGAACTATTCTCAGTGTAATGACAGAAATTCATTCCTTTAGGTGATTTTCTGATGCTCCATCGGGTCTGTTGAAATAAGAAGGCACTGCAAAGCTATGTGGCTTTTTTGATAGCTCAAAGATGAAGTATTTCTGGAAGTAGGCATGGAAATATAGGGGATAATTTTTGAGGCTCAGTTAGATTAAGAATGCCAATTCTGAGCATTCAATAGGAAGTTAAAATGTTTTACATTTAAAAAAAACAAGCCTCAGAAACAGAAGGTTCACAGATCATTTCTAGGAAAATGTAACTTAGAGAATCTTATCTACTTTTCACCTACTTATGCTATAAAAAACATCAGGATATAGTACCAAAATGTGATCATTCTTTACACCAATTTTACTTGTTTTCACAAAAAACAAACATGTCAGCATCCATTTCTACTGAAAATATATAGCCCAAGTTCTGTGTTAACTTCTGACTGTTGGATATTGAAAGGCTAAAAACCAAGTTAAAGCATGACACAAGTCAATTCCGTAATTGAGAATGCAAAGTAATAGCATAATGGCATTTGTTTAATGCTTTCAGTCTGTCTGCTTTGTGGGCTTTCCCTTTTGTGTGTGGATGTATATAACCCAGCCTGCTAGGCAGGTTGCTTCAGAAAGGTCGTGAGGTACTGCTTTTGACCTTGTTTGTAGGGAGCATGTAAATAAATAACCGGAAGAACATGAATAAATAAGTTTAATTATTTCATTTGATTGCTGCTGTTAGATACAGATTGCGTAATCACAGTTTTAGTAAATGCAAGGAATTTTTCCCTCCTTTGTACTTATCAGTCTTTAAAGTTGCTACAAATTGACATTTCAAACAGAGAAAAAGTAAACATCGCCTGGATAGCTGAATCAGTCCGTGTGACGCAGAGGGTTTCAGAGAAGATTAAGTAGGCAGAGACACTCGTCTCGGGCTCCGTCTGGTTGGTTTTTGTTTTTGTTTTTGTTTTTCTCGGTTAGTAGCAGAAATTGTTTTTGATGTAACCTTTATCCAGTTGAATTGGAAACCTCCAGAGTATTTTGGTTGCTTTGTCATTGTATTTTCTGCTGTACTGAAGAATGTCCTTACTCTCACCTGGAGATGAAGATGAACCAGAGCGTTTTGATGGTCTTTCTCTCTTATACTGGTATGCTTAACCATTGGCTTCTGAAGGCGTTTTCCTAGCCTGTAATTGGGAAAAGTACAGTTGAGATAATTTAAAAGTTGTAGCCATTTTCAGCTGCTTCTTTCTTTTCAGAAGCAGCCAGAATTTATTGTTTAGATTTTGTCTAAGTGTCAGGTAATATTTATTCTTGAGGGGAGGGTATTATTCTTCCACTGATAAGTCTAGCTAAATATTTTGTTTGTGGACATAAATGACTAATAATTTCTAAGGAATACAGAACGGAATAATATCTGGAGCCACATGTTCTGATAAGTCTCTAGAAGGTATAACAGAAAGCTGTTGAACTTCTTTGTATATGTTGATAACAAAGTAATAGAAAAAAGGATCAAAAATTTCATTTTAATTGCCTTTGTTAGAACATTTGCACAAAATGATACACACTTAGTCTATTAGCATTCCAGGACTTCGGCTGAAGTGTTGTTTAATATTTTTTCATAATTTCAATACAAGAAAGTCAAGTTGCACGTTTTGTCTGGTCTTGTTTGTTTATTTCAGCTATTGCCTCACATCTTTTTTCCTCTATGTGCTAAAAGCCTGCTTGTAAGGAAAGAGCAGTGACATTTAATTGATTAATTTGCATCTTTTTCTACAAAGAACACTGAAATTATTTTTGTTACTGATGCCAATTGGTTTATATTCTCTGCATCCTCTTAGTCAGAATTGATTTTATGTTAGATCTCTCTTGAAAGCGTTGCCTGTTACTTCTAGAAATGTAGATCCTTTCATATTTTGTGCTCCGTGCCCAAATTTGATAATGTCATGATCTTATAGTGTGCATACTGTAAGCTATGTATTCCTTTGAAAGACTTAAAATCTGAGATTTGATCTTTTAAAACTTTACAAAAATAAACTGTGTAAAGCTGAAGCTCAACATTTGTTCTTGCTTTTTTTTTTTTTTTTGAAAGTTATGGTTAAACTAATAATAGTAGTCTGTGCATGTGTTGAGATAGCTTGATTTGCTGCTCTTCATTCTTCACTAGTGATACCTTCAGAAGATAAGGAGAAAGTACGGTATTCTTGATGGACTGTTATGGTAATAGTGTGCAAGGAACAATTAATTAAGGAAAATGCAGTTGAGATCTCTATTACTGGAGACAGTACATATTAAATAATAAATGACTGTCATCTGTGGATCTCTGCAATGTGCAAGCTGATGACTACTATGTGAAAACTGCTGAGAGTATGGCAGCACAAAGAAATAATAGTAGTAAGAGGCAAGACAGGAAAAAAATGGAAAGAATAATTGCTTATTTTAAAGATCATTTTTTCTTGTCTAAGTTTTCAAAGATGGACACAAATCAGGACAGACCTATAAAGAACATGACTGGTAGATTGAATTTCAGCTTTGAAACAGTTTAAATTCATGGGATAATTGACATGCCAGTACGCAGTAATACTGCAAAACGGTCTGCTGCTGTAGTATAGAAGTAGTTTACCCGAAAAAGCTTTGTTAAAGAACTAACAGACATCAGGGTTTATTCTTCCTTTCAAACTGTGAAAAAGTAGAAGTAGTTTGGTTCACTTTTAGCCTTATGAAGTGTGTCTTATGCTCTGTCACACAGTAGCAAGGTCATCTGCAGTCTTAGCAGTGGCAAAATACACTAACCAGGCTTCGTCATTGCTTGTTGGCGTATGAAACAAATACTGAGAGGAATAATGCAGTGAAAATTATACATTTGATGCATAAGCTTCCTGTTTGTTTTAAAGATTAATTATTAGATCTGTTCTTATGGCCAGCTTTTCTAAAGCAAAGGCTAATTTTGCAAATACTTGGGAACTTGAGATTGTGAACAATTTGGTTTTGGTTTTTGTTTTTGTTTTTTAAGTGCTTACGCCTTGATAAAGGACTCACCCAATTTTCTTATACAAAAATGAAAGAATCTGGGATGCTCTTTAGGACCTAAATCTCTTGCCTGGAATTTAGGAACATTTGGACCTTCTAGATTTCTGTCTTTCCTGGCCTAACGCCTTTTAGTGGCATGTACTCCAGATTTTGCAGAAATACTGATTTTTTTCAGGCTTGGAGTTGAAGCTGTGTGCTGGATTTGGTTGTGTGGGAGGATTTGGGTCACTATGTCCTCCGCTTTGACCCCCCTATCCCCACTAATGAATTCTAGTTGTTCCATTTCACTGCAACATCATGCTCTAGAAAATACTACTCGTTATCTAATATAGAATAATATGTATGTAGGTCAAAACAGAAAAACCTAAATGGTGCTTGTATTTTTTTTTAGAAGGCTTCTGGTGAGTCTTCGCCAAAAATGTTATAGTAGGAGGACAGAGGATCTATGATACAACTTGGTTTTTCTATAGTAGTTTGTCAAAATGAAAATTCACAAGTGATAAAGGGTGGACTATTACTCTGGACTTATAGGAACTCTTAATATTTTACATTCTCACAGCAATATGCTGGAAATATTTCTGATGGAATTGTAAATCTAGGTTTCAAGGCTCTAAGTTTACTTTGTATACTTATTTAATTCTTTACCATTATCAAGTGCCTATAAAATACTCACCTGCCTTTAGACAACTGCTAGTGCCATCCTGGAATTCTGACCTGGGTTGGAGGGTATACTGAGGAGCAGGCAATAGCATTTGGAAAGAAGCCTTTATAAACAGAACAATGTTGAATAAGAAGTGAGAGACAGAAGGGAAAAGTTTATGTTCATGAATAACCACAAAGTTGTATGTTAGATATCTTAGAAAATGTTTTTATATACGCCGTCTTAGCTGTGGTTCTGTTTTAATATTCATTACCTGATCTAAGATGTTATGATGTGTTTTTCTTGCCTAACATTAAGCTAAACCAGGTTGTGGGATTTTGCTTCTACTTAATCATAATCCTTTTATTATAAGCAAAGTGGGATTCAGAATTCAGCCTGAAGTGATTTGGGGGGAAAGGAAATAAACTAAGTATACTTGATTTCACCCTTAACATCTCATATTTATGATGAATAGATTGAGTTTTCATTGGAGGGGAGGGGTGGCACAGGAGTATCAAATAAGATACAGTTGTCAGTCAAGAAGACAAGTTTTGGTTTGTATTAGAGTTAAAAACATGGTCACTGTAATTTCTTCTGTATTAACATAGCTTTACATACATTTTTTGTAATTAGGGATTTAATGATTTTTATTTTATTTTATTTCATAGGACAATTATGGGCCCTCATGGAATCAATCGAGCTGTTCACCGCATTTCTTTTTCTGATTGTCAAAATGGATTAGGTAATTAAATTGCACATTCTGTTGATTCAATCAGATCTAAAAGCACCTGGTGAACTTTTCCCGTTCACACTAACATCAATAGAAGTGTAATTTATCCGCCTGTTATGGATTTGACAGTAAATCCATTTAGCACAGAAGATAGAATAACAATTTCTTGCCTGTTTCTTTTGTTTCTTTTGCAGGAGTTAAAATTATTGGAGGTTACCGGGCACAAACAGCAGAAGATTATGGGATTTTCATAAAGAGAATTCTACCTGGAGGGGTTGCTGCTGTAGATAGTAAGTAATTTAAAATATTTTGTTGCAAACCTGCTGTAAATAAAAAGCTGTGCAAACAAGTCTTCTTTGTTTTAATTTGTGGATGAGGATATTTAAAGTAGCAGGATTTGTGATACTGTAGCTTACTTTAGGTAGAGAAATGAAACTTGGACATTTCATGTGGAAAGCTTGTAATGCTCCCAGTTAATGGAAATCTGTTCAAACCTAGCTGATGTGAAAGCAAATGACAATCTTTCAGCATTGTTAAATAAGTGTTGAGACAGTGAATCTCTGTTAATTTGAAAGGCAGAGGAGTGTTTTTTCCTTTAGAGAACCAGTATTTCTAATGAGTTCCAATAATAATACTAGGCAGCGTGTGCAATAATAAAGTTACAGAATATACTTCTGTCCTAGGTCAGTATATGTGGGGCTTTTTTTGAGATTCCATCTTGTTTTACGCAGATTGATAATTTAAAATAATCTAAATTACTTCAAAAGTGATAGTTCCTACCCTTGAGACTTGAAAAAGGTTAAAAATAAAAATGGTTCTAAAAAAATCTTTTAGAGATGTCTTTATTAAAGTATAAAACGTTAATGTATTTATGCATGGTAGCTTACAGGTAAGTTATTGGCAACATTCAGCCAAAGTTAATTCCAAAACTATGAACTATGAATTCCAGTGCTGCAAATATCTGTGCTATGTGTAAATAATACAAATAATATTTATTTTCAGTGGCTATTCTGTGATTACTAAGACTGATAGATAGTCATTAGTCTGTCACAGTAGCATAGATAAATTAGGATCAGAACCTAAGCTGCTAAATGTCATGAGGTTGTTTATGCATTAAATCACATAAAATTGAAAGAAAAAAAATGTTTTATTACCATGATATAATATGTTCACCACTTTCCTGTTGATTCATGAATTGATTCATGATTTCATTACAAGGCCGTTTGCTCACGGGAGACCTCATTTTGGATGTCAATGGAGAAAACTTAATTGGAGTAACCAATGAAAGGTACGTTTGTACTGTTGACTAGATGTTTATTAGAGCTTGGAATTTATTTATTTATTTTGACCATATCGACCACTGATTAAAGACCACAACTCCACTGAGGTCATGGGAGTTGGACTGGCAATGAATTTATCCTATGAATCTAGTTATGCAAAACCATCATAGAAAAGTGACAGGAGTTTAAATGCTTTTGTAATGGCAGAATAAGCTAGTTTCTTAATGATGCAGATTATAGAATGTATGTGAAAATAGCATTAGAACATGTTAAGCAGTTAGGATATTTTTATATCTATGGTGTTAGTTGAATACGGTGAGAATAAATGGTGCAGCTAACAAGTATCATTGTAATGGGACAATTAAGGAGGCATTGCTTAGAAAAAAATGTAGGATATTTTTGATGGTTTCTATAGCTGGATCACCAGACATCAATGTGAAGCCTAGTTTTTGAGTTAGATGTAGAATTAAAATTCAAAGTAAAATTACAGTATATGTTGCTGAGTGAAATCCTGAGCAATGGAGCATATTTGAGCAGTATTCTTTTTCTGGTGTAGGCTGTTAATCCTGAAGGAGGTCCAGGAGGGCAGTAGGATGGACCAAGGAGAGATGGGGACAAGGGAAGGGAAAGAGAGGGCAATCCCAGTTTATTCCTGTCACCAGGCACAGACTTACCACAGTATGTCTTTTGCTCAGTTCTCCAGTGCTTAATTTTGCTTATGCTGCTGACAAGCTTTTTTCGCTGTATCTGGCAGTCAAAATTATTAATTAAATTAAGAATTTGTTCATTTTCCCACCGTTTTAGCATTACCTACTCTGTACTTCTTGACAGAACCCTGGTATATTTAACTGATTATTTTCCCCCTGCCTTCTAGGGCCGTTGACATCCTGCGAACAGCTTCAGCATCTAATCACATGTCTCTTCTAGTTGCCAGAGATGAAGAAGCAAAGTAAGAGAAAAATAAAACATTGCTTTAACCTCAAAACTGACAAAATCCAATGCAGTACTTAAGGTTGAGGGGACAGGGTTTCATGCATTTTTCTTTCAGTTTAGGATTAATCAGAAAATTGCAGCAGGTGTCACAGTTTTCTATGTTACATTTGATAACAATTTGTTTTGCTAGTGTTCTGGGCAGTGAGGAATGGAATACTCAGTTCAATGAGACTGTTCGCATCAATTACAGTGGTAAGCTCTGGCCAATTGCAGTTTAATGAAAAGGATTGAAATGTTATGTTACCAGTTAATACCCTTAAAATTATTTGCTATAATAATAGTATTTTTTTAACACTTCTCACATTTTAAAATAATAAAAAATGAGGAAATACATTAGATGTACAGTACCACAAAACTGTGTGATTTAAGCTGGTCTTTGCCTTGGCAAATTTGGTTATTTTTTACCCTCAGGAGTTTGCTTTTCAGTCTCTAATGAGCTCTGAATTAGTTTGGATAAATAGGTTAAACTGTTCTCTACAGCAGGTAGTCCAAAATACCTTCATTATAAGGAAATTTATGTTAAATATTGCTTTAATCTTGTTGTCTGAAGTTAAGCATATAAACCAATATTGGCACAGAGTCATAGGAAATGTTAGGATCCAGGTCTGTATCCACTTCTGACTTAAATCTCTAGAGGAAATTACTGTTACACAACTATGTTTGATAATCATTGCAAGAGTATCTGCTGTTATTTGCCATTCCTAGGATGTTCCACTTAAAATAATATGTCCAAAAAGGAATTTTCTCTAAATTCCTTTAGTCTTTTGTCTGACTTAAGTTTCCTCTTTCTGCTCCTTTATTTTTATATTTGACAGAAATTTAAATGACTCTGTACTGTAGCCTCTGATCTCTCCTTTTTTCAGCCTGCCTAGATACGTGAGGTCCACTCTTAATCTGCTTTTATCTAAAGCATACTGACCTAGTTCCTCTAAACTCCTTGAATAATTAAAACCCACCAGTCCTTTTACCATTCTGGTGGTATGCCCAGTGGCCTCTACAGAAGGTGCTACTCCATACAGTCCCTCACTCAGACACCTCTGAATGAATTTCTTGTGACTATATGGTCCTGTGATAAAATATTTGATTTACGCTTAACTGTGTTTGTGTGTGTTCCCTGGGTTTGAAATTAGTTCAATAAATTTTGTCTAAATTTTTGTCTTTTTTTTTTTAATAATACAACGGACTTCAATAAACCTGTCACTGGAATTACGTAGGAATTACATTTACTGCAATCAGTTAATTTATGTCCTCTCTCTCTCTAATTCTATAATATTAATTTGATGATGCTTCTGGCTTACAACATTCTAGATTTTATTTTATTTTATTTGTAATCTTTTATTACTGAGGTAGTCATAGCTTAGATTATTAAAAAAAATGTTTTTTTTTCTGTTAGGCTGCATTTAATATTAGATTACTAAGTACTTGTTGCTTTCTCTTTAACACATGTAATACAGGATCTTCATCTCTGCTGCTTTTTGGGCAGTTTGTTATAGTAGGTTTGATTTCTGCAAAGAACTTCCACTTTTATTTTTGATGATTATTTTTTTCAACAGTGCACCTGACCATTTTTTCCTTTCTGTAGAAAATGAGAGCAAACTATAACTTTATTCGTTAATTGATAAGTGTCTTCATCTGATTTGAATTTTTTAAGATTCATTTAAAGGCTATAAAATCATATTTGTCTTAAAAGAAATGTGATTATTAATCAGATTTACATTACTGCTACAAGCTTCTAGCTTACGTTCAGTAGTTGAATTTTGTTTTTCTTCTCAAAACTATTGTGGAATGAATGAATGAATGAAAGAGAAAAAACCTGCAGCATATTGAAATAAAAAGTGTAACATTGAATTTTACCTAAATAGTTGAATAAATTGGCGATATTTCTAATGAAATCTGCTGTAAAAGATCAAACAGATTTATATATTATCTATCTATCTATCTATAAAATAAATCAAAAAGTGCAAAAAGCTGGGTCAGAACAAGGTTTACTTCTTAATCATTTCCAATTTGGATAAACTGATATGGTTAAAAACAACACAGAAAATTTATCACAGTTCATGTTTCAAAGTAGCTCTTATCAGAAGAAAAGAAAGGAGATCAGCTTGTTATTGTGAGTTCACTTGCTTTTCTACTGTAGAAAGTATAGCAAGAAGCACGACAGTATAGCCAAGAAAACAAGACTGCCTTTGGAGTGAAGATACACATAGGCAACAGAGAATGTGCCTGCCTAAATCCTGTGGATCAAGTCTGAATTTATATTTTTTTGTAGGAAAGGCAAAAATAAGTTCTAAAGCTTTACACAGAAAGATGAATCAAAACTTGCTTTTCACAGTTCACCATGAGGTTAGAACAAGAGCTATTTGCAACTTCTGTTTTGATAAAATGGGCATAACTTTGTGCTTTATTACAGCAAGAGATCTTGGTTTCGGTGCTTCTTCATATGTATATGTTGTGATAAATTTTTCAAGGCACATATAAGAAAATAATTAGATAGCGAGCAGATAGCCATTCAGACTATTACATAGTTCAGACTGCTAACATTTTTTCACAAACATTTAGTCTTCCTGTTTGATTGTGACTGGTGTTACTCTCAATCCTGTATATTAGTTCTGTAGAACAAGACATTACTGTGAATGAGAAACGATAGCTCAAATACTCATCCACAGCTGAAGAATTGCCATTTATTACATCAGCTGGAGCTTTTTAAAAAAGATTTAATAATGAAAAAGATAAGCAAAACCCAAGCACACAAAATATAATGACATCTACCTCAGATGAAATAGACCACATATTTCTGAGAAAGCCAAACAGAAGTTAAGAATTTGCATCTGTTTTACTTCTTCTTGAATAACTAATAAATATTTCTTCTATACTCTTTCTTGACCGGGGCTAATGCCACAACCTTGTTTGCCGTTCTCTTCTAGGTTCTTGTTCAATATAGTTGAAGTAAAAACATTCTTTAAAAATACCATTATGGTATGGGTATATTATCTGATTCCATCTAATGTAAATAACTTGTTTTGGACCTAAGTAATACCACTTGTCTTATTATCTGTAGTTGATTTGAACTACAAGTTTTGAAAGTTTTGAAATCCAGGGTAAAGAGAGGTAATAATTAAGCTTTTCTACCAATAGTCTGTTTCATCCATAGTCTGTTGCTATTCCATCCTCATCTTTCTGTACTACATTATGTTTTTCTTGCCTCTTCTGAATGTTTTCATGTCTGTCAGGGCTTTACTCCGTTAGTTAAGGATGGGCTTTGTTTTCTGAGGAAGAGTAACTATTCAGCAGAGACACTAGCAGATTTCAAAGGGTGCGTTTAGAACTAATGCCAAGTCCTGACAAAGAGGATCTTTTTATTCCCTCAGGAAGGAGTTTCTTGACCTGATGGATAAGTATGGCTCTCACAGTGACACCAACTCTGCAAGAAGTTCTCCAACACAACTATTAGCTGGTGAGAGATTGCTTCCTATCCTGACATAATCTTGTAAGACAATCTTCATACTTCTGTGGACTAGATGCCAGCACTGAAAACTCTTCCTTTGGGGGAAGGGTATATTGGAGCAAGAGAAAGTCAGGCAAAACACGTGTTTACTTATGACTTTAACATTTACTTTGTAGTCTAAACATGTAACTTGGCTGGTTTGTGTGTCAGTTTCCCCAGCTCTAAAATAAACATTGTAACATCTACTTTCAGCAATTTTAATGAATGGATAGTGTGAACAGTGTTTGCTATCTGTAGATGAAAGGTACCATGAGATTTCAAAGTACTAATAAAAATTTGAGCTAGAATACCATAAATTCTAATGCTCATGGAATTGTTGCCTAGTTAGAATGTCTTTATACAACATGGTCAGTTACTCTTTAGGAAAGGCAGTTGTGATGTTTTTTTGCACCCAGTTTGAAAAAAAGATTTTTTTTTTTTTTTAAGAATTTTTTTTAAATAATTATTCCTGGAATCCTGGCTCAATTCTTAGCTGTATAGACTTAAACTTTCTTTTGGTTGTCTGATTGCTTACAGTTTTCTGCTTTCTAACATGAAATTAGTCCCACTGAAACACTTAAATGAGTTGAAATTTTGTGCTTTTTCCCAGATGTGTGTTTCACTTCTTTTTTCACTGTTTCTATTCTTTAAGGAAAACCTGTAGACAGCGTTTCGTCTGGGTCATCCTCGAGGTCACAGAGTCCTCAACTGAATCCAAAGGATATTATGAACACCTTCAGCAGAAATAATTCTGTCCCAGCACCATCACCAAAGCTTCCAAAGTAATTCTGAAAGCTGATTGTAGCCCTCTTGTGTGAGATGTAGAAAATGCTGTATTTGGCAGCTCAGGGAAATTTTGGGTTGAGCATTGAAGTGTTCAAAATTATTATTTTTTTAAATACTGTAACATAATACCATTGATATTGCAAACTTTCAGGTTTTACAAGTTATTTTTCTCCTCGTTTTTTCTCATTTATTTATTGTTTATGTGATAAAAGTAGATTAATTAGGTTGACTGTTGATCTTAGTATCTCGTAATGAATTAATGCTTCTGGTTTATGTGTACCTAGGTAGCCCCTTGGATATATATAGTAGGGAAGTTTAGTCTTGCAAAATAATATATTGGTTCCTCTTGTAACTGCCTGAAGTAACACCTGAAGTTGCTGATTTTGTAGTAAGCAGGCAGTGTAGTGCTTGAACACTGAGATTGTGTCCATTATTTCTGTTCGTTACTGTGGTACATATTTTTGAAATCAACAAGATAGACACTATATCATTTGTGGGTCTCTAGCGAGTATCTAGATCTGTGAAGTAACTCTTCTTTTTTGCTTTCTCTTCCTTTGGATAGTGCATTTCAGATTATCTCTGTTTCCAAAGGAACAAGCCTAGGTTTGAATATTGTAGGAGGAATTGACAGAAATGAAGGGCCTTTGGTATACATTCAAGAAGTTATTCCTGGTGGTGACTGTCATAAGGTAGGTAAAGAGCTTTCCTCTCCGCACTGCTCAGTCCCCTGTACTTTTGCCTTTATTTTGTACCTACTTCAGTATTACATATATACAGTTATATTGTACATTCAAATTTCATTTGTGTTTCTTTTGTGTTTCTCTTTGCTCTCTCCCTAGACAGAATTGTCTCATTACACGATAGCATGGTTACATATTAATGAAAATTATTCATGAGTTTGTGTGAGGTAAATGAGGATCTTATTCTCCAATTTACATAGCAGAAAGTAAAAAAGCAATTTTTTTAACAGGTCACATGATACAAGATAAATCAGCAAGGATGGGACAGACCTACAGATTGCATCTTTTTGTTTTTCCCTTGGACATTCAGAAAATCACTTTCCCTTGGACTTGGTTTAGCTGAATCCTTGCAGTTGAAAAGCGTTGTGTAGGCAAATAAGAATAAAAAAAATCTGATAGTGCAGACTAATAAAATATATGAATCAGTACTGATTACTATTTTCATTTATGACAACTGCAATATGTGAATCAGGAGGTCTTGTAGGTTTTAAAAAATGAATAAATAACAACTGTCTGGTTCAAGTACACAGAGCTGTTTATCCAAGTGTCTTCTTGTCATGTTATTATGGTTATTTTGATGTGTAGATAAACCACTGTTTGCCATCTGCGATGAGTTAATTTCACAAGCAAAGAGTTTTGTCCCCAGTCTTAAACTATTTGTGACTGAATATTTGTAGATTAAGGTTAATCCCAAAAGGCAGAGATCGACAGAAAAAAAATGCAACATTCCTCCAAGACTTGTTTTAATAGACAAATGGTAATCATTCTTCTTTTGTTTTCTGCTGTTTTCTGTGTCTTTTAAAACATTTTTCTCATTGTAATGCATAATTTACAGTCTATCACTCTTATAATTTATGGAGTGAAACTGAGCCATTAGTATGCAGTATGTTCTAATATTAGCAATATTAGAGGTTATTTCCCCATCTTGGTTATCATGTTTGAGAAACCTGAATAGTGAGTTTATGTTGAATCTCTGCCACAGGAGGGCAGCATTGAAATTGATATCTTTTAATAGGCTGGATGCAAGAGGTGGAAGATCTAGAGCTTTTTTTTTGTGATGGAAAATGTAGCAAAGTGTTATCATAGGCTGAAATAACATAACTAAAATTTCGTGTATGTGTGTATTAAATATGTAAAATTGTATTGGTCTTAAAAAGACATTTCACTTACTTCCTATGAATCTTCCTCTGTACATAGTTTGTTTCACATGGTCAGATTGCTTCTGTGAAACATTTCTTAAAAACTGAAGAACACAGACATGTTATGTGTAATTTCATGTGTATTACATTACACAAATACAGTAACTAAATCTGTAACCATAGGTATGGATGTGTAATATGTAGGTGAACGACATGCATTTTCAGTTAAATTTTTAAGGCCTCTTTAAAAAGTGGGTAAAGAAAGCTTTATATTAGTGAGAAGTCTACCCAAGTGTGTTTAAAGTCTTGTCTTACATTTTTTGAGACAGAAATGTGATATGTTACTGTGTTGGTAGAAAGTTTGTAATGAATAATTCAACAGAAGCACAAAGTTGACAGTATTATTTCTATGGTGTTTTTGACTGGTGAATTCCTAATAGATTAATCTGTTTTTCTCATTAAGATGAACATGGATAGTAAGTGCCTATGTATAGCCAAGAATGTCTGGTTTTTGAAATACAAATTAGTTCAGCTCTCAGCTGAGTTAATTAGTAAAGAAATTTCCCGTAGTCAGATGGGTTGGTACTCGTTGCTGAAAAAATTACTGTCTGTGGTTTCTTCTTTTTTAACAGAAGTATGTCCCTGGGCCCAAATTTCTTTACACAATTTCACTGAGATCCATTCTCTCGGATGAGGCTTTTATAATGATTGCCGTCATGGCGATTAAATTGTTACAGTAAATTTAGAGAATAGAACATCTGCTTTTGTTTCTCACTTTCTAAAAAAATGTGAAAGATTTTTCAGAACCTCTAATAGCCTTATGAACTTTTATCTTCCAATTCTGAGAACTTAGTTCCAGTGCTTGAATTGCTGGACATTTTGATGTACTATCTCTACATCAGTATCTGTTATGTGAGGCCTTGATCCCATTTTTTATTTGGGTAAAGTCCAACTAAGTGGGAATACAAGTTGATTTAAATGGAACTCTGTACCTTCTTGGGAAGTTTCCCATCCTGAAAAAAAAAATGAATTGCATCTATAGATTTGCTTAAGACAATTTAATTTACTAAATGTAAGTCTAAACAACTAATTAGTTCTGTTGAATGAAGTGGTTGTCTTCCACTGTTAATCAAGGGGTACAGGAGAAATCTGATATCAACATGGGATATATTGTGTGAGCTGCTTTTAGGGTCCTTACATTTCCTGTGTTGTTAGTAAGAAAACTAATGGTACACTGTGTCATTGTATCTTCTTCCATTATTTGATCTGCTGTTTGTTTCTGGAAAATTGTTTGCAAAATGTGTAGCCGTAACAGATCCAGAGTGTATGCTGTGGTTATACAGTTCTTCCTACAGTGTTGTAGTTAACACAAAATCTGTGGTTTTTGTTTTTTGTTTTTAATGGGTTAGGATGGACGATTGCAGCCTGGAGATCAACTTGTATCCATAAACAAAGAGTCAATGATTGGCGTCTCCTATGAAGAGGCAAAAAGTATAATCAACAGAGCAAAGATGAGGTATCTGTTACTTCCAAACAGCTAATTCCAAAATGGGTTACTATACACTATTAATTATTGGATTAATGTGAAATGTCTTGTCACGTGGGCTCAGAGGAAACACAGGGAGTATTCATGGTTTTGAAATGTTCAGCTGAAGTACTCTGCCATAGAAAATGACTCAAATGAACCTTTTAGGCCTTTAAAATTATGATATTTTCATTCCTTTTAAAATAAATATTGTTTTTAAAAAAAGCACTGCTTACCTGGTCTAATGATAGGGAATCAAACATTCTTTTAGAAAAATGAAAATGAATAATCATGCACAGTGTCTAGGAAAATACAGTTTTTGCACTAGTAATATATACTCTTATGAACAGAATACTATACAGTATGCTAAAAGGTTTTTAATTCTAATTTTAGGTTTGAAAGTTTTTGGGAGATAGCTTTTATAAGACAAAAAAATATTCCCAGTTATTCAGAGAATCTGCAACATCCTTCCAGTCTCTTAACATCTTCTGAACTGTATGGAGGACAACAAGTTGCAGTACTAAGTCCTCTAGCATCTCCTGATGGGAAGCTTGTTTCAACATTCACTCCTAATGCTGTGAGTATACTTATCACTCTTGTTAATATAAACTGAGCAAATGGTTGAATAAAATGGTCCTTGTCAAACAGAGTCAAAACAGGTGAGTCTCGATTTTTTTTTATGTTCATGCTAGAAATTCTTGCCCACTTTTCTTTCCTGTCAGAGATATAAACATTGAAGCAGGTTGCTAGAAGCTATGCTATCTTGATCTGTGAAGATATTCAAACCCATATAAGGTTTTGATGAGGCCCTGATCTAAGTTTTGAATGGCATACTTTGTCATACCTTGTCACCATCCCCAGCCCCATACCTTGCATTTTCTGCTGGGGTTGTTTTGATGTGTCCAGCCCTATTTTTCCCCCTAGGCTTCCTTCCTTTCCCTCTTTTAGTTGAATGTGTATTTCTAGTCTGGCTTGTGACCTACTTTAGAAAATGGTATTTCATGACTTTTGATTTTCTTTCATAGATGGAAACTGGAGTCAAAATGAGAGAGCAATCTCCAATTACTTCTGCAGTGAGCAGTCCTACTGATGTGTCTGTTCCTGGTAAATGCTGATTTAATTCCCTGTCACTCTTTTTTTCTTCAATAATTGTCTTAACAGAAAATAGTACGTAGTGAGACTCCATAGGCTTCTAAAAAAAAAGTAATATTGCACCATTTTTGTAGTACTAAATAAAGGACAAAGATCAATGGATTGCGCAGTAACTTCTGTCAGATATAACAACAAACAGCTGAAACCAAACAAAAATGAATGATCACAACATTTGCTATACAGCAGTAATGATAATAGACTCAGTAGAAACCAGATAATGAAGACTCACATATAGATCAAGATTAGGTTGCCATAGAAACTGTGCTTTCTTGATTTGATGAAATTCTGTGGATGTATACTGCTTGCACTTTTTTTTTTTAAATCAAGGATTTGGAAGGATAGAAATAACATGCAGACCTCTTTAACACTTTTTCAATTAATAACAAATAGAATGTATATGCATATATTTGTATATGAGAGCCATGACACTCAAACTAAGACAATAGTCTCTTTGATTATATCTTTAAATATATTTTATGAAAACAACACTAAGGAAAAATAAACAGAGGTTCTAGAATTTGGTCAGAACCAAATCTGAACTGAAAAAGTGTAATTCCTTTGGGAAACTAATATACATTGTATTTAAAAACAGTGAAAATGAAGACATAATCATGAGATTCTCCAGTAAAACAATAATATAACTGACTCTGTTCTGTATTTCTATATGAAGACCTGAGCTATATTCTTTTTCTTTGGGCAGCATTAAGTAAGAATAACTTGTGCTCCATGATATCTGAGGGGAAGACTGATAAGGTGAAGGACAAACATACAGAATCTGATTCCCCAGATATGCTCCACTGACATTATTTAAATTGTACCTGGGTTTATTATGGTCCATATTAGATATCCTAATTCTAAATGAAACAGTCTCCATATTTCAAATATGAACAGGTTGCTTCCTTCTCTGAAGGGTGAGCTGACTGAATATGAACTTTTGAAACTGGAAAGGTTGTATTATTGAATACACCTAGAGTTTAATGATCACACAGTTTTGTCAGAGCGATGATTAAAAACACCATGATTAAATCAAAGGCACAAGACAAAAAGGCTATTTCTGGATATATTCAGTATACGAGACTCTTGGTTAATATAATGCAGTACGCAGGAGCTTCATTGTTTCTTAAAGAGACCAAGAAAGGCCACAGTTTCTTAGTCTATCTGAATAACATAGCTACTGGAGTAGAAAGCAGAAATACTTGCAGCTCCAGTTTGAAGTTTCTTGTCACTTTTCTTTTTAGTTATAGCACATCCTTAGCCAAAGCTGCCACTTCTCTCATGCTGCCCTTTTTCAAGGATAACCTTGAAAAATTTAAGTAGCTCTTAGATTTTTTTTAAATGCTCTGAGAAAAATTAGCACAATTTTGAGAAATTCATGCAGAAACTTATACAGAAAGCTTTTCATTCTGAGTTGAAAGAAAGCGTGCCAATTCATCTGAGGTTCTAGCCCAGTGTCTTCAGAATTTAATATAGCATGTGCGAGGTGTTAGTGTCAGAGATTTTCAAGATGTTTTGGTTTATGCTTTTGGCATATAAAGAAGATGTAAATTACTTTGAGCTTGGAAACAGATATACTGTGAAATTAAAAAAAAAAAAAAAAGAATTCTGTGTGATTCCTTCTGTTGCTTTTGGAGAGAATCTCAATCTGCATGGTCTTTTACTTTTGGTTTGAATACCTCTGTAGTCCATTAATGAAATAATTAATTAAGATCTAAATTACATTTATAAATAATGAATACAGGCAAGTATTTTATTTTCTTCTAAAAAAAAAA
>VXAA01002401.1:437195-454659 GCA_013399115.1 Anseranas semipalmata
ACAAAGACATTGATAGTCAACTGTTCCTTTTGCCTGTTGTCTGTGTTCAAGGGCTTCCAAAGGTTGCCTCTTCTTGTGTTGTATCCACAGGTGTGTCTGAAACATGACAAAGCTGTGACTGCATTTTTCAACTTCTGTTAGAACTAAGCAAAAAGAAAAAAAAATGTTTCTGAAATCTTGCACATGGACTGCTGAGTACTTCTGGCTTCTTTTCCTCAAACTAATCCTCTGTATATGTTGGAAATGAAATAGATGCACCATAATGTATTAGTTAATGCAAATAGTTAAAATTATGCAAAAATGTTGCATTTCTGATTGAAAGAACTGGACAAGAGGTGATGAACACTTTGAATACAGAGCTTAATGGATGGTAGTCCTTGGAAAAGAGTTCCTCCCCAGGAAAACATGCAGAGGAGCCTGTTGGAATTCAGTCTAAACTAATTCCACGCAGCCCTAAGTTGGCAACAGGCCATTCCCTCTCTTTTCACAGTGTTTTCCAGATTGCTAGATATACTTTTAGGAACTGTTGATTATGCTGAGGGTGTGTCTTGAAGGTCTTTCTCGGAATTCACAAGTGTGTTTCCCCTTCTGTTTCCAGAGTTATGCTGTGTAGATCTGAGAGAAAAGAAAATACCACAAGCATAAGCCATATGCTTGATGAATTGCTTGAAGTTATTCCTGTTTTTTCTCTGCTCCTTTGCTACTTGTCAGTTTTTGATGGACAATTTCAAATGAGTTTAACTTATTTGTACACATAATTTTTGTTTATTACCATTGTGCCCTTTTATTAAAGAAAAAGTCAATCTAAAAATTAGCATTTATTGTGGCAAGTGGGTATTTAGCTGTCATCCATTTGAAGAGGAGAGTTTCAAAACAAATTTTTCAAAGCAAGCGTTACAACTGAATTGTTATTTCATTTTAATTTTTTTTCTTCTTAGTCATTGCCCCCAGCCAGAACGATGATTCTGAGCCGCAAGGAAGGAAGACTTTCTTGAACTCTGCTATTCGTCTCAAAGCAGAAAAGCTGGAGAGGGTAAACACTTAGCATCCTTTAAGTTTTCCTTTCTCCCCCTTTATGATACATGTGAAACATTTGGAGAATATTTCTAGGTTGACAAACTTTAAGATAAACTATATATAAAATTTCCCGTTTGGGTAGCAATTTCAGGTTGTAGGCCAATATTTCATTTTATATAGTGGGCAAATTACTGTTTTTGTTAATCTAATTACTGATTAACTCTTCTGGGAATCTGAACATCCCTCAGGATTTTTAAGGAAGTTATTAAGGACAAAGGGGGTTGCTTATTACGCTCACTTGTATTCAAGGTTAAATAATATCTGAACATCTCTCAATTAGAAGGAAAAGTTGCAAAGAGTCTCTCGAATAAAAGTGTTGTCAGTGAGAGTGTACTATGTTACAAACGCTCTTTGAAGCGTAGCTCTTTAATTACTCCCACATGTCCCTGCAGTCATTATCTCTAGTCCTTTTTTTTTTTTTTTCTCCAAAATAAGTTTTTTCCTTCCAGGCATTGAATTATCTTGGGATTCAACCCACAGTTGAACAGCAGCAAACCCTAAGGCAGCAACTTCAGAAAGATTCTAAAGGAACAGTGTCTTTTGGAGGTAATCATTTGTTAATTACCCTGGAAAATAATGAAATGTATGAATATAGAAATGATAGATAATAACTGTTAATGTATTTTCTGTCAGTATTGGGTTGCTACTGCAAATAAAATGATACTTTGGGGCAAAAACCTTATTGTACTTTATAAAAATAAGCTCGGAATTCTGAAACTAAGTAATTGTAAATCACATTACAAATTTATGTAATTAAGAGTAGCCTTGAGAAAGTTTTGGGTTTTGTGCTCACAAATTTCTGAATTTTTGCCGTGAAAGTAGGGTATTTTAATAATGTGAGTTTTTTTCAACAAATATGCTTTCTCCTTAAGAGAAGATTTTATTAAAATATTCAAGTGATTTGCATTTTAAACAACTGATATGTTTATTCTTGTGTTTTAAAAAACAATCAGACAATCCTCTGTTAATAGTGGCTTTGAGTTTAGGTGTAAATAATTGTAGAACATAACACTCCTGAAGTGTACTTAAAGTATGGTGTCCAAGTCAGTATGTAAGTACAGATAAAGCACGCATTTTTTGAATTATCAAATTGTATTATATTAATACTTAATAGAATGTAGCAACGGTTTAGAAAGATAAGCTAAATCTATGGGATTTTTTTCATGCTTGTCTTCATTTATGTTCATAATGTTCATATGATTTTTTTGGACTAAAATCAAGACCCCTTAAAATGCGGAGGCCTCTACTTTTTAGGACAGGTACTGTAATTGTTCCAAAAATTCCACGGGATAGAATTGATGATTAAAGTGACTTCTTGAAGCAACTAACCTGACTGATCATTTAACTTGTTTAGTTTGTGATAACCAAGAACCTTTCAGTACTCTCATGTAGAGAGAGATTTGCATGGAGACCATCACAATTCTTTTTCTAGCTAAACCTAATTCTGAAGGGAATGAGGTTTGTTTTTTTTGGTTATGACAATTTTGGTAGGTGACACTAACAGTTTAAGAATATTTGTCTTAAACTGTGAGACATGATATTTCTGATGCTGAAACTGATGGAAATTTCAATTTTCCTGAAGTTTATGAAAAACAGCATCAAACACTGGCATGAGAAAAATAATTTCTTGTACTAAACCATCTAAAAAGGCACTGGATTTTCAAGTATCTTATCGCTAAAGACAGTGGATCTTCCATCAGAGTTTATGTGTTGTACGCAAACTGACCTTTAAATTTCCACTTTTCTCTCATATTGTAGCAGAAGTTTTCTTTCCTACATTCAAAATGGATAGCTAGTTGAAGCCATGTTGATTGAGATTGCTGCAGTGTCTGTATATAAAACTTTCTTGCTCAGCATCGATTTTACCAGGTCTCTATCAGGGGGTTGAAGGACTTGCAAAGGTAAAGATGAGCTGTGAGCTAGCACAGAATTGCCCCTTTTTCCTGCAGAGAGACTGTCTCCTCTAGGAAGATCAGTCCACTGAGAAGGCAGGTGCAAAACAGATGTGCAGATCTCTTAATTTTTCACAGGGGTCTGCCAAATGTACAGCATCTCTAACCAGGTACTTTGAGGTTGAACTTCGTACCACGTTTTGTTTTCCTTTCTCCTGCACAACTTAAGAAGCATTTCATCCCAAAACCTGTTCTTATATTTACCAAATGTTTCTATTCTGAGAGATGTCTCTGACAAAATTGTAAAAGAAATATGTTTTCCTTTAGGAAGGTTATGGAGGGCAGACCCTGCATTTATAAAGAGTAGGCCTTATATTGTGATATTAGGAGTTGTGTTGCATCTAGTGATACTGCTACTAAACTGAACCTGCAGACTACAGCAATAAAATCTAAACTGTTTTTTAGATTTCGTTGAAGTTTCAAAGAATCTGTTCTCTATGCAATTGAATGCAACAGATGGTGGCCAAAAACCCGTAACATTTGGGATCAGTGAAATTGCCGGTTTATTAGATTCACAGGTAAAAATATGTATGTGTACTGTGTTTAGTTGTTGGGAGGAGTTTATTGGACAGCTTAATATATGTGAGATTATTCCAAATCTTGGGCAGGTTTTTAGAACAGCTCCATATCATGCTAAGATAACCTAGTTTCTGTGAAGCTTTTTAAAGCAACCTACTTTGCAGAAAGCAATTCATGTAATTATGTTGTGAGTTGTTGTAAGTATGGACAACAGTGATTTACTGAGGTTTCTTAAATGGAATAAGTATTGCTATTACCTGTGTGAGTAATGAACAAGTATGGTGCCCAGTGGTGTGAACTACTGCTACATGGCATACTGCTTTATTCTGGAGGTAGCTTTTAAGAATGAATGCCAAAGTAGTCTATTTGCAGCAAAGGAATTCTTAAATAAAATTATGTATTATTTAAAATATCAAAAAAAAGGGGGACCATTAGTGCTGTATTCTTGGTGTTTTAAAATGCTTTTGTTAATTCTTTTTGAAAGGAAAAATAATCAATCCTTTGGAAGATAAGTTGGTCAGAATTTTCTTAAAAATTCTTAGTATTTTCAGTTATGATTTCCAGAGCTTTACATTATTTTAAAATTAAAATTATATTCTCATTTTATTAACAAGACCTTTTAAGATTGGATGTTAAAGATTGTGGAAGATGTGGTTAGCACTAGTTTCTAACCTGGCCTATTTAAATATGCACAGTTTGTAACCTGTGATTCTTTGGAGGATGACATGGAAAAGCTTAAGAAAGAAAGAAATGAAGCTTTAAGAGAAATGAGCAAATTAAAGGTAACTCTTAATTTTGATTTGTTTTAATTTATTCAAGAGAATAATTTCTTGAGTGCATATATTATGTACTTTACTGTTTTTCTTTTGAATTTTATGTGCAATTTTTGATGAATAAATAAAATGGCAGAGCAAACTGCCTAATTATCTTTGATGTCCATATGCTCACAATGTATTTCTGGGAAACATGAATTATATTTGTTATACTGAATACTAACATACTTTTTAATCTGATTCACAGGGAGATGAGATTAAGCAGAGATTTCACTAAAGTGAATTTGGAGAAGTGACTGATTTGCACAGAATTTTATTTAGAAATGTGTGAGCCTAGTAACCACAGTGTCTGAGCATATGCTAATACTTTTGAAAGAAATTAACTGGAGGATGAATTAATATGTTTGCAAAATTAATAAATATTTTCACAGACATTACAAAATACATAAGACCAAGAGTAATTAATATGTTTATTTTTATTTAATACCTTGGGTTACAACCATTGTCCTGTGTTCCTGAATTTCTTTTTTTTAACAATCCGAAAGACAAAAAATTCTAGTTCTGAATTCAGCGTACCAACTCTTGTTCTTGGACATGACTGGAAAACGTGATCCCAGGGTACAGGCAATTCTACAAATTATCAACTGGTCCAACAAATTCTTTCTTGCTAAACATTACAAAAGCTTTGGGTTGACATGTACAAAGAACTGTTCTTCATTCTGTGCACAAAGACACTTCTCCCAAAAACCTTCTTACTGAAATGAAAGAACCTGATTTTCCAATGACAGTTGAAGTAATGAATACTTATGAATACCATGAATCCCTAAATTATTTCTTCCTTTTTTTTTTTTTTTTTTTTTTGGTGACAGGAAGAATTGTCTGAATCTGTGAATTTACAGAAGCAATTAACAGAGGAGCTACAAATAGTCAAGCAAGTATGTCGAAGTTTCCTTAAAATTAAATCTCTCTGTCTCAGAAGGGAGGAGGGAGCACTTCTTGCTCTCTTGATGCTTGTACAGACTGTACCTTCATACTGATTTCAGCGCAGTTTGTTTTGCTACTACAAAGCTTCTGATTAGAATTGGAGATTATAAATCCTTAAGTTTTTGGAGCAATGATACTTTTTATTGAACTGAGTTAGGAACCATAGGAACCATAAGACAGGCTGGATCAGATTAGTTGGATATCCATGTAGTATCTTTCTCGTGTTAAGTGTAAGTGTTCTTTAAGTGATTTTGCTGTTCTTAGGTGACAGTGTGCCTAATCTACAATCTTAACTTTTGCTACTTTATATGTCAACCATAAATTTAGGTATGAAATAATAGACACACTTGACAATGCTACCTGGTATTTACCAGGAGAAAATGGTAATAAGTGTTTTGTGAGAAATGTCTTCTTTCTGTCTCCGTATCTGTCTATAATTATGAGAGAAGAAATCAGAATTTCTTATGAAATTTAACCTTCTTTTGCGTTTCTCAAAGTAAGTTTCCAATTATATTTAAGTCTTACTTTGTTTATAGCCCAGATTCAAAACCAAGTAACTTTCCTGTTTCCTGCTTCTACCAAACATCATCCTGTCAGCTCTTCTTCTGAGCTGGTCACCTTTCTTCTCTCTCATACTGCTACACGCATTACTTGTAGGTAGTTCAAGGCTATCTGTTGCATCAGACATTATATGTAAAAATGCAAGATATGGTTTAAAAGTCTTTCTCTCTCTCTAAAGTAGGGCTGATGTTCAGTCTATCAGTCTAAACTGAAGCTAGTAGAAAGTAAAAACCTGAAAATGCAAACGATATGGACATCGGGTCCTCCACATCAAGTGTTTCAATTCACATACCTTCTCTTACTGGGAAGGCAGACTTACACAAAGACTGTTAAAGTTTTAATTGGAAGCAATACCCATTTTCTACCTCATGAGGTCCTCATACTTTAATTTTTCTGTCAAGTACTGTCATGTGACTGTGAAGGTCAGCTTTACAGGGAACAGTACAGACCTCCAGGGGATAAATACTAAGATTTTCTATTGAGCGTTTTAAGTAACTGCTGTTGAAAAGGTTCTAGATAGTGAAATAGAGAAATAATAAATTATGTGCAATTCCAGCAATGCTTTAGTTTAAGACCTATTTTAGGAGGTGCAAGCAGGCTTTTGATGGAAATTGTATTTCTGTTTATACTTCATGCATTCTGAGGTATTTTATATATATGTGTGTCTGTAGTTCAGAACCAATGTTGACACTGAGATTTATGGTGATACGAAGTTCAAAAAATAATAAGCTTCTTATAGTACAAGTTGCCATTTAATTGCCAGGCTTCTTACCTGAACCTATTTTTGAATCCTCTGACATCTAGATATTGTTTTATGTGTGGAAGTATATGACTTCAGAAAGTGAAAGTGTGCAGGTGATTTCCAATTTTCACTCAGCAACAAACTGAAAGTGTTTTGCTGACCTGGGGATGTGGGTTTTTTTACATTGAGTTGTGGCTACAGCAAGCTATTTTGCATTGAAGGTGCTCAGGGTTTCAGAAGAGGTAGTTGTGTTTCCTAGAGCAAACAGTTGGATGTATTTTGAAAAGTACAATTTAGATTTGGACTTTAGATATTTATCCACATAAAAGTGTAAAGACAGAAAGACTGCACATAACCTTCTGAAATATTATGGTTGTGATGTCTCAAAGGTGTTTTTATTTCAGGACAACTAACATGAAAAATATGTTTTGTCAAAAATCAAGGTGAAAGTATGGGTGATTTTTTTCCTGATATACTAGTTAAGTCGACCTCTCAGCCTTCTTCCTGCCAGTCTGGAAGAAGCCATAACCCAAATGCTGCCCTTTTCTTGTATATCTATTAAGAAATGTATCTTTATTATGAGAGTTAATAGTACAGTGGAATTTTTAATAGAAGAAATCTCAGCACTGTAAGTCGGTTGAGTAAGCATTAAAGTTATGATTTTTTCTAGGCATAGCTGTTTGTGGGCTTTTTTACAAAAGGTTCTGCAACTTTCTCAGCTGTGTAAGTAGACATTTCAGGATTTCTTTTCTTCTATTCTGTAGTACGCTCTTAGTTCGGGAGGCAAAGAGAGCTTAGTGGCAATTCAAAGAAGAAAGCATCTGTAAGTTGAAGAGAAAAGCTCAAGAATGGATGAAATAGTATACTTTGGTTGAGGATTTCCTGCTTCAGCTCAAGTTAGGGAAGTGAGTTAACGGCAACGTTATTGAGAGCTAATGGCCCACTTCAAAGTAAACAAACACAATTTATGGGCAAAAGGTCTTCTGAATTCAGTACAGTTTAAACTTTTAAGTCATGCCTTTCCTGAAATAACAGAGCTTTAAATGAGGATGCAGGCTACCAGTCATATACAGGAGTATCTTTTGTGGTATTTCTGTTGTCTGCTAATTGTGAATCCCAGAGATTACAGCTTAATTAGGGCAGGCATACAAATATTCTGTTTAATGGACGTGTTTTGTCAGTACCCAGTCATTAAGTGGTGCTTGAATGGGTAGCTAACAGGATAAAAAGAAACTCTAAGATTAGAAATATAGCTAAAATATTTGAGATTGTGATACCACACTCGATATCTTTGGGCCTTCCCTGAAATCATAAGGAAGATGAAATTGGCAAAAAATGCAGAATGGTGCTTTTGAGTACCTGAGGTCTTGTCAATGTTACGAATGCAAGATCTGTAATGCTGAGATTTATCTGCCTGGAGGAGTCTGACTCTATTCTATACTGCCTGAAAGTCCAAGGTCATTCCAACCTGAATGATCTCTTCTTCACTAGAGCTTTTTTATGCAAATATTATCAGCTGAAGCACCTCAGCTAAACACAGTAAATGTGAAAGATCATAAAGATAGGGTAGTGCTTGTGGCATCCCATACTGCTGGACTTTTATTTCATAGGGGTAGCATGTGCTATCCTCTGCTTCCGTTTTCTATGGGGAAAAGTGGTGCTTCGAAGACTCAGACTTGAATGGCTGCTCTTTCGGCAGCGCTATATAATTTATTTCACCCTGCCTGAAAGAAGCATTTGGATTATTTCATTAACTTTTTTATTCTAATATATAGTAAAGATATTTGGAGTTCTTTAAATGATGTTTTCAGAATATAGTTTTTGTAAAATTAATGAAAAAGCATAATTGAATTGTTGCTATAGATTTTCAGGTAGTTTAAAAGAATACCTTTGTTCCAGTGTTTGTGGTGGCTGGAATATTACTCAGATAAAACCTTCTTTAAACACTTGAATTTATTCAAGGAAGAAATAGCTGGCTTTGTAAGAAACCCGCACCTGGACGTTAATTCTGTAAGGATTCAGTTTCTCTCCGCTAGCCTGCACTTTCTTATTTGTTGTAGTGACTTTATACCAGATTAGGACAAATGGTTCCATCAAGCATTTATATGGGTGAAATAGTAGCAGCTGCAGATTCCATTTCTGCTGTGTCTTCCTTTATAACTGCAACTGAAAGGGACAAGAGAAAATGTTGCTGAAGCATGCTGTAATCCATCTGTTCTTTGCTGGTGGATGCCCCTTACCTGCACGAGTTAGAGAACCCACCAAGTCACTGCAGTGCCAACTTCAGTAACTGTAGAACTGGGAAACCTGATGGTATCGTTTGCTTTGTGCCTCCCTGCTCTAGCAAACAGCTCTGGTTCGTCAGAAAATTCTGCTAATTCAGTGATAGTGTGGATAATCGTTTCCTTGTAATATAAGAATCCATTGTTTGTTAATTATTCCTTTAGGTCTTTCACTGTAGAAATCTGGTCATACTTAGTCTGCTATTACAGAGAAATTAATATTCAACAATTGGGTTTCTGCAAAAACAATGGAGGAGTAAAGGCAATTCTGGGTTATAAGAGATTAAACCTTTATATCGGGGAGGTCTTATTTCAAAACGAAGACCTCCCTTTTCATTATAGCAATTTTCCCGTGACTTATTTGATGTCAGATAATTTAAATAATTCCCATTTGTGCATTTTTAAGATGCTACTCTTTGTCGGAGCCTCTGTGTTCATTTATATTCAGCAAACTTAATACAAAAGTATCTTTTCACTTTTGTCTCCAAGAGTCTTTTCCCCACCTCTAGCCTATTACTGAACGATACCTTTGCTACTTACAACTATGAAAACATCCTTTATATCAGTAGGGCCCACCTTTTCTTGCTGATGAGTCACATTGTTTCTTACAGTTTCTTACAGTCCCCCTACAGAGGCAGTAAGTTTGATCTCTATGGATATAGATTCATAACTTCTTAGAAGTCCTTGTGTTCCCTGAATTATTTCAAGGAAAAAGAATTGCTATGAGCCTCTTGCAGGAGGGGTGGATTGTTCTGGTGGCCTTCATAAGCCACAGACAGTCTTCTAGTGAGTGCTTCAGTACTGTCCCCTTGCACAACTTTTAGTGCTGTGCAAACATGACTGTTATAGAAGCTAGGTGAATAACAGAGACGCACAGCAGTAAGCTTTCAAATAGTCTGCGTTTCCAGGTGGAGATGATGGTCATGTAGAATAGATGAATGTAATGCTTCTTGTGCTTCTAAAAGAAAAAGAATTATACTTGCTGTAAAATTAAAGGTCATTTAAATGTATCTTTTATCACTTATAATGGAAAGCTCTATATTATATAAAACCAATGTCATCTGTATTCACTAATGATGTTGCTGTTTGCCACATGTATGATTACTTCTTTTAATGCTTTATTTTCTAAGAGACCAGAATGTCCCTGGCAATCATCCAAATTAGTATTATGCTGCAAAACCATTGTAAGTATGAGGTAGATGATGTCCTATATATGCCATTCAGATTAGTTTACTTACAGCCTGAAACAAATCTGAATTGTTTATAAAGACTAACAGTTCACAGGTTAAAAGTCATCTGAAACTGAGATTGGTAGAATTGGTGGTCATTTTACGGGAAAAACATTAAGACAAAGTGTAGGAAAACCTGGCTTGAAGAATATTGGTTGCAAAGAAGAAATGCTTCTAAGTTAGGAAATAATAGAATTAAATCTGTGTTTGTAAGCTTAACTGACCTCTCTAGACTTTATACTGTGACATCTGTTAAATGTTATGTGGCATTTCTTCCACAAAAAATTGAAGTTGTGGTCATTTAGGTTTTTCAGGAAAAGTTGTTTCAAGTCCAGGCTACTTACTACTTACTAGGGATTCTCAATGTCTGTTTCTCCTGTACCTTTACCCGTTTCCCCTCTAGTCCCATTCCCAGCCAGGATATAGTTATAATAATAAGATATAATGGGTAAACTAGGAATAGGATTTTTACTTAAGTATCCTTAGCTGAGGAATTTGTACAAAGAATTTCCAGTTCTGTGAATTTTTCTATTTAAAGGTTATAACATTAATGATTCAGGAAATTCATATAAAGCGAGTATTTTCTCCAGATTAATAAAAAGCTAAAATGGTTTACTGCTTTTGGTGCCAGTGAGCCTGTGTGTCTACATTTTTGTTGAGCAGTTTGGTTTTTTTTTTTTTTTTGTAGTGTAAACTAAGCTGTTGTCCAGACCTTTTGTTTGACTTTTTTTGAATTTACAAATCAAGGTTAATTTGAATTGCTATTGAGTAGTAAAATGAACAGAGCAATATCCTTCTCTGAATTAGATTTTACAGCATTTATGGTTTACTTTAGCTGAATTAAAAGTTAACAGATTCTCTTTTCTAGTTTTCCGTACTTTATTTATATATAAATTTTAAATAACACTCTTCTGTGTTAATAAAGAATAACAATATAAGAGCAGGAACTGGGCAGAAAAATTAAAAACAGCACTTATTTTAAGAACAGTTTGGACTGAATACTTGAATTAGAAGTCCATGTACATGATGTGGAAACTCTGAATAGAGTGGGAATTCAGGCAATAATAGTAAAATATTAAATAACATCTCCTTAAAAGTACTTTATCTTGTACGGAAGTGATGGGACAAATTAATAGCATCAGATGCATTTCTCTAAAACCTTTCATTTGATTAGATTTACAGTAATCATAGAATTCATGATTTAATTCTCAGGAATATTGTCTCACTCTGTGAAAACCTGTTCTTTCTTTGCACATCATACATGTCAAAATCAGGAAATGAATTGGCTAACCATGAATCCTAAAAGGTAGCCCTAATTGCCAACTCCAATACTTCTAAGCTATATCTGCATTTTTTTAAACCTTTGTTGTTAGCAGGAGTTGTAACTTTTCAATTAAATTCTATAATTTATAGGAAGCCAAGGCAGCTGTAGAAGAGACAAGAGCCTTGCGAAGTAGGATTCATCTTGCAGAAGCTGCACAAAGACAGGCTCGTGGAATGGAGATGGACTATGAAGAAGTAATTCAATTATTAGAAGCTGAAATTGTAGAGCTGAAGGCTCAGCTCACTGATCATTCCGGCCAAAATAAAGTAAGCAAAGCAGTCTCCTGTCGTAGTTACCATGGTTTCCTTGCTGTTGTCGTGTATCTTGTTTTCATTTTCTTTTCATCTGCTTTCCTAAAGTAGGTCACTGTTTGTCTTCTATTATTCAATAACTGGAATGATGCATAGTGAAGGGGGTAATGTGAAGTGTATGAATCTTCCTTTATCCAGAAATCTTTGGGCTGGAAAAACGGGAACTAGAAGCATGTGTGGGTCATAGGTCAATATGGCATATCTCAAGCATTAAAGCAGGGAGTGGTTTCTGGACGCCAGATATATCATCTCTAAAGACTCTACATATATTTGTATGTTTTTGTATAAATGTAAAAGTGGCCTTAATATTTTTATACTTCTGTGAGACAAATAATAATGGTATAAAGTCCAGTACTGTTCTTAAGTAAATTTGGATTTAATGAAGATAATCATCTAAAAACTACTAACAGTACTCTGCCAGAGAAATTTCTTTTTTTAATTGAGCTTCATATTTTAAAAGTACTTCATTTTCAGTGAGTCGTTTAAAAACATGCAAAGGAATAAAATATTTGAGGCACTTTTTAATTTTTCCCCATAATTGAGGATCCGTTTTCTACACACAGTTTGAACAACTGCAAACGGCTTGGCATTTGTGTGTTTACCTTCTTTTCCTCATGAAAAATGGATGTGCATAGGCATTAATGGTGAAGGACACCTACTGAAATGTTGCCTTTCTTTCATCATGAGAATTAATTCAATATTAAAAGGTTTTAAAAAGGTAAAACTGACCTCTATGCTGCACAAGCTTACAAAGAAGCAACTTAGCAAGTATGTATAACTCCCAGGGAAGAATTTCCTCTCACCTAATTGTGAGTGTATGTGATAAGATGAATAACACCCTAAAAGTTGTTCTTTCTGAACATCTGGGTGAGATGCCTCATCTTTTATGTCTTTTCTTTTTGAAGTTTTGCTTGTTTTCTAGGACTTGAATAAATATAAAAATATTAAGAAATTCAGAGCATGTGGGTTTCTGTATTAAAGATATATTTCTAAGATGCTAGCTTGAATTCCTGAAATTCTGACTGAGCACTCGAAAATCTGAGTTGAGATTTGATTGTGTTTCTCATTCAAAAGAAGCAGTATCAGGTAGCTATAACTGTGTAGAGTTGGTATAAAGTCTTTCTATATTTTTATGTAGTACAAAAATATTTCTTTTTTAATATTAAAGAGTAAGGTCCCTCTGAGGGCTTACCAGCTCCTTCTCCAGTAGTGGACAATGAGATTAGAAAAAAAAGATGTTTTAATCAACAGGTTGTCGGACATTCTGAGTGATGGTGATCCTGCTGCTTTGTACATTGTGTACAAACAAATGTGTGTATTCATTTGCTTCAAGTAAAGATAATAAAAAGTGGACTGTCTACTATAAAAAAATTCTGAAAAGATTACCTACAGTATGTGATTTTTTTTTTTTAATGATAGTGATGTTTTCTTATTTTGGAGGCATATTTTAGTCTAGAACTTCTGTTCAGCAGATACCTTATCTAAACAAACATGCCCCTATACATGTGAAGACTTTGCTCGTGGTCCTCACACATGAACAGCACCAGGGACTCAAGCCAGAACCTTGAGCCTCCAGAACTTGAGCTAATGAGTCAGACTCAATAGCTGGGGCTCATGTTCTCTGTAGCTGAAGTAGAGAAGGGAGGCATAACACTGATCAATAGGTTATACAAGTGCATGTAGAGAAATCCTAGGGGGTAATTTTCTCCAAGATATGCCATAATTACTCTGTTGGCCAAAGGACGTACAGATGCAAACTAGTGGACTGAGTTTGTTCACATGCTGGCTATTTACGCCACCCTGCTGACATGTACTGGCAGCATCAGTTTGGTATTTTTGATCCATTCACGAATCAGTTCAAACCATCTGAAGTTTCAGCCCTATCACTGTTGTTAACTGCCAATTTCTTGATATCGTAAGCCAAAATCTGTTGCCATTTGGGAGCTTATTTACTAGTAGATCAGGCAAACCTGCCTCAGGAGCAGCTATGTCTTTCAGAAAGACAGAAAAGATAATGTGTTAAACTTTTCAGACATCCATTTTAGTTCACGCCTTGTACCTTTGTGAGCCACGGAAGAAAATGGTTAACATAAAAGCTTTAAAATAGTGTGGACCAAATATCTTTCCCAGGATAATATCCAAGACTTGAGAAAGAGAGTTACAGTGCTTGACTGCCAGCTGCGGAAATCAGAATCGGCTAGGAAGACCTTTGAGGTGGCTACTGAAAAATTACTACAATTTGTAGAGGTAACTTTGCCTATCATTTCTAGCAGCATTTTATTTGGAAAAGTTGTGTATTGGTGTTTCTGAGGAATAAAAATAGTAAGCTGACTATAAACTATAGTTTGCAGAAACCATTCCACAGCTTGATACAACTTGCTAGAAAGTGTAGAAGTGTAGAGGTCCGTGCAGGAATTTACTTAGTATTTTTATCTTGCTATACACAGAACACATGAAACTGGACAGATTTTTTTAAATGTAATTTTTCACAAACATATCAACTTCTGTGAAATTCCCCGGAGGGAAAAGGCAGAAAAATAATATTGAATAATATTTCGAAATGCTATAATGCAAACAAGTGACATTATGGTATTTATTTCATCTAAAGGGGTTATCATTTTTTTGTTTTTTTTTACTTCTGTATTTAAATTAACTTACAGAGTAGCTGAGACTGAAAGGGACCTGTGGAGGCCTTCTAGTCCAACTCCCTCTCCTCAGAGCATTGATATTGGCCTCTCAGGTTCTGAATATCTTCAAAAATAGAGACTCCACAACCACTGTGGGCAACCTGTTCCAATGTGTACTGCCACTTAATGCATCCTATCATAATGTAAGATGAGAAGATAATTGGAATAATCAATTTCATTCATTATTTTAATATTATGAATAATTATTACTTAATATGACTGGCACATTTATCTTTTTCAAGATTAAAGGTTTTTTATTGTTGTTGAAGTAGGACCATTTGACAAGCTCAGGATATGTCAAGTTTTGAACAGATTCATTGCCATGAATTTTCATGTTATGTGCATTAATACGTCCCATCATAGTCTTTTCTGGAAATATGGATGAAATAATACTTGCAAAAAAATAAAAGACAGCTGTAAATGATTAGGAATAAATTATTTGGAAAAATGAAAATAGCCAGGATAGTAACTTTGTGTTTACTGCAGTAACCCATTCTGTATCATGTTGTAACTTCTGATGATAGTCTTTGTAGCCGAATAGGAAATACTTTTACACACCTGGCTGGGAGAGACTAGACTCTCTAAATACAAATCAAATCCCACGTCCCCAAATAGAACATCTAATTAAAAGTTATTAACTTCTTGACTATGTTGATTTATTAAGTGTTAACTTCTTGACTATGGCCAACAGGTTGTGCATGAAATACTTTCAGATAATTCTACTTCCTCAACAATTCTAAGGTAAGCAGATCTGAGCTGTTTTGTAATGAAATAGCATAGTTATTCATATTAATATTGAAAACCTCTACTATTGTTTCAAAGTCTCCAAAAATTGTCTTGCAGCTATTTTTCCTATAGTTTTCTGCCGTATGTTACTGAATGCCATTATAATTGTGGGGGAGAATTAAAAACTAAACTTTCAGGATGCAGCTTCATTAAAAACCAGAGGATTAAGTTAAAAGAGTTAGTAATTTCATAGTTATGGCTGTCTGCACGTTTCCATAAAATAATTATACTGTGCTAAGGTTTAGTTAAAATTGCAAGCAACTCTATAAGTTTTGGGGTTTTTTTTTTTTTTTGAGCTTTACCCAAGTGATTTTACCTCATCATTAATCCAATAGCATATAAAAAAATTGATGGCATGTATTTCCATTTAAGTTTCGTTACTTTTCTTGTTTATAAAGGTATCTAAGAGTATTCAACAAGATTTAGAGCAACCTTTGGTTCTTCAGAATATCAGCCTGATTGTGCCTATATATCCCACATACTGTTATGTAAATATGGCACACTAAAGTTGTTTTGTCTCTATCCTGCCATCTTTTTTGGTAAAGCTCTCAAATCAAGTCTATTTAACTGAAGTGAGCTGGAACTTTATTTCTCTAAGATCTGCAGGATCAAATCAACTGTTTACTGTAGCTGTCTGTGTTCTCAGATGCCACTCCTAGTCGATTAAATGCAGATCCCATTGGCACTACACAAGAATGATGTTGCATGTTTTATAAAGGTTGTAGACTTCATTTTAGCGAATGGATTGAAGTATAAAACTCAAAGCTAAGGTCACAAACTGGCTCCCTAACAAAGCAGAAGTTAAGAATTAGGTATCCTAAAGTAGTGTCCCTTCTTAAATGCTAATGTGAAAATTAATTTTAAGGAAGTCACATCCACTGAGGTTTTGACATTAGTTTTTGAGGCATGAACTCTGTTATTCTGATTAAACTTTCCTAATGTTATACAGACAAAACTGCTTCTGATACAAATTTATATTTGGTGATATGAATTTTTTTGTTTATAGAATGAGACTAACACTGATCTAGAAACACAGCTTTACTTTATTAAAAATAAACCCTTCTATTTCTAATCTTACAAATAAACACTTTTTTTTTTCCTTATTAGTGACAGAAGGACAACATTGTCTTCTAAAGCACTTCTTGCCCGGTTGGGAAGGATTGGGCCTACTGTCACCACAGCTCTTGCAGCAGAAGCCAGAGACCTTGCCAAGTCTGTCCGTGCCATTTTGGAAGTAGATTGTGAGTGAGTGTGTGTGCCTGTGTGGGTATACACACACATAAATACTTCCTTTCTTTTATCAAATGTTGTGGCTTTAGCATCTTGCTTGCTAGTTGAGAGTACTGTGTTTCAGTAGTCACCATTTTTTTCCCAAATGTGGAAAAACGCTCCTGAGTATGTGTTCTCTTTGGATTGGGTTAGGCCTGTGGTATGGGTGTGGGTTCCAGAGTCCAGTGTCTTTCACAATGAAGAACCTACAAAAGCAGGAAAAGGGCTGCTGCTGCTGCTAAGGGCTGTCCTATCCCTTTTGTTTTTCCAACCTTAACCCTTACCATAACCTAAACTTACCTACAGTCTGAACCTTCTCCTACAATTGGACTGTTCCCATGTGGTGAATTGGTGGCTTTTTTTGTTGTGGCTTCACCCAGTAGAATTTGTTCACTGTATTATTTTTTAATTTCATTCCAAGATTATAGAGCTGCCTTAATTCTGGCTGCTTAAGATTCAATCAGTACTTCCTTGGAATGATACAGAATGTAGAATGATGAAAAACTTTTATCTGTCTAGAGTAAGAAGTGGTTTTCCCTCTTAATACCCTTAAAATAGTACATGCATTTCCTCCTTAATTTTAAGCAGATGTCACAGGAGAGTTTATTGCATGCATTTTAGCAGTGTCAACGGGGTATAATAATGATGACCTCATTTAAGTAAATAGGATATATTTGCTAATTCACTGAAGGTAGTGTGATAAATAACAGTGTGACTTCTACAGAAAATATATAACGTAAATAATAAAAAAAAAAGTAAATAAAATCTTTGTAACAGTGCTTTGAGTGATAAAGAAGTCACAGATTTTTTTTGGAATCATAAATATTCTTCCAGGAAAATGCGTTGGGCATTTCCTTAATGGTTTCTGATAGCATGTCTATTTTTTTGTTAATTTTCAGTTGAAAATTTCATCCATTTATATTAAGCCAAAGCAAGAAGTTTTGTTCTTGGTTTTTTTTTTTTTTTTT
>VXAA01002401.1:454676-505032 GCA_013399115.1 Anseranas semipalmata
TTTTTTTTTTTTTTTTTTTTAGTATTCTTGTATTCTCTTACAAACTTTAATAAGAATTAAACTGTGGTTTAATAAACCAAGGAATTACTTATTCTGAGGCTTAAAACAGGGAGTAGGTAGACATTTCTGAAAATACCTAATAATTCAGAAAGATACAAAACATTCTAGAAAGGTTGACTTGGCAAGTGATAAGTGTTATGCAAGCTGAAATCAGTGACTTGTAATAGAGTGCAGTAAAGCCAGTGGATGGTAATGGAGACTTCAGTGATTTGCTAGCACGCAGCAGATCTCTCAGAGATAGTGATCTCTCAGTGGATCCAGTTTTCCTTTTTACTTTTGTTCTTCTGTTTCCTTTGCCTATTGCACAGTCTCTTTGCTTTTGATTCATCAACAGGCTTTTATTTAACAAAGAGCTTATGAAAAGAAGAAATGGAAGTGTAATATTAAAAAGTTATTTTAGGTCTGTTCGATAGCATTCATTGCTCTTCCAAAAACATATGCCAAGGACTTTCTGTGGTTTAAGGTCATCTTGCTCTAAACATTAGAAGGAAGTCGTCAGAAGTAAGCATCACATGGGATTCTAGAGACCTGGGTTTGATTGTCTCAAGAGACATAATCTGAAGTTTATTTCTGTTGATATTTATGGGCTTTGAACAAAAATCATGTAGTGAATGCAGTCTGAGCTGACAGGATTTTGGAATATAAGCTTTAAAAAATCGGTATGTTAAACCACACAAATATAGACCCTCTTCTGAAATGCAAAAGATGCATCAGAATGAGTAGATTTCTCCAAATCTTTAGAAAATCTGTGCGTTATTGTTAAAGATTTTTACATGTGGAGTTCTGAAGTTAGGAAATGTCTTTAAGTAAACAAGTGCTCCAGGGCTTTAAATCTGGTATCAATTCATGAGGAGAATACATAGATGTTTTCATTTAAAATTGGGTGTGAATTGGTAGAATAAATCATTCATTGCACCAAAAGACAATGCAGATTCAGTGTCAGTTGAGTACTCACCTTTGTCATACTATAATTAGAATATAAAGTTATTCAAGAATACTTTTTTTCCTGGAAAATTTAAGACAGAGACTTATGCCAAAACAAGGTATATGAAAATTTCCAGAATCATGTAAAAGTAGCAGAATTTGCTGAGTGTAATGTTCTATTTTGATATCAGAATGTTTACAAAATGTTATTCTGTTGAATTTACGCGAACATCTATCAAATAAGTCTTAATGAAGATTTTATTGCTGTAGGGAGTGAATGTAGCCTGCAGTTTCTTTTGGAGATAAATGTATTTCCTCAGGTCATTAACAAAAATCTGTTCCCTTTGGTAAAAATTATGCTAGTTCATGACCAGTTACTGTAATAAACTGCATGCAGTTGGAAATCTAAGAAACAACTGTGGCTTACTAAAGGATTCCCAGTTCAGATCATCAAAATGGTTGTATATTTTGGTTGTATTTACCTGTAGATGGGCTGACATGTCAATTCTAATCCATTAGCTTAGATGGATTGCTTTGCAAAAATGAAACAGAAATGGCCCAGCACACTACAGTTTTTGGAGAGCTGGAGAATTACGGTGACAATAATCATTGTATCAAATATTTTAATATCCTTTATATGTTGGTTGGAAATTAATTTTAGAAGGGCACTGAATAAATATATTTGTCGAGGAAACATTTCAAGGTATGAAAAATGTCTTCCCTGCATCACTTATTTATGCATCATGTATTTATTATATCAAACACTCTGTGGAGAAGGAAGCAAAATAAGAAGATAAATAATTGTTCAGAGGTGTCCAGAATTTTAGAATTAGAACAACTGGAGGAGGTGAAAAGAATAGCAGAGGCCAGGAGAGTGGGGAATTTGTTTTCCACCAGTGAGGATGGAAGTATTCTGTCACATTAAGTTGTTTCTATCACACTACACAGGAAATCATGCAAGGAAAACTTTCAGTCCTAAATGCAATTGAATTCTAACATGTGCTTGTGTTGAAAATAATAGGTAGGATACATGTTAGAAAGCTCTAAAGCCATAGCAAGGATCTGTTTTATGAACCTGCAGGTTAAAAATAGCTCTGCAGAGAAGGATTTAAAGATTGAACGTCATCCGTCTGAGTTCATTCTGATTTGGAGTATTACAGATAGACTTGGGCTCTGACAAGTTTGTGTATAAGATTAAAGCTTTAAAGCTCTCTCTCAAAAAAAGAAATAGTTAAAGCAGAGTAACTGTTTAAAGGCATCTGTCTGCAGTCCTCTACGCCAGATTCTCACGATACATTCCCCATGTGATCTTCTGTTTTTTTGCAGATGGGCTTTCTTGAAAAGGGGGCTCTCACATATGTAGCACTTCATAAATACCATACATTAAAGAAAAGAGTATAAGAGACACTACTTTGAAGACTGAAGGCTATACCATTATTTCCAGAAAGGTGTCTACAGCATAACAATTTGTTAATGAATTCTTAGAATGAGAGAATTGGAGTGAATGTGTTTGAGACTTCTAAGTGGATAAAAATGTATTGCTGGGTAATTATCGTGATATATTTTACCTTCTGAATGGATCTTCTCTTTCTGTATGTCTTTCATTTTGAATAACATGAAGTAAAGGAGCCCTAACAAAATACCTTTCTAATTTATTTACAGTACATGTGAAACATGTCTAAGTATAAAGACAAAGTTGTGGAGCATTCTTCCAAATGAAAGCTGATTTCCTTGTTAAAAATCATCCTTGTCATCCAGGACAAAATGGCATATGTATGAGTTAGCCACACAAACTGTCCTCTTCCTGTGTAATAGCATCACATTTTACCTGAGGGAAGAGGTTTAGAGAATTTCAATGTATTCTTGAAAATCTCCAAGTGGTCTTGTCTCTAATAATGCTGCAGATCAATTTTCAGCTTTGTAGGTTGAATGACAGCTATGTGACACCAGTTTGGCAATGCTTTTAAGTGAGGACTGTGTTAAAAAACAAAAACAAAAACAAAAATGTTAAAAAACAAACAAACTTGTTTTACAGTGCCTACTACTGCAGGATCCTCAAGATCCAGAAATGCAAATCAAAGTAATAAACAGAATAATCAAGCTCATCTCTTGAAAGATTCATTCTTCTTCATCTTGAAAGACTGTTAGCTATTTTTAGACACTAAGTCTTGGGAGGCCTTTCAGCTTTGCAGAATACTAGCATCTCCTGAAGATATAAAGAAAATTACTTTCATCTTACAAAGGATCATAATGCCTCAGTGAAGGAACTGTAGCATTTAAAAGTAGTTGCTGGCTGCACTTAGTACTCCATATGGTGAAGATCATGCTAAAAAGAATTGAGAAAGCATTTTCTTCTTTTCTATTACAAAATTTATAAAAGTATACTTTGTATCGATAATGGCAAAAATCTGTTTAACCCTGGAACATGCTTACCTCTTCATAAAATAGCAGGCAATAGGCATTTTGAAATGTGCAGCATCATAGTATAGCTTTCAAGTATTTTGACTGCTAATTTCCTCATTCTGCTTCTGAAATTTCTATCCAAAAATGCAATCTTGCTCTTGTTGATATAATCCCAGTCATCAGTACCTATTAAATGCTATGAAGCCTGCTTCTCTGATCAGCAGGAGCTCAAGCAGTGCATCTTGAACTATTTTTTTCACATCATTTTCCTTTAATCTGTTGTCAGCCTGAGATCTGACACACGGCAAGCATGCTGAAGTTCATTAATATGAGCTCCAAATTAACATATTGTCCAAAAATCTTGTTTACCTTATTGATATTGATCATGTGAGATACCACATTAGGCACCATGCATTTGCTTATGAAGATCCTACGGGCAGAAGTTTGGTTGCCCAGGCTGTGCATTCATTTTCCATGTATGCTGACTAGCTACAAAAAGAAGGCAACGGAAACTGCTGGTGGTCAGCGCCCATTAGTGCTTATTCTCTTGATAGTTCAGCTGCTGTTAGTTCCTGGACCACAGACGAAGTCTTACATCTCAGGCATTAACAACTGAAATATGGAGTCTATCCATTTCTTCAGTTTATTTTTTCAAAATATATTATGGTAAACTGCCAACATAATTCCATATTCAGCAAGCTGTTAGTTGTCCCTTCCCATTCCATAGATGAAGTTATAAGCTGGTGGCACAAAGTTATAAGGCAGAGTAGCAAGTCTTCTGGAATAACCATTTTGCTATTTTGAGGAGAGTTAATATTGTTAAATATTTATGTTCCTTTTATCTATACACTGCGGCCTTGGTGTGTTTGTTTATTACAATAGAATTAATGCCATATACATTATTACTGTATTGTTTTTCAAATTAAAGGTACAGGACTGCTATAATTTTGTACAGCTTTTTGTCTGTAGTTCATCAGGAGAGTTCTGAAAAAGTTGACATGGAGCATTGGATGGGCCCCCTTGCTGCTTTAGTTTATGTCTGTGCATCAAAATCCAGATGTAATTGTGACATGGGTAGGCATACGTTGCCTAACTTGACTTTTATTAGGCTAGTGATATTAAAGATGCATTTGCAGAGACCAAATATCAAAATACTAGTCCAACGAGGGAACATAGTTTGGGAATTAAAATAAAACTTTCTAATTTTCCTTACATCTTCAATGATGTAAATTGAGAATAACCTTGATTTCATTTTAATTGTTCCCATACATAAAATCAAATATATATGAGATAAGAAGTGGAGCCCTTTTGCCCTGCAATATAGACATTGTTGAATTTTTACCTCATTCTGAAAATTGGAATGTTTCATAAAGAAAATTATAGCTTATCCACAACTCTTCAGATACCCTGCAAATCAGAACAGAAGAAGGCCAAAGGTGAACAGCTTATATACCTTCAGAAAAATTAAAATTCTAAGTTGTATAACAGGCAAAATAACAAAAAAAGCAAGCATATTTAATACAATTTTACAAGGACAGAGTCTAGAATTTAAAAGCTTATTCTACATAACTGTTCGCTTTGAATTTTCTGCAAATTGTTTAAACTTCCAATTTTGCCTGCATGATAAATAAGAATGAAGAGTTGTAATTTTGCCACTGTTTGTAGAAGTGTAATTCTGAAAAGAAAAATCTCTCCAGGAACATGAAAATGTTTCATTGCAACAGTAGGGAAGTGTTCCACTTCAGAAATGTAATCATGTACAATATTTAAAATATTTCCAATATAAATGAAAGTAAAATTACTGTGCATGATTATTAAGTTAACAGTGGAGCACTCAGATATGGCTGAAATGAAAAGAAAAAGACCTGTGAGATAAGTCCATTTTTCTGTCTGTAAATCTTATGTGGTCTGCTTTAGTGAGATTATTTGTACACCTTGTTTAAAATCATTATTCCCATTTTAAAGAGGAATTTGTGCCATAAAGCAGCTAACTCACACATTCATGGGAGAGGAAAAAAAGTAAAGACTTAACAGAAATGTCCTGAGGTTTTCTTTTTTTTTTTTTCTGATTAGGTGTCATACTCATAGGAAATCCTGAAAGTGGCTTTTTTGTTGTTGTTGTTCCTGGACAGCAACCTACTCTTGTTAGAATCTGTGATAATATAGGTAACAATCTTCTGCATTTTTAACTGTCAGGTTTGTTAGCGACTTAACAAAATACTTTCTTTCTGTTCTAGCATTATTGTATATGTTATATTTCTGCAGTGCATTTTCACTGAATAGAAATGTCAGTTGACAACTGTGGGACAGTGACAAGCAGCACCTTTACACTGTCTTAACCTCTTAGAGTCTTCATTAGAAAAGGAGAATGACCAGTCAGGAGCACAGACTTAAAAATAGAGACAACAGCCAACATAGGCTCCATTAAAGTTTTCCAGAAAAGTTTTACTGTTTTTGCTTTCTTGCCTTTCTTTATTGTAAAAGCTATATTGCGGTACTGTATATCTGATGTTATATTTCAGTGCTGGGTACTTGATCCAAATTAGATTTTTACTGCATGGTTATCCACGTATTTCAAACCAATTTAGAATTATAGCTGTGGTTTTCAAATTGTCATTTGTCAACTGCCACTGAACCACAAAAATGTTTTAACTGATTTACAGCTTGTCTACAGAATCATAGCACCTTTTCTTTTCAATTAGAAGATTCATTAAAATAATCTATGAGAGCTTTTGAGGTTTCATAGTGATCCCTGACTCAAAAAAATTTGAGACCACTGAGCTATAGCATCATCATTGCTGAAACAGTAATGTTTGTTAAGTACATACCTGAACTTAAAAGCAGTGCTTGTAACATTAAATAAATAAGGCCAGTGAAGCCAAGTCAGGGTTTAATAGTTTCAGAAAGATGGCAGACAGCAAAAAACTTTCACAGTTTTACCTTTGGTGTTTTTTTTGTTTTGGTTTTGGTTTTGGTTTTGTTTGGTTTTCAGTGTGATTGATGGGGTGTGAGTTCAGGTGCTACCTGGCAAGCCTAAAAAAAAAAAAAAACATTTCTTTGGCCAGGATTGGTTTGATTTTACAATAAATACTTGGAAGGAGACAAGTGAAGAGTTGTTTGGTACATGATGTAATTAAAATGTATTACTTCTGTGAATACAAGATATAAAAATGCCTTGCAAATGAGAAGCAGAAGAAATGTCTACATGTAATGTAAATCACACACAGATTTACAAAACTAGCACTCATATAGTACTTTGCCACCAAGCAGTCCAAAAACATATGACTAGAAAGAATCTCCAGCAATTAGGTAGGTGGTGCATCTGCCTGCCTCCAGCAATACGAATTACATCTACGTGAATCCAGACAGGTATTTGTCTAACATATTCCACAGCTTTTCTAGGCAAACTATTCCCATGCTTAATTGTCTTTGCCATTAGAAAGCTTTTCCTTTTGCCTAAATCCCCCTCATTGCAGTTTAAGCCCATTACAACTTTCCTTCATCCCAGTGGTTTTTGAAAACATCCTTCTACTTTCCTCTTTGTGGCAGCTTTTAACATATTTGAAGAACATATTGTGTCTCCATTTGGTTTTCTGTTCCTCAATATAAGCTGGTAATACCAGCTCCTTTACAGAGCTTGTCTTCTGGCCATTTTATCACCCTTGTATTCCTCTGGATTCTCTCCAGTTCATGCACATTGCATTATGTTCTGTAGCTGAGACCTTCCTATGGGAGACAAAATGGACTTATCGGTTTGTTTGTTTTAATATATAGCACAAAGGCTCTTATGTTCCAAAATGATGTTCCTTTTTCCTGATAGTTTCCTGTTACTGATTCATATGAAGTTGGTGCTTTCCTATACTTCCAGAGCCTTTTCTCCTGAACCAAAGGTTAGCTAGACATACACCACTTGCTTTTGTGCAGTTGATTATTTGTACCTAGGGTAGTACTTTGCTTTTGTCCTTATTGAATTACACCCTAATTATTTCAAACATCTGATCCAGTTAGTCAAGATCTTACAAAATTCTAATCCTGTTTTTCAATGACATTTCAAACAAATACCTGTTCACAAATGGGTTTCAGTCCTGAGTTATCCCTGAACTCTCCTGACATGGACTAAAACCACAGTTTGTTGAATGTGAGGAATAACATTGTTTTCACCTAACTGGTCTTACTTGTGGGTCTCATTACAGGATCTAGAAATTAAAACCCACCGGTTTAATTTGATGTCCAAGAATCAGAACATTACAAATTGCAGTTATGGACAAGCAGAGAAGCTAGATAAAAGGTGACACTTATAAGGACAGAATAATCTTATAGCCTAATCACATAAAAACAAAAAACTATTTAAAGTATCAATTGTGAACAAGTTGCTAGCTAATTTATTGGTGATTGAACATGTGTGTTATTCCCAGTGTTTCACAGCAATAAAAAGGACAATTCAATGTCTAAAGCCTGTATTTAAGAAAGTTCTTTAATGTGACCTAGATTTCAGAACTCTGTTGTTGCTGCTAGAAAAGCAATTTATTCCCTCTCCATTCACTTACTTCTAATGTGAAAAGATGAGTCAGCTTTTGAATAGGCACTGTCTGTACTGACTTTCAAATCAAAACATTTTAATAATGAAAAACAAGTAAGTGATATTATTATACCTTAGAATGCAGATGAGCTAACAAGATTAGGACAGTCTTGTTAGGTTAATTTCCAGCATCTCTGATAGAAAACTTCATTAAAGAGCAGACCTTTAAAAGTCTGTGGACATGTTCAGTTCATACCGTGACCCTGCTATGAAAAAATGAATTGACTTTGTGCCTCTTCCCATACAAGTTGTACTTGCTCTTGGTAACTATGGAGACTAAAGTCAAAACTCTGTAGAATCAACAATTGTACAGGATGGTAAGTACTTCCTAAATTCCCCCTATATTAATTTCTGTCAACATGATGCTTAGAATTTTGTTATATTAATACTTAATTATAGTATAATGTTCTTGACATAAGAGAAAAAAAAAAGAAGTACTTCTGAATTTTGTAGTGTGGAGATGCAAATTGCTCACAGTCAGAGGAAATAGGTGAGACAGGAATTGAACCCTGAGGTTCTCAATCCCAGATCAGTGTCTCAAACTCAAGGTTACCCTCCCTCTTTTTTTCATTTGCAAGCACAGTTCAGACATAGTATGCTGGTTATCAGGAGAGGTGGGTGACAGATGTCTGTCTGTGGGTATGTATGTCTGAACACCATTCAGGGAGCGAGTGTCTCATTATTTCAGGTACCAAAAAATAAAGTAACCATTACAGCATGAAGCTGAACCAAAGGAGTTGTGCATACTTTCATGCAGCTAATGCTGAGTTAATTTTCTGTGGCTATACAGTTACGAGCATCCTGAGAGAGCCGGCTTAAAGTTGGTGGAGGGCGGGTCAGCCCTTTGCTCAGAATGTCAGTGTATGCTAAAGCTATCAGTGCTCATCTTGTATAAGAGGGATGGTATGCTTTTCTGTCAGTTCCTTCAGTTGTCACATTTTTCCACTTTTTTTTCAGTAGGTAGGAGTGAGAAGCTGAGGGCTAGCAGAGTTACTTAGACATATATGGTGCACAAGTGTGATAATTTAAATGGAAAGAAGTGCAGAGAAAGTTGATTGCCAAGAGTGGTATAGGAAGATTTCAAAAGTGTATTTTAAGGAGAATTTGCAAGAGCAAAACATAATTGCTTGGTGCTTATAAAGGAGATCTAAGTGAGGTACAAAATGTGCATAAGTCTCATACTAGATCTATCACCTCATCCCATGAAGTGTATATAACATAAAGTGGAAGCTATGGAAAGTGATTTTGCCTTGCATTAGTGATTGGTACAAGTATTGTGTTTGAATCCTTTACAGTTAGGATAAAACAAAGTATGCTAATTTGGGCACATGGTAGCTTTATTTTTCTTCAGAATTATTAAGAAAAAAAAAAAGGAAGGTACTTATCCTAGTCTCTAAGAATGTTTAAGATAATTTTTAAAATATGCTGGTTCTAAAGTCATGTCTTTCTGTAAATAAAACTCTTCTATTACTTAGGTGTAGTTACAGTGCCTTTTGTAACCGGCTGAAAGGATGACTTGTGTTAATATATTTTCACAATTCTTGCTTCAAAACAAAAAAGCATTTGATTATTACTGTGGTCTGTACTTACTGTGAAATGAGCTCTGCACAAAGCAGTTGTGTGTCCCTTAAATTGTAGGTGGTTCATGCCAGCCCCCTGCGCAGTTTAATTTCATCATCAGTGCATAAAAGTAAGATATTGCTTAGTGATAAAGGTATATCATGTAATAGTATTACTTGTTAAATCTCAGACAATTTCTGCTCAATTCTAATTTTAGACAGTCATTTTAATTTGTTACCACTGAATGCTTTCTAATTAAACTTATATTTAACAATCACATGCGTCAGTGAGCAGTGTGAGATGACAGTGATGGAAGTGGGTGGGTAGCACAATAGATGCTGACAAGAGAAGATGATCCAGTAAGGAAAGGAGGAGACAGATGAATTCCAGAACAGAGAGAGTAACTGAGGGAGCAAGAGAGAAGGGAAGCTGAGGACAAAAGAAATGGTTTAGAGTGAGGCCAGTGAAGTATTCCAGGCTGTTCCTACTTAGTCCTGGTGGTGAATGCCCTGTGTGCAGAGGCTTTTATTTTTGAATTAAGAGTGTGTTATTCCAAATTAGTTTAACTAGCTGGAAGTGGATATACCAAGTCAGAACAAGGATGTTCTCAAGGGAGCTTTACTTCTATTTTAACCTTTTTAGCCTGTGGAGGAACTTAGGAACCACTATTAAAATCTAGGATATATATATATATGGCCTTTGTGTAGATTTCCCCAGTTATGGACCATTTCTCTAATTTTATAACACATATTGTGTTTCCTGTCTTCTCTTCAACAGTTTAAAAGGAGTCATAGGTGTAAACAAAATGAATTTCAAATTAACTTATGCAAATAGTCCTCAAAAATTGCTTTGTAAGTTGTAGTGTATTCAATCAATGATGAAAATAATAATGTGTTCTTCACCAATCACAAAGACACCGTCATGTTAATAGTGAATACGGGAAGACTGTAGAAAAGAGCCTGCAATTAATTCATAAAAAGGAATATTAAAAAAAAAATGTTGCTTTATTAGTGCATAAGACTGAAAAAAATTTCGTGGGGAACATGCTTACCATTTTTAAGACCTTATTGGGGAACGCTATTAGCTATGCAATCCTCGAGTATTGTATTTCTCTTACTGTGTCATTAATTGAGACTCTGTTATTGTGTTTTTTAACATTAAAAACAAAATAAAACGTCTTTAAGTTGATAAACAAAAGCAGATGGGAGCCACTGGAGGATAAGGAGCACTGGTACGATTTTTTTTTCTTTGTAGCCTTCTCTATGAAGGAGGTAGATTTCTACATTCTGCAGTTTTCTGATTTTCTGTGTTGCCTCCACCTTATCCACAGATGCTTCAACCACAATGAACAAAAGGGGTTGGTCACTGCATTTTTACAGTATTTTCACTGAGCAGCCAATGGCATTTTAATAAGAATCAGTGTAGATGAAAAACATAAAAATAATTGTCAGATAATTAGTATCTTAGATGCATTTTAAAAAGCAAATAATATTAGCCAGACAGATTATGCAAAATTCAATGTTTGGTCGGAATGAGCTTAAACTCCTCCCTGTTTTCATTATACCTCACCTCTGAGGGCTTATTGACCTAATGACTACTCAGATGTTTTACATTCATGACCCAAATAGCTATAATGTTGAAGTAAATACTGCTTCATTATATCTTGGCCTCACAATGGATTGTTGAACTTCTGGCTATCCAGTATGTGGAACATGAAAAGGCACCGTAAGTCAAATGGGATGCATATTGATTGTATTATAAGCATATTGAAATGTTTTTTAATGTTTTTCAATGTAAGTTGTTAAATAATTCCTTTTTTTCTGAAAAGTGATTATTACATTGCAAAAATAATAATCAGTATTTTGAATTCCCTTCTTGTTGGAATTTCAAGGAATGCAGTCTCTCTTGGGTGTTTTGCATGCTTAGAGACATTCCCAGTTTCACATCAGTAGTTGGTGTAGATGCACAGTCTCTGGCCAGTGACTAGCTAATGGCATGAATCATCTGTTTTCCCTCTGGGCTAAGATGAGTATTTATCCAAAGGTCAGTGTCTTTTGGTTTTTTTTTTTTTTTTTTTTTTTCAGTTGCTAATAGCTTATTTACCTTCCTTGTTCTCACAAAAATATATATCTTCTCCAGTGTACCTTGGAAGAACAGCTTCTATTTGGTGTAGCAGACAGGCTCAGTACTTAATTTGCTGTACTCTTTCTGTTCCCTTTAAAAGGAAGTCAGAATGTTTTATAGTAACGTTATAGTACTGCAAGCTCCATTGACTTCTGCTGTTTCTGTATAATTGGTTGTATACATCTGATTGCCATCAGCTAAGCAGAAGAAAGCATTTTATTGCCCTTGTTAAGTGTGGTGTGCTTATCTTGTACTTTCACTACTGACCTCCTGCATGGATAAAAATGAGCCTCAGCTAGACTGTTCACTTCTCATTTTAATAACAGTATAAATAGCCTGGATCTTACAGAACCTAAAACATTATTTGAAAGGAGGATATTAGTAGTTAGTTGAAAAATATGTACTTCTGTTTTAAGTAATATTTCCAGCATTCAGCTCCTGAAAAGATACGTTTTTTAAGTAATATTTCAGGAAGATAATTCTTTATCCATCTTGAAGACACTTAGCCACCACATTGCTCAGGTGACTATGGCTCTCACTCATTTCTGAAGAATTTAAGCGTGCATGCTAGGCAGAGTTTGTTCTAAATTTGGATTTCCTTATTTCTTAGCTAGGAAGAAAGTATGTCTATAATAATGTCTGATCCCATGTACTGATCAGAGGTCAGTCTTATTTCCCTAAATATGTCATTTGACTGGTAATTTTTCATATCTTAAAAGTTCCGTTGTATCCATACTGTTTCTAATTACCTGTACCAAGTTATTCACAGACAAATATTAGAATAGAAGAAAAACACTTAAAACAGTTCATAATTTCAAAATTACCTTAAAGATCTTAAAGTTGATCTTTAAGCCAATGTTCCAATAAAAATAGGATCTTTCTAACCTTCTACAACAAGAAGCAATTTATTTATTTTTTTTAACTCTCATACTTAATTGTCACTTACTGTGGTGTATTTGTCTCAGTAAGAGATGAATGTGTTTGCTGACATAGAGGGGTCAATATCTTATGATTAATAGGAAATGGGAAAATACAAGGTCATCTTTCACCGTGCCCTGAATAGCCAAAGTAAGAAAAATATTTTTCTGAAGCATGGTTTCTAGGAACTCTACTGAATGGAGACAAGCTAATCTGCCAACCATACTCTAAATTAGCATAAATTTCAATCGCTAGTATTTCCCAGATGTCTCCACTTGAAAACTACTTACTCCATCTTTGTTTTATTAAATCAACAAAAGAAAAAGAACAATTACTTTAGAATGGAATTTGATATGTGAAAGAAAGGAATGGAATGTCCCCTTAGCAGAGTATTATTCATAAAATGAAACACATTTCTTTGTGGGAAGAGCACTTGAAATGGTCTAAAGAATAAAGTGGCACACAAACAAATGGCAGAAGTCCATCCTCTCTTCTGAAAGCTGTTTTTCTGGACCTGATTTTTTACAGTTAATTTGTAAATAAGCACTAAAATATAGTATATATTATTGGCAGCCTCAAAAAAGAGCCATTTTACGCCTGAACCCCACTGAACACACTTGACAAACAGGATGGATATTCCTCCACAGATTTTTGTTTTAGCTGTGCCAAATCACATAACTCACAAAGGAGTTCCTCTGCCAGTCTTGCATCATATGACGTCTCTAGTCTTATATCTGGGATATTCCCATCTTCTAGTTGTACTCAGGAGTCCAAGACCAGACATCAAATAACCAACAAGTTGGATCTTCAGCTTTCCATGCTCTTTGCATTGCCTAGATAGCTCAAAGAGGAGCCAAAGGCACTGGAGATCTTAACTAATGATTTTTTCGTTACTACTGAGGTCACAGGAGGAAGGTTTGAGTGCTGGTACGAGCATATTGCTGAACTGGTGGATGTTGAAAAGAGATCAGAATTCTAAACCTCATTTATCAAAAGATGGAGAAAAGTGCTTATAATGTCCTTTAGCAAATCTTTTCAATCAGAAATACTTTTAACAGATAATTCCTATTTCTTCAAAAACTTCACCATTTTGCAGAATTGTAATATTAAATACAAATAAATCACTAGGAGGTAAATAAAGGGTAGTTCCGAGCTAGATCATTCCCTGTTACTTAAAAATATGTGTAGCTGCAAAAACCAAGCTAGGTAAAAGGATATGTAAACAGAGACATTCTTAGTTGTTGTTGGTGAAATAATGTGTTCATTGTGAAATTGAATAAATGCACCATGTGGCTTTTGAATTCCAGATAGATGTTGCATCCTTTAAGCTCAATGCCTCATATTAATTCCAGCTGAGGTGGCTTATGCTCTGGCCGTGAGATTGTTTAGCCCTAACAGGAAATGAATTGTAGCCAGACTTCCTTGTTGTGGTGTGGTGGGTAACAAAGCTGGGATCACTGCTGGGAGTAGGTTCATGCTTCACAAGAGGGGGTGAAGATTTTGAGGGTGAGATTACCACCTTTCATCAGCATCTATCCCAAAGCAGTCTTTTCAAATCCATCAGCAATATTGGTATGACTGCTTACAGTGGAAGCAGAGTTTTAAAGTCTGACCTCGAGGCCAAAATAATTAACTTACAGACATGGTTATCTTTAAGCATCTGAACAGTCCTACTTTGGCCAAATCTAGATAGAATCCCAGTGAAGAGTAAATTTTTGATCAATTCTTACTATAGCCTCTGAGTCTCTCATTTCTTTGAGTAATTTTGTCAGAAATAAGGAAAAAAAAAACATTTTGGTCTGCAGCATTTAGATGTTAGGGAAATAACTGTCACTTTTATTCACCCGAGTGTTTGTGCTATGGTATTTGCTTTTATTAGTCTCATCTGCTGATCTCCACATTTCTTTTTCTATAATAGTATTTTTTTAACTAGCTTATCGAAGAAAAAGAATAACATTACTGCGCTACGTATAGGTTTGATAACTGCCCAGTAAAATTAGGTTCTTCCCTAATTTCTGTGCTTTCCCCCTTGTTCCTTTAGTGACATACCTCGATTGATTATGCTGTGTGCAACTTTTATTCCGGGAAAGCTGTACTGAAGCATGAGGGAGGGTATATGCATTCTGTCTTAGAAACAATGGGCAAAATTTTCCACTTCTGTCAGTCCATACGAGTTTATAATTTGGCCTGGTGTTTATCTTTCTATTTACTGCAACCAACCAAATACCAATGTTGGTGCATTTTCTTTGTCGTGTTGACCCAAGCAAGTGCTAAATATCACTGAGATCCATAGTTTATGAATTGTCAGGAAAATTTTGTTATATTAGGGCTTCATTCCCTCTCTGCCTCATACAGTGTTAACTTTCCAACAGTGGTTATCGCAGCAGGCATCTTGCAGCGGAGAAGGCGAGCAGTCACCAGGGATACTGCCTTGCTGCGCTCGTACCAGCTGCAACAGTACTGGCATACATGCACACATACAACAGCAAGTGGTTTGTTGTTTTTCACATAAAATTATATACTTCTCCTTTGCATTAACCCTAATTAGACACATATACTATGAACAAAATAATTGTAGGTTATAATGTATTTTGGCTAACGTGGTCTCTCGGGAGACTGTTATTCTATTTGGGCACAGGGTGCTGTGGACTGTATTCCATTTGTTTTGCATGCGTAACTACTTTTGCATTATTACCTTCTCCTTACCTTGCGAAAGATAAATAATCACAAATATTTGAATAGCAAAAAGCCCCGTATTTTCTGCTGTAAGGAAATTACTTTTAAATACGGTAAGTCTGACTTTTTAAAAAGATGATATATGCAGACAACTGCAGCCAAGATATATTATTTATGAAGTTTCATCAAAGAATGTAGCAATTCACAGAAGAAATTATAAATATGTAGGAAACCTAAGAGTGCCACAGTTTATGTAGGCTAAACCCTGTATCTTTCAGACTACATTTCTGACTGTTCAAGCTCCTTTACCTCCCATTTACTCCAGGTGAGAACTTAGCAGTGTTCCAAAGCAAGTCTTAGGAAAGAAAACAAATCTGACCCTGGAGGGCGTGAAAAAATATGGCACTAGAAGTAGATCAGCTTCTGAATGATTCATGGAGAAAGTGAGCTTGAAGTAAGTGGAGATGATGTCTAGGGAAATACAGTGCAAAACATGAGAGCTTCCTGGCTACCATGGGAGACACCAAGAATTACAAGTACAAATCTAACAGTGAAGGAAAGGCATGAAGGGAACAGCAGTGAAAGACTAGCAGTGAAAGAGTGAAAATGTGGAAAATAAAGGCATTAAAAAACATATATATGTAGGTGGAGCTTTAAAGCATATGGAGAGTGAGTAGGATATACAATCTAACGTATATGAAGTCAGCAAGACAAATAAAGCTGTGGGGATATCTCCAGAGTTTCATTTACAGCTGACAGATGTATTCAGTATTTATGAAAATCATCGTCTTTCATGGTTAAGAAAAGAATACAGAGCATCAGTTATCATTGCTATCTACATGCCATTCTTCATTTAGAAGAAAAAAAAAAAGAATTTTAGTCAAATTACTATTGAAAAAAAAGTCTAATTATCACTGATGAATGAAACAGGTGATATACAGGATCTGGGTGAGCACAGAGCAGGTGCTGAGGTTTTATTCATAATTGAGAAAGTGTGTTGTCATTTATTTTGGATATGCATATTTCATGCAGGAATGAGGAAAGGCCAGGGAAGGTGGAAGCAATTGAAGGATGAATCCTATTCCCATTCAAATCATTAGAAAATATCCATGTTGAATAAAGTTCCCATCTTTTATGGGAAAGGAAGGAAGACCTAGTGATCATTTCTAGTGTATTTATAACTTCAAACATCCTTTTTCTACCTTCCTTCATAGGAGTTTGAGCCTGAAAACTGTTATACAGCAACTACCTTGTATTTAAAATGAAGTGGCTGTGGATTGTTTTCTCTCATAGGCAGTAGGTGGCATGTTTAGAGGAGCAGATTGTATAGACCTATGCTAAATTGAAAATGGGAAGAAGCCTGAGATAAGTGGGTAATATGGGGTAAAAGTGACAGGAAAAAAATTAATCAGTGTGTGCTTTTTGCTTTTCAAGCTGTACAAAACAGTGATGGCAATGTTCTACAAGTACCATTTCTCAAGTTACCTTTCTGAATTCTGGAGTTTTGGTAGACATACTTTTTATTGTTCCCTCAGTGCCTACCTACAGCTATAATTACCCCTTAGTTGGTTTGTACCTGCTTCACTGTGCCAATAATGATTCAGTAGCTGTAGTGAACTTTGTTTATCTTTGAGAACTGAAGTAATCCCTTTCCCGATTTTTGGGAAGGACCACATTAGAGACAAAGGTATGACAATTTGAGAAAAGAAAATGAGCCTTTTAAGAAAGAATCCACCCCCACACACACACAAGAAAAAAAAAACCATGTGTGCACTTAGGGCATGCCTTGGTATGAAGAAGCTCTCAAACATCCTATGGTGCGTGCAGTCCAGCATGTTTTCCAAATACAAGTTGTAAATCTAAAGCAGGCTCACAGATGGTTCTAATGAGCTGGTCTTTGAGATAAACTCTGACTTGAACAAAAACAGTTTAACTCCTAAGACACTAGCATTTCCAGATGACTTTCAAGCTGAAGCACTTGCAGAACAATTTTCATGCATCTTTTAATTGCTTATGTATTTCTAGTCTACAGAAAAAATGACCTTGCACTTTCCTTTATCTACATTACAGTTCAGTATCACAAAAGCATGTCAGGAGCATTTTTGCACACTGACTGACACTTCTTTCTCCAGCACTTTTTAAGCTCTACAGTTAGTTTTGAACAAGTAGTAATAAAAAAAAAAAAAAAACTAAATACTTCCTATGAAAATTGATTTTCTTTGTGCTATGGTATAGTACCCTGCTAAGAGTATTACTCGTTTTTCTCATGAAAGGGACTTTTAAACTAATAACAAAATCCAGGACTGCTTTTTGAAGATTAGCATGCCTGATAATTACAAAAGGAAAAAAGGGAGCAGTTTCTTAGTACATGTAAAAACGCCACCCTTTCACAATTAGTTTTTAGTTTGTGCTAAATGATGCAGTATTAAATACTTTAACTCCCAGAAATGTTAGTGTAAATCACAAAACTAAGCGACGCACTAAGCAAATTCATCTTTGTCGAGATCTGTAGACATAGACAAATGTACATACATATATCTGTACATATTTTCTCTGCCTCTCTAAGCATCTTGGAGTTTGTCTAAATTTCCAAAGAGTTATGTATAAACACAGAAGGTGGTGATAAACCAGACAGCAGAGGATTTGATTCTGCCCAAACTCCTACCTCATCTAGTCATTGGCATCTGTACATAATAGCTATAAAAACAAACTAAAACAGACCTCAGTAGACCACAGGCATAGGGGTTTTTTGCTCACTTCATATGGGTGTGAATTACAATAAAAAGTTCAAAAGAGTTAACTACTACACTCGAAATTGGCCAGACTGTCAGCTTCTGTAAAAGAAATACTAGAAGTATCATTGAGTGGTTTATAGCTTTGTAGTTCAGCAAATATTTATTAAATTGCATTGTTTATATCATTATCTGTTACAAAAAGAGTGAGAATTCATTTTTAATCTTTTTATGAAATGGCTTGAACCTACACCACTACAAACCATATGTTCCTTGTGTCACCTAAGCTTTGAGACATCTTATTTTTTTATTTCATCGTAGGTCTACCTTATGGATGGGAAGAAGCTTATACGGCAGATGGAATCAAATACTTTATCAAGTGAGTATTTCTGAGGGAAAATGGGTCAGAATTGAAATAAAAACCCATCAAACTAAATACATTTTAAAACCGAGAATTAACAGGAAAAAAAAAAAGACCAAAATAATAAAAGCTTTCATATGTTTTATATACATCTTTATACCAACATCACTTGTTCTTTCCTGTGGTTTAGTACTGCACTGTCCAGAGGGTCCTAGAGGGCTTAGTCAGAAATCCAGATGAAATTCAGTGAGAATTGTGTGACACAATCCTTCCGATGTCTTTGAAAACCTTAGTTCCCAGTGCTGAGAACTTCCCTGGTTATGAGTTTGACCCTGTAATGGACCTAAGAGATAGGAATATATCTCATCCCCTAAAAACTTTACAAGCATATATACCCATTTTTAAATGTTCTTATATTTTTGGGAAGTGGAAGAATTCTAAGAGCCAGATTTTTAGAAAATAAGTTTAATTTAATCCACAGATTTCAGTTCCATTGTGGCATTAAGGAGCACAAAGTTCAACAATCTTACCAAACAGTCCTGCCTGGAGTTTTGTGTCTGGTCCTCTGATTCTGCCAGCACACCTGATAGTGCATTATAAGTAGAACATCAGTAATTTTCACTTTACCTCCTGTCCTGATTGCGTATCTTGGGGGGACCTGCTTTAGCACTGAATTCTACCTTGTCTCTGAACTATTTGTATCTATTGATGGTTTTTTCTTGATGTCATATCCTGCTCCTTTCTGTGGGAATAAGTTGTTCTGTTGCTGCAAGACAGTGAAGGAATGGGACTGCAATAATTTAGTTATAAAACGGTCGAGATTTCCAACTGCCATACCATTCATCTAGAAGAAAAGTCCTTACAGTCTAGATTTTACACATAAAATGCTAAACAGAGGCTTATGAACTCAGTATCACAGATTATTGGCATTTCACATTGTCATTGGCTGCAGGTTAAGCAACTGTTATTCCATCGATAATGCCACTGAAGCTGTACCTCTTGCAAAAGTCTTCTCTTGTATTCTGCATATATGCTATTTTTTGTTCTTGATTTCCACCCTGTGACAATTAGACCTACAGTTTCCTTAGGCTTTGCTTTCTACATTTTAAAGAGGGTGCCAAAGTTAAAGCCATACTCTTCATATCTGGCTTATTAGAAATGTATATATTACCTAATAGTTTAATAATTGTAACAGTGANTGAGTGTTTATAATGGTAATGCCAGAAACCAAACAACCCCCTCCCCCCCCCCCCCCCCCCCCAAAAAAAAAAAAATACAGAAAAATACATCTGTATCAAGAGTTACCTGTAATTTTTTGGAAGCTATTGCAAACAAAGTAGTTTTTCAAAACTCTCCAGAGACTAGAGAAAAAAAGGAGGGAAAAAAAAGCACTAAGATTGAGCCCTTATTATTTGCTTTTTTGCTTTCCTTAATTATAAGATTTCTGTAATGATTTCTTTTCTGAAGGACTAGAATAACAAAAAGCAGTGCAAATTCATTATATACGATCTCAAAAGTATGGTTTATATCCTGCTAATGTCTTGCAGGTAGAGAATCGAAAGCTTCTTTAGAAAGACCTACTTGATAAAAGCTATAGGAATTTGTTGTATAATTTAGGGAAGATTTTTTTCTGAGTGCATTCTCTGGTTCTGGAGGAAAAATGCATGAAAAAGTAGCTCATTGTATCTTACAGAAGCTTCAGGAAGTGAATAGCACAGGCGTGTCTTTTTTTTTTTTTTTTCCCCCAGAATATAGTGGAAATTAATTCATATAATAGTTTTCTTTATTATTCCTCTAGAAGATTGAAACAACTGCTGAAAACATATAATTCATCACCATTCCATATATCTCTTGAATCATTGTTTAATTAATAGCTAGTTATTCTAGCTGCTGAAATTTACATATTGTTTAATTCTTATAGGTGTCATGAAGACACTGTTTTGCAGGTGGACTTCCTTCTTAAAAGACAGGAAAGGCAGCAAATCTTTGCACTGAGATAAAATTGCTTTTATCCCAAACTCTTGCAAAAGTCACGTAAATAACATTGAAGTTTATGCATTAGCTAGCCAAGAAAAGCAGGGATTTTTTTTTCTTTTTTCAAACACACTGCTCTGTTGTCCTTGACTCACCTCATGGTGCCTCGAGCTAGATGTATTAAAGCAGATGTGATTTTTTTTTTTTTTTTTTTTTGCAGAACTTTCCAAACACACCATATATGATAGTGCATTCAAGCTCTGATCAAAGGGTAGTTTTTATTTTCACGTAGATGTAGGTTACAACATGATTTATACAAAACAAACAAACAAACAAAAATTGTGGAAAAATAACTTAGGAAATGAAAATGAATCCACAGCCAATTTTATAGCAATGGAAGTAAATACGAGAGCCACTATTAAAATAGAGCACTGTTCCCTTGGTCTCCATCTGTTGATAAAGGGAGCCATTATAGCACAGCTGGAGGGTTAAGGTGGATGCTGGATTCTGTTCTGGATAAAACACTTGTAATACAGGTTTATGCCAGCATAATTGGGAACTGAGCTTGATGATAGTATTGTGCAAATAATATAATAGCAAATAAAATTTAGAACAGAACTTAGAGAAGAAACTTTAGAGAAGATCTAGATTGGAAGGAATATATTTTCCCTCTTTTTTTTCTGGTTTCTTTACTAGTGTTTTTCATACAAGTGCTTATCTGGATGACTCAGCAGAAAGCTAAATTTGCTAAATATGCTCAAGAAATTTCTTTTAAGATCTGCACTTGGATGCTGAACTGTTGCAGCTGTAATAATAAGGTGCTTATTAGCAACAGGAGAATCTCAGGTAGTTTAGCTGCTGGAAGCCTAATTTAAGAAAACTTAAGATGTTTTTCATGTTGTCTCCACTTGTTGAAACTACATATTTGAACTGAGTAGATCACATGAACAAGCTTTTTCAGACATTTTTGCATATCTGACCTTTGGTCATTAATGGATAAAAAATGTTCTTCCCTCTTCTTAATGTACTCCTGGCATTACAAGTGATAGAACCTCACGTTTTCCATCATTGTTACCTTCTGTAATCTGTCCTATAAATTTCTCCATGACAGTCTATGTGGCAGGCAAGGAAAATATATCCATTTTAATTGCAGAGAAGGGAATGAAATCACTCTCCATGTTCTTCTGAATGGAACAACCACGTTTGTTAAGAGGTTTTAATTCAGTTCATTAGAATGGAATTGACTGAACACTGGAATAAGACATCATAGTAATTAATATTCCTTTTTACCTATTTCCTAATTTTGCTTCCATGCCTGTTGCCAAATGTCTGTACAGAGCGTAAACCAGGCTTTTCGTATGCTTGAAAATTCGTACCTCTTACTACTCTTTGTAATGTGTATGAAGTCAGGCTGAGAAAGTTAACTATTTAGAGCAAAGAGCAAGGGTTGCAGAAGTCCCTTGTTTCTATCAGTTTGGTAGAGATTTCAAGATGAAAATTCTACCTAATGTCGAAAATATCTTTTTCTAGGAGGCACTTGGCTTGAGCTCCTTCTTTATCAGCTGATCCTTTTCAGTAGCATTTAATGTAATTGTTTAAATGGGGATTAGCAGAATAGTTGATACTTTACTGTCCTGGTACCAATACTGTAACCTTCTTGTTCTCTTTGGCTGTGAATTTCAATCCTTTCATTCCCTGGTGTTTGGAACAGCCAAATTCAAGAGGGGATTAAGAGTTATTTCAACACTAGCCTACTCCAATGTATACAAACAGATAGAAAAACATGTTATAATTCTCTAAGTGTAGCCACAATTAAGCTGATGTTATATGTGGATTGTCACTTTTCTTACGCAATTATGCTGTGAAGCTATATAGAAGCTGCAGTGGCTCTCTTCAAATCCACAGCATTTTTACAATATGCTAAAGACAATCAAATATTATTTTAATTAGTAGTTGCCTTCAGTTCCAATGTGCTTTACTGGGCCATCAACTAGCTGAGTCCATAAATCTGTATGTTATAAATCTAATGCAGTAAACACCCCAGAATGGAATCTTAATAGCACATAAGCTTGAGACAGCTTGCTGTGAAATTTCCATAAATAGCTCTGAAGGGGGTGTAGCAATATGAAGTGCATGAGAAATCAGAGTTTAAAAGAAGCAAACCAGCTGGCTTGTGTTACACACTAAAGTGAAACCCACTTATGTGAATAACTGACATGAATAAAACATTTACATGGCTATATTCCTAAGGCACTGAACTGCTCTCCACCTACCAGGGAAAGCTGCAGCTTGTCCACCAATACTCACCTTAAGACGATTTTTGAAATCGCCTCTTTTACTCGGGAAATCATTTCAGTCTCTCAGTAAATTATTATCAATCAACCAGGTTGCTAAGGATCAGCCACAAAGTGCTGGCAAGTGTGAGAAAATTAGCTTTTAAGACTGCTAGTGTGTCATAAACTCGCATGATTCTGTGCTAGGCATTAAGGTCATGTGTATAGCTTTACCATGAAATATCAGACGGTAACGTAAACTTTTCTGAGTTACAACTCAATATGCATTGGAGAAAAAGAAGTTCTAGTGTCTAACTAACATAATATAAATTAACAGTTATCAAAAGGACAAAAATTACACCAGTAGACTAGAAGATAGTGATCAACTTTATTGCTAGTGTAGCTGTGCTTTCTTCCTTCTGGAGAGTAAAAGTTGAATTTGGCCCCAGATATGTTTTGAAGTAATCTGGTGTGTTTTAAAGTAACAGAGAGAGCAAGCATTATTGTATTTTGCATGTAGCAATACAATCAGTCATTCACACACGGCCCCAGATTCGTGCCCCATCAGTTGATATATAGTAGAAATGCATTACTGGTGCTTGTTTCCTCACAAATTTACACTTGGTATTTCTATCCCTGTTTATATCAGCAAGTTTTATTCAGAAGAGTTGAGATTCTGACCTCATTAACTCAAATGGGTTAGCCCAATGGGTTTTCTGCAGTCCATTGCAATTCCAAAATCAGAGAAGAAAATCACAGAAAAATCTAGATTGGAAGGAATCTCTGGAGGTCAGCTCGTCAAACCTTCTGTTGAAGAATAAATTATACAGAATCCTGTCAAACTAAGTGTTGAATATTTTCAGTGATGAAGATTCCACCACCTGTCCAAAGCACCCTATTCCAATATTTAATTATTCTTGCAATGGAAATTTTTTTTTAATCTAGATAGAATTTCTCCTGATGCCATTTCTCCTTATGTCCATTTCCTCTTGTCTGTCACCACGTGTCCTTGTAAGAGTGCCTCCATTTGCTCTATAAGTACCTTTCAGGTATTGGAAGACTTTGATTCCACCCCCCGAGCTTTTTCTTATCTAGGCTGAACAAATCCGGTTCCTTCAACCTTTCTTCATGTGCCAAGTTCTCCAACCCTCTAGTCATCTGGGTGATCCTCCACTGAATCCTCTCCAATTTTTCCAATGTCTGTCTTGAACTTGAGGGACCAGTATATTGAAGAGACCCCACATAATAAGGTAAAAAAAAGTTGGATATTAATGAGTTTTACTTAGTAGATGATTAAGGCTGCTCTTCTGTTGTGAAAAATTCGGTTACTGATGTTCTAGTAGAAATTCCTGCCCAAAACAGAAATTTTATCTGTAAAGCCCAGAAGTAGAAAGGGGCTAATGAGCCCTCATAAAGTGTCACCTATGTTCAGATGTGCATGCACTTAGTCAGCTGGGTGGCATTAGGGTGGGAAAAGTTTTGTAAGAGAAAGTAAATTTTGTTCACTTTTAAAGCAACTCATGTCACTTTTGCCCAGGTTTAGTTCACAAGTAATGTTGAGTGAGTTTATTAAGTGTCGTAACCACTACCAGAACAAAAATTCACTTTTGTTGTATGATCTGGAATTAAAGTCCTTATGGAAGTCACAGCACAGCATCAGAGCAAACAGAATGACAGTGTATTCTGTTATTGAATGGATTTTGTGATTTGGTGACTTCTGGGTTTGATTTTTAAATAGGTAAAAGACTATCCAGAATTTTGCTCTCCAAGTGGAGTATTAAATATGCTAATTAAATAATGGATATACACTGGTTGTTTAGAATCACAGGAGCAGTATAAAAAAGCATAGCTGGGACATTAATTTTTTTTCCCAGAAAACCCATCAGAGTTAATCTCTTCCATCCTCCCACTATGTTCACCTTTAACATATGGCAGCTCTGTATCATGAGACTGGCACCTAAAATTAGGTAGGGCCTTGCTATTCTCCCTCCCACTCCCACCCACTCCTTGCATATGTATACAGTTTGTAAGGACCAGCTGTGAATTTTGCCCCTGTAAACACTGTTTTTCTAGCTTTTTAATAGGACTAGATTCCATCTATTCCACATTAACTGTTATTTTTCTCAAGAACATTTGTCTTAAATTAAATTTGCCTGAAAGACAAGTAGAAGTTCACAAAGATTTTAATCTTTTGGGATGTTTTCTGTTAGATATATTAGGGCCTGCGATATTTTCTATCTTATACCAAAAAGGAAACAGTAATGTTTGATTTAAGATTATCTTTCAGTAATTTACCTAAAAATCAGAAGTTTCACATTGAAGCATCGCGTAGTTCAGTGTGATAAAATAGGCAATGAAGGTGCTCTGATAGTATAACAGTGTAACTGAGAATAGAATTTCGTTCACGTTAAGTAGCAACCTGAAGTCAAACAATTTTTAAAATACAGATTAATAAAAACACACATGATGTGTTCTGGTAGCTTTTCAAATCATATCTAACAAATCAGACTTACTTATTTTATCATATTCTATTTTGTTTGGTTTTGCTTGGGAAGGAGCCATCATTAATTTTACTGAAAGCTGGGCATTCACAGAAACTGTTTATGATTTTATGACTGAACTAAGAATAGCAAAGCATGTGTGATAGATGAACTTCTGTAGTATAAACACTGATGTTTTACAGCACTAGAGCTAAAGGTATCATCATAAAAGGAAAATAAATCACAGTTGATTTTACTTACTGCATGCTAAATTGAAAAAACAAAGCTGTTCCTTGAAAAGTGTACTCTACATTTCTATGCATTATAAAGAAAGGACCCAAAAACCTAACATATTGTTGTGTGTTCAGCTTTTCCTCTGCTATTCCATTGTAGTATATGCTATTATATTACAATATACTAGTTAACTGTAGGTTATCTAAGTAATGGCTGGAGTGGCCTTTCTTAGAAGAAATCAAGTTCAATAAAGTTCAGACTCTAGTAGAGGCAATCTAAGAGTAAACTTCTGTATGTCCCACTAACGTTTATGTTTCAGTGACTTCAGAGCAGCAAACTAAGAAAAAAAGGTGACCTGCTGTACTAAACATGCAATTGAAATCCCCCTGGATTGAATCCAGTACCAGCTCTGCTCCTAACTCCCTCTATAGCGGTAGGCAAGTCAATTGCACCAAAATTATCATTTATCAAAATCATCATTGTGGGTGTCCCCATTTTATTAACTTTGATGATTTGTGAATAGGAATGGATATTTTGAGGCACAGAGTGCTCTCTGTTTCCATTGAGTTGAAAGAAAGATGCAATTACTTTACATCTGTGAAAATTGGACCTTTCCTATTTTACATGTCACTCAAAAATAGAGGTTGCTTTTGAAAATGTTTCCTTTTACCTGTCATCCTCAAACTCTTTTATCTGAAAATAGAGGAAAGAATAATTATATAGTCACAAGAAGCTGCAAATATTGAAATAAGACTGTTTCAGCACTAACCAAGTACTAACTATTATTACTACTTTTTAATGCATAACATTCCAAAACTCTGCATACGTCAACTCAACGTCAGTTGAAACACCTTCAGACGTAACCATAAGAATTTGGATAATCCTGACATATTTCCTTTTGATTTTTGGATATCCAACTTGTGACATCTCAGAGAACTTTTATTTTCACAAGATCTTAATGCCTGGCATCTGAATGCATGACCCTTTGCCATGTCTCAAATCGGCCACTAGGAATAAATATATACAGAAGTAATGTTCCTCCTCAAAAATTGTGCCCCCTGGTCGTTCTTTGTTCACAGTCACTGTTGAATGAAAACAAACATTAAAAGAAACAGCAATGATTTACTGTAAGACATTTTGCTAACTAAAAATTCATGAAGGCTTACGGATAGCTGGGATAAGATGAAAATTCAAAATACTTTCTAAGGTTTGGAAGTGGTTTGTTGCCAGATAATTAGGTTATAGGGAATTCGGTTACTCAGATTTTCACTGAAATCATGTTGCATGGCTATAAGGAAAATAGCCTCAGATGTAAAACTAGGAAACTTGGCACTGGATTTTATGATAACACGAGCTTGTAATACAAGAATGTTAAGACCTTAAGCTGCTTTTGGTTGGGTAATTTCTTTTTTTCCTGAGAGGTTGTTTGTTTTTTAATTTCAAGAACCAAACTGGAGAAACCTTCTTTCAGCTTCCACAGACACTGCACTCTCTCCAGGTTCTGGTCTATCATATTAGACACCTGTTAACATTTCTTCAGTGAGGAAATACTTGAAGCTGAGATTATTTTTTGCTCAAGACCTGTAAATCCCACCGAAATCAGTGTGTTGATTTCTGTTTCCTCTGCTGGGTAATTTTACTCTTACACTGGTGTGATGAAAGGTCTAATTTTCACCCATGTAGTTACTGCTATGAATAGAACTGGAAATTTGAAAGTTCAGACTCCTAGTAAGTTTTCCTGTGTTGGGGCAAGATTTGGCACCTGTGGGCTAAGTCATATTCCTGAGATCTTCCTGGGTTTTGAGAGAGCCATCAGAAGCACAACAATGCACAGCAGGGTTCTTTTCTCTGTTTCATCTGAGGCACTCAAGCTTTAATGCATTTCAGTACACACATAGATTAAATATAACCCTTGAGCGTGCTCTAGGCTGTAGTAGGAAAAAACTTGCATCATCTTGGCCTAATTCTGCAACATCTATCTTACCAAGATATCAGGCCTATGGTAATAAGACAGGACTGACATAAACTGGGTGAAGCGTTTGCATGATTGTTCACAAAAGGCCCCTATGTCTCCTGCAGGATGGGCGTATCAGGTGGACCTCAGGGCCTGAGAACAGGGTGGGTTGTCACTTCCCGCTGGAGCGATGGCAGCGCGGCTAGATGTGCAAAGCTGGCACTGGGGGTCTGTGTGTTCTGCTGCTGTTGCAAATGAATGGCACCAGAAACTATCTTCCCCAGATGCTCTCAGGATTGATTGATTGGACTTGCATCAAATTCACTTGGTTGTTTTATTTTGTTCTAATCCCTTATATACAAAATTAAAATCATTTAGTTATAGTTAAGAACTAGTTATTCCTTGCAGATCCTCCCAGTATTTGTTCCCCAAAAGAGCAAGATTTTTCAGTTGCTTGAAATCTGTTGCTTGTATCCCCTTACAGCATTTAACATCTGCCTTCCAACCACTGCTACTCTAGGACTACTTCATTTTGTGTAGGATCTATTTTTTGGTGGTATGTGGTATATGTTTTTATTATGCGATGTTTCAGAAGGTGCATAAGGAATATTGATGGTGGCCCAAAAGGTTTGCATAGCAAGTTAGAGAAGTATCAGTAAAATTAAGAGGGAAGAGCCAAGTACTTTCTCATAGGTGCAAGATCTGGGACGGTGGATTTTAAAGAGAAAAAGGATCCCTGCAAAGCAAAAGCTATTCCAATCACAAGAGGAACAGAAAAAGAAAGGCCCAGCAACAAGAGACAAAGGCAGTAGTTAAAACAAATCTTGCAAAGCTATGTGTAGTCCAGCAAATAGCTACACAGACAGATTCTGTACAAGAGCAAACAGGGAAGATGATACAAACTCTAGATGAACAATGAAGTTTCAGGATCTTCATTCAGTGTCATTGTTCTTTATTTTCCTGTTGCTCTGGCCCCTACCTTCCAAACCACCCCTGCATGGGGGGCTGCATATGGTATAACTGCATACTTAGAACCCATCGCCCTCCATAGGGATGCTCGTCTAGCAGATGGCATATACTCCTTTCACAGTAACTTCAGATCTGCCCACTGGGATATGCACTAAAGTCTAAAAACTGAAAGACCACAATATGAAATATATTTCTGGGTAGTGTAGTGCATGTCCCCTTCCAATCCGTTGTGTCTACAGCTAGCAGTGCTATTTGCTACATTTTTAATGATTATCTCAATAGCAACAGTGAAAGTACCAAAGGTTAAAGCTTCTGGAGTATGCAGTTACCTGTGTCTCAGCTTTACAGTTGTCAGCAGTACCACAGGGTTCACATGAGGCCAGAATTTGGCTTTCCAAGTTCAGATACAACTAAACCTTATATTGCTCCCTGATAGGTAATGGCTCCTATTCATTGCGAGACTTTGGCTAATTAATTGTTTAAGGCTGCATCTTGGGACAGATCTGAACAGATCTTAGACAAATGGGTCTTGCACAGGATTGCTCCTTTTAAGTAACCCTGGTGGAAGAATTCAGCCAAGTGTTATGGATGTGGTCCCATGTCAAAAGAAAAACAGAACTCCAAAGAATACCGCATGACTGCTTTGTCGCTTAGCATCCTGCATAGTGACCTACAGCAGCTGTGCTGTCTGCAAGGCTCTTCATGATTCGCTGTTAAGATCCAGAGTTTGGCCCTAATTGGAGAATTCAATTTAAGGTGAAACACAAAGTTTTGAGCATTTTGATAATGTTTAAAATCTAACAAAGATGCAGACATTTTTACATAAGTTGGTCTTTGAGTTTTCTTGGAATTATTCTTTTCTTGAAAGACTGTCTTAAGTTCTTATTTTAAAAGAAATCATTTTCCTTGCAGAGAAGTAAGAGCCATAAGGAGGGTAATTATAATGGGATTTTAAATAATTCATTACCATTTCTTTGCCAAAAAAAACTGTGATCTCATGTTTTGTTTTTCTAAGCTCTATAATTTGTCCTGCAATTTACTAACGTTAAGAAGACAAACTAAGCTACTGACATATTTCCAGATCAAATGTTTTTGGTTTCTAACAATAAATTTGGCTACCCTCTGATGGCAATGACTTGTTTGAAAACCTGCAAGTATTGTTAATTGCTCTGAAAATTTGAAATGAATCTTTTGAACCAGAACATTTGCAAATGGAAAATGTTTAGAATTTGTAGTGCTGGCTTTCCATATCTTCCTTTAATATTCAAAATTGTTTCTTCAATTAAGCAAAGTCTAGAGGTAGGTTTGAATTCCCTCTAGCTCATATTGATGGCCCTAACACACAAATCAGAGAGGATGTATTTCTAATACAGGAATGTTCTGCAAACCAGTAAATCTGGGATTATCTCTTTGGACTGATTATGTCAAAGCTCTTTAGCCACAGCACTTGTGGGGAGCTAAAAATAAATAGCCGGGAGTTTATACATTTATTCTTTACCTAAATAATCTGTGCATATTGTGTGCGTCTTTCTACAATGGGAGACGTTATCTGGACTTACTGTTTATTTATGAGTTATTTTTCTAGTAAGGATTTTAACGAAGGGTTTAAAACAAACTGTCCTACTAGAAGTGTTCATGGGATAAATCTAGTTTAAAAGAACTGAGTTAAAATCAGAAGCTTTTACAGTGAATTGACATTAGAGTAGAATTTGGCCTCAGATTTTGAAAATGTATGAAAACTAGTTCTCTTCTATCTTTCTGGTGATTAACCAATGTTATGCCACTGAATATAGACAATTTTATTCCTGATTTCAGTGCCACAGTTCTGCACTACTAAAGGATAGAAGAATTTTTACATTTATTTGTATGAGAACAAAATCAGGTTCTTAAAGCAGTTAGCAGGAAGTTAGGCATGCTATCATTTGCTTCCTGGTCCTAAAGTATGTACAAGGCAAATCTTCTGAAAAATAAGCACTTAACAAAGAATTTTTAATTTGTTACATTGAAGACCCATGAATGCTTTTTCACATACGTCTTCTATACCTGTGCAATTTCTCCCATTTCACAGGATTAATACTGCATGCTCATGAGAAAAGAGAGCTAAGGATATGGGTACACAGCAGGTCAAGGCATGCTACAGCAGAACATCAATGTGAAAAAAATAAAATTTAAAAATAATTTGGTTCTTATTTAAATTCAGTAATGGATTGCTGAGGAATGGCTTGATAAAAGGAGGCAGTATACACACTTAAAATAGTACGGCAGGCAATAAATCTGGCATTGGCAGAGATGGAATGGATAGAATCTAGTTCATTCAGCTCCCATGATTCCACAGGTATTGGAAGGAGTTCTGTGTCTTAATGCAGATAAATGAAATCACAGGCTGGGACTTCAATTTAGAGTGCTATCTTCAGTGTTAAGACAAAATGACTGATTTTTTTTTTTTTTTAATGAAAAAAATTGATGACATTTCTTGACATTGCAGAAAACATTGCAGAAAAATACATCAAAGACATTTTCCTTGGTAGATTTACAAATACAAATGTGCTTATAATATAAATACAAATACATGTTTCCTTGTGTTGTGGAATAATGGGAATGATGCTCTTCATCAGACAGGTTTCCTCTTAAAAACACATTTTATTCGCAGTTCTCTCATAAAATGTTGTATAAGGACTGTCTTCATAGTCTTCATACTGGCTATTGACTGACTTTCTAAAGGCAAACATCGGAAAGTTGCCTTCATTGCTAGTAAAATGGTACCTCCACTTTCTTAGAATCAAATGGTTACTGTACTTGAGAAGTATCTACTGCACTGTGTTTGCTGTAGCTAAATGTTCAGTTGTACTTCCTGGGTTTTGACTTCCGTGAAATCGATCTCTTCAGCTCCAGTAAGGTGATGCACATTTTTGTAATACAATCAGGAAGGAATGGAGTCTATCCAGTGCTGCTCTGACCGAAAAACAAACAAACAAAAAAAACATTTATGCATTGCTCTTACACAGAACTTGATCTTCTTGTTTTTGTTTTAAGGTAAGAACTGAGGATATGACCTGTATTTGCCACATTTTTTTTTCTTGCTTGGTTCTGGCTTGTTCCTTTTTTAGACACCACCTCAGTTGAAATAGTGGCTACATTCACAGATTACCAGTTCAGAGAGAGGTTAACTAGTTAATGCAGCTCAAGATGTGATTTATAGCTAGCATCATATTTTCCTCTTGGAGAACAGTATTGTTGTCCTCATCACATTCAACTTAGTTGAAGCTCGGTGTATTCAAATGAAAAGTGTGAATGCAAGGTAAAATCATAACACAATCATGTTACTGGAAAAGTGATCCCCCCTACTAATAAGTCAGTGTAGTGGAACATTGTCTCAGAAATTCCTACTTTAATGGATCGATTTCCATAATCAGCTATTCAAGAGAGCATTCTTGAAGACAGAAAGGCAAACTCTATTTTCACTTGAAAAGGTAAATCTAGAGTAGTTCCATCATGGCACTTCATGTTTAATTAAACCGGTGCACCTGAAAGATGAGTATAGGCATGGGCTTTAGGTACGCTGTATGTTAGAAGTTGTGAGACTTACTGAGAGGAACTGTTTGTCTTTTATGGTGTATATTATATGTGCCATATTTTTCAGCTACTTTTTGTAATGAACTTGTATTACAGAATTCATCTTTGCACTGACTTGACTATAAAAACGGTGAATTTATTAGCAAGATTTTTTTTAAGTGAAAAGAAGCTATTTCCTTTACCAAGAACACATTATTCCAGAAGGGAGAAGAGGCTGTGTCTTGCCCACACACAGTATGGCTAGCATGCATGCTACCAATCATAAGGTGTACAGTGTTCTCACCCTCAAACAGTAAGCCCATTCCATTTATCTGTCCTTACTGAGCCTTCAGCAGGTTCTTTCCATTCATATAGAAGCTTAACAAAAACTGTAAAGCAGCTTAGACTGCATTTCAAGTATAGGGTTTAAGCCTTTAAAAAATAATACTCCCTTTTATTACTTACATGTGTAAAGGCTGTAGGAGCATCCCCAGAAATCATTCTACAGGATATGTAAAGTACATCCTTTCTTAGGTTTATTCATCAACCTTTTTCTTCAAGAAGAGAAGTGTCTTAATGATGAGCATTTGGTCAACTTCCTCTTGTTGGCTGTGCCTTAGTCTCCAACTGGTACGATGGCAATGTTAATACCTTGCTAGCTTGTTGGAGTTTTGTAAGACTTTGATAGTCTGGGCTGTATATTGTTGCTGGGTTAATTGTCTACAGTTCTATTAATTAACAGGAAATGTCACTAGTCTGTATCAGGAGCAAAAGCATTATCTTTTATTTATTTGGAAATGAGACCTTCAGTCCAGGTTCTAGCACCCAGAAGACTCCTCATTTTGTTTGTAAAATCTCATAGCTAGCAAGACAAAGAGAATTCTGTATTTGAAAGTGTTGTAATGATCAATATGAGGCCAGAAAATTGTGGATTACATCTGGTAGCTTTTGTTTCTGAGGTTGGTAAACCTCTTCTGGGTTGCTAATAGCATTTCTTGTTTCTTTTTTAGCCATGTGACACAGACAACATCATGGATCCATCCTGTAACCAGCGCACTAAGCTTGCGTTGCTCTGAGGATGACGACGATGGAATAAGAGAGTCTTCTGGATCCAAGAGCTGAGGACGTCCGCTGACAGAAAGTAGTTTGTCTAATTTCAGTACATTAGTGAGAAGATGCACACTTTTTAATCTAATTGCTTTCTAGTCTAATAGTACCCGATAACACTTCTCCCCTTGAAGTCAGAGGGAGTTCTGCCATTTGTTTAGGTGGGTTTATTCTTGGGTGCCTCAAAAGCTGCAGGCACTACAGAAGTCTCTCTTCAGTCCTTCACCTGCCCCAGTTCAGTGTGCAGGGATCAGCCTTACCTTAGGAGCTGATCCAGTCTTTTCATGACTTCTGTACTGGCATAACTCCATTGACCTGAAGTGAAATTTTCAGTTTTGACCATCATGAGAGTTAGACTGGGCCACTGGCTGTACTTCACTTGGTAAATTCCAGCTGATGGTTTACTAAAAGATGTGAGGTGAGCTTTTTCTTTTTTTTAACCAATGCTAGTGAGTGTAATGTAGATAGATGCCTTTTGTGCAACTACTGAATAATCCAGTTTTTATAGAAGTTTGTGAAGGATTTTTGCTAACAGAAATTTGGCAATTTATTACAAGTATTGGAGCCCTGATGACTTTTAAAACAAATACTTTATTAAGATTGGTGGTTGGGCTTTAGGAAAATGAATCTTTGATAAGCTGTCAAGTAAAAAGAAACAGTTTTGGTAGAGGACACCATACTCTGTCAACAATATGAGGCAAGAAAGAAAATTATTCTACTTTTGTACTCTGCTAAACCGATACATACATGCATCAAATACTTCAGTGGAAGCTGTGAAGTTTCAAGTACAATGAAACCTGTGAAACCACCTCCAGGATCAGCAGAAATCAGTCACCTCCTCAGAGTTGGTCTTTAAGTAGAACAAAATCATTTTGTAAACATTGGTGATGATTTAAAGAGGATAAAGAAAATGACAGGGGGTGCTACTGCAATCTAATGAACAGGCTTCACTGTACCTCAATAGCACAAGATATTTTAAATCTCAGTATTCACAGCACAACATATGATGCCAGCTTTGTCAAATATATGATTCTATGCTGTATTTTTCTGGAGGCTTTTTGTGTGTGTGTGTGTGTGTGTATTATATATATGGTAGGTGTTGACTAATGAATGAAAGAAGGATCTGAAACTTTGCAGAAGCACCGATGATTATTCCAAAGGAAAACCCTGTCTGTGATCTTCAGGCCAAGAAGGAGAATGGTGTTTTAACAGTGTGGGGAAGGCACAGGCTGCAATCTGCATTTTTCTAAGGTGCACACTTCAGGACTTAGGACATCCCTGAAAAGTTTCAGGCACCCATCTCCACTCCAGCTCACCTTTATTGGCTGGTACAAAGAAATGAGGCTGTGCAGTCACATTTTTTGTGACACACAGAGGTCTGTCTCCAGCAGGTTTGTCATTAGATTTAAAAATCCATGCACTCAGGGGAATGGATATAAAAACCAGACTATGCCAAGTCAGGCACACTGTGGCTGTTGATCCTTTTGAATCAAAAATAATACACAGTTTTAACCCAAGTCAAGTCTCTTCTTTGAATAGCAGTGCAGCAATCTACTGCATATGGCCTGTGAGCTGTAGAGCACATCACCAAATGCTCTTCCTGCAGGAACAAAGTGCAGCTCACAAAAGAGTTTTTTGCAGGCTCTGCTGGAAGAAGATGTCAGGATATATTGAATAAGCAAATAGGAAAAATTGTTTTATACTTTTAACTAGGTCAGAACCAAATTATCCAGGAATCTACACAGGTGGTGTGGATTAGGAGGAAGAGCTTGCTCAGCAGACCCACAGTAACATATATTTCTGAGAAAACTTCTCATGGCAATAACACTGAAATGCTTCACTCGTATTTTGCTCCAATGGCTCCTACGTGCTTCATAGCCTCATTTGTGTTCCCTGAGAACACGGTCTGAAGGGACAAAGCATGTGCTTCAGTTTCAGGGTCGGGCACTCTGGATGCACCTTTATTTCAGTCCCTTTTCTGAAAATGGCATAGACGCATGACCCATAAACTGTACTAAGGTTCTGAATTCCTTGCAATATTTACTGTAGCCTTAGTAGTAATTCGAATAATTTATGACAGGCGCTTTCAGTTCATACTTCCATGATAGGCAGATTGCATGTAGACTCAGTTTTCCAATACTGTTCCAGAGAGGTTTGAATCTCTACTTGACCCTCGTAGTCTTGATTTATTCTGCTAGTGGCTTTGTGACAGCTAGCTGGGTGTTTCAAATAGGAGAAGCTATTTAGGGACAGAGACTGTGGATCAGGCAGGCTTCATCAGCAGAGGCTTTACAGAGACCTAGCAGCAATTTAAAGCTGTCCTTCTGTTAGATCAGCTGGAGGAGGACAGCTATGCGCACACTGCTTGCCCTTCCCGAGGAGCTGGTAATGATCTCTTGCTCCGAGCACGCAATGCACAGCCTGCTGTGCACGAGAGGGGGAGAAATCAAGACAAAATGTTGGCGTTCTGCTGGCTCTGCTTACTGTCTCCACCCCCAGATGAGAACATTTCAGAAACTTGGAGACTATTTCTCCCTTTCTCTGATAAATTTGCCTAGAAATTAAAGATGTTAGAAATAGATCTCTGCATCTATCTAGCTTCTTCTCCGGTAAGCATTACCTCTTCAGATAATCCACATAGTTCAAATTCTCTGCTATTGAGGCTACATTTTCATACCTACGATCTCCGAATGTTCTAATCTATTTTTGTACGCTGGCATACTTGTTTCCTAGGTTATTTCTCTCTATCTCCCCTTGTCTCTTCCTTTCTGTGAAATATTTTGTGAAATTATTTTGATTAAGCTGAACTGTATATATTGAGAAAATGGTTCTAGGATAATTTAAAAAGAATTTGTAAAGAGCAGTTGTCAAAATATGCAACACTGTAAACAATGACTTTTCATTTTTATTGCAGAATAAAAAAATTACATAAAAAAAAAATGAAAGTGCATTTTATAGCCTTTAAAATAATGAAACTACAACTTTAGAAAGGAGTGCCAATGGGGCCTTAAATAATTCCTGTATATCTCCATTTATTTTCTATGTAAAGGTGACACTGTGAAAAATACTGTTCTTGTACACACTGATGTTAATCTTTACCTGAATACTTGCACCACACTGCCCTTCAAATACTGCAAATACTCCAGTAAACTTGAACTGGATTCACTTCAAATTCTCCATCATCAAAGCAAATAGCTTAACACAAATATCTACACAGACATGTTAGATAATCAGCTTTATAGGTGCTAAATAATTTCCTTGTAACACTACTCAGTGTCTCAAGAAATTAGATGATCCTTTCATCAGCCCCACCCGATAAATACATGCACACATACATACGTGAGCTGGCTATTCCATTAACATTGCATAAATATTCAGGCATACTCGCTGGCAGGTGCACGGCCACACTGCCTAACCTGTCCTCAGCCACTGGTGTTTCACAAACAGGTGAGTATAGTGGCTGCACTGTAGTTTTCTACAGTAAAGTCTATAGAAAAGTTATGGATATTATGTAAGCAAATACATGAAGGTTCTATAGATTTTTTATTATCAATCAGAAAAACAAAAACCGTTGCTATTTGTGGCCAGACATTTAACACAAGGCAAGGGTCATCACCTATGTTTAGGTGTTTGGACATAACCTTACAGCAGTAAATGTGTTCTGACACTGATTTCATTTGGAGCCTAGCTTTCCTGGGAACCAATGGGATTCTTAATGCTCTGCTCAAGAAACTCACAGAGAGCTACCCAACAAGTTAATGCTCGTTCCAAATCTAGCACCAAAATTCAGTGCCCTTTTTGCACATGCTGGTCCGAGTGACTTTTGCACGGTTCTAGCTTAAGTCAGTAGCAAAACTTCAAGTCAGCTCAGGAGTCTCTGTTCACTTCTGCGCTCCTGGTCTTCCTTTGTTGTCCACAGCACCCAGCTCCAAGGGACTCCAACTTGGGCTACAGCTGCCATAAGTGAGCACAGCCACACCAGTTTAAACAGAGGCGCCTGTCAGCTCAGGCTCTGGGGCCAGCTTTACAAAGATGTTCAGCAGCTTAAAGATGTTGATGGAGTTAATGGGAATTAGGCACCTAACCTACTTAGATGCTGCTATAAATGCCGCTAGTCATGTTTAGGTACCTAAATACCTTAGTAAATCTTTCCCCTTACTGCCTGCAACAATAGTGTACCAAAAATCAAGTACTAATGAATAAAGGCTGCCCTTTGTCCTCTGTAACCAGCTTTGCCTTTCCCTGGGGATTGTTTTCACGTAATACTAAAAATACCAGCCATCTTGCAGGTTGTACCATCCAGATTCTTTTCACGTTTTTGGTGGCTTGATTATCTGTTGCTTATTCCATTTTTTCCCCCCAGACAGTAGCTGATGTTACCATGGATCTAATAGGTTGATACTTTTGTAAGATTCTTTTGAGATAAATTATTCTACTACAAGGTAAAAGTATTGAAATTTCTTCCCACAAAGATGCAAAGAGTTCTGTTATCATTCAGCATTGTCATATTGTCGGAAAAAAAAAATGGAATGGGCCCAAATTTGTTACAAATAGAGCCTCGTTTCCAAATATTAGGATGGGAAGTTAAAATCTAATAACTGATTCTGATTTTGTCCCCATGGTACAGTATCTGAGTCAAACCCAAACTAGTTAAAGCTGTTCATTCAAAGGAAATGAAAAAAAAAAAAAAGAAAAAAAAATTCCCTCTTTTTTGCCTCTTTTTCCCTTCTTTTTGCCTCTCCCAGTTGTGCCTTCTTGGGAATGTTCTGGGAGGTTAGCGCGTCCCCTGCAGATTTTGTCCCTGAAGCCATAAGGCCATCTCTGATCTTCTGTATATGATAAAGACCTCTGTTTACAACTTCCAGGATTATCTGACTGTAAATATGTATAAGGTTAACTACTCTCTGAGGATATTTTCTTGAATTAGAGCATATATATTTTCTATGTTCGGCTATTCTCAGCATGACAGAAAGGATGATGATCTCGTTTGTAGTTACAGCGGCTTCACTGCAGAAGCTGCTCTACAGTTTACTTTTTGCTTGGCCTTATGTACAGGAATTCTTAATGGGAAAAAAGCATCTGTACTTAAATCCTGAAGAGAAGGGATTTGGGCTGGATTTCTGTGTTATTTGAAGACAAATAAGAATTTAGTCCAGCACCTTTTCCAAACCATACATAAGCTTTGTTCTTCCTTCAAGTTATGAAGAACATTACAATATTGAACTGCAACTATCTGATGCCTTATTATTCACCAGGGGCTGCAAATGAGGGAGTTTGCTGAGTGATTCTGTCAAAAGGGAAATGCTCACTGGGCTTGACGAGGAGGAATCCAGCTTCTCAAGAAAGTCATAGTAGCCTGCAGTTACCTGGAAAATGAGCTCTACAGAAGAGGAAATACTGTTCTCTTTGAAGGGAAAGGTCTGAGTCAGAGGTGCAAGGAGTAATTTCTTCTACCAGTATCAACGTCTTTGTACATTTTCCTGCCCAGAGTTTGCAGGGTCAGAGTGCTCCAGCAGCTGGTGGTCTCTGTGACTCCTGCAGACCCACAGAGCCTCCAGCCGTCCTGTCCCAGGAGCATTGCAGCTGATGGGGACAAGAAGCACCTTTGGGCAGGTGAGTTGCAACTACTGCAATGTCTCGATTTAGGAGTCCTGTTTTCAAGAGACGTGTCCCTTTTAAATTACCTCAACAACAGATGAGGTGAACTAATGCAAAATTGGTAGCCTGATACCATTATGGGGACTATCAGTTTGATAGCTAGACCTCTTGGGTAAATGTAAACCATGAAAAACCAGCAGTTTTGCCGCAGTTTGGGTATGTCATGATTTCACCCTGACCCCCAGAAGCCACAGAATGATCAGAAATGCCTTAATCTCTTTTAAAGAACCCTGCTCTTTAGCTATTAAGCAGTCAGTATTTCCCTATGGCCCAATTATTATTATCATTAAGAACATTCCTTGCTCTTGTATGTGAAGAGAACTCATTAAATCATGATTAAAATGGAAAAAGAAATAAAATGATGTTTGTGGCCTAAAATAAAAATATAATAATAATAGCACTGATATGGGAAAGAGAAAGGATCTTAGGAAAGGCAAAGCATTGGAGTTCCTTCTGTTTTCATTTTTACTCCAAAGAGGCTGGTAACACATCACCGTTCCTTTCCAGCCTCAATAGCCTCAGAAAACCAAGAGCCCTGAGCTCTCCAGGGACAGTGAAGTTTTCAGTCCCCGAGCAGCAGGCTGAACTGCATTTATTAATCTCTAGTATGTGCCACTGGGGACCCTAACGTTAGGTACTGTAATTAGTCACCATGGGGGTTACAAATTCCAAGTCAAAGACAACTGTACATAATTGATGTCATGGCATGAAGAGGAGCTGACGAGCCCATTAAGAAAGCTGCCTGTCACTCTCAGAACAGACTGTTCTTCAAATTAAATACAGAAGTGTTGTAAATGATAAAGATGCAAAGGAACAGGAAATAGGACACCCACTGTGTTAAAGAATGACTGTCTTGTTTGGCTGTTTGGAAGATGCAACTAAAAGGAATCATTTTATCATTAACGGAAAATGTGTAAATGCAATTAATCTCATTTTGTTCATTTCTCTGTCTGCTCATCTTTGGAAATGTAGTGTAGTCACTTCAACCTACGTTCTCAAAAACAACTATGTGCTTAACTCATTCTGATTTTATATGCTGAAGTAGCATGGAAGTAGCACGGAAGTAGCACAGTAATATGGGCTCTGGTGTTCCAATAGCCATTTAGGTTCCTGCAGCAAATGATATAAAAATCAAAAATCAAATCAGTAGTAAATGCACACCAACAGGAAAGTCCTGAGGCTGGCTAAAGATAACTGAAAAGTCTGTTTTACTGCTGTGCTCAGAGGGGTTTGGTACAAAACTCGAGTCTATTTCAGTCAAGGTTTGTTATCATTGCTTGTCCTGACTACTAGGTATACACAAATCAACCTACTTACAAGCGGATACAGGTTCGGGGACGTGAAGGAAAAGGCCTTAATAACTGCAGCATGTCCAGAAAATAGAGATTCCCTCTTTTAAGAAAACTGCTTAGCCCGCAGGAATGAAGTTTTGCCATGGCACAAGAGGGTTCTACAAGAGGACTCCCCAGGCGAGGGATAACTACCCCACGGAAAGGTGAGCAGCACAGCAGGGTAATTAGGCAGTGGCACACAGCCCCGCGTTCAGGGGATCACATCCTTGAACCCACAGCACGAGGTCTAGTTCCTGAGAGAGGAGCACTACCAGGTACTCTCTTCCTTGCTCTGACACCTTTTAGCTTATCGTAGTGGAGAGTCCTCATTCCAAAAAAAAAGCATAGGTAGTGACAGATTCTAATTCTGCTAGGAGCCTTAATGAGTAGTGCTGAGTAGAGATATCCACAGATGTTTGTAATTCCTCATTAAAACTGAGAGCACTGCACAGCCTCCTGAACACTTTCAGTACTGAGTGCCTTTACGGTGCTGATGCCAATGCAACATCTATCTGTAGCTCTTCTCTTGCCCTTTTCCTTGTCACCTACCATGTTTCCAAGGGAAAAACTGCAACTCTGACACCTCCCAAACAGGTAAATTGAGTCTGCAGTAATCCCAAATACCTGCGATAAGAAGCTCGGCTCTGCCATGGAGGCCGAAGGCCTTGAGAGCAGGGGAGGACAGCGAGTCAGCTGGACGTACGTGCATTATGCCACGTCCCTGCCAGGGCTGGAGCCTAATTGGATTGCACAAATGCGACTTCTGTGTCTCTTGATCACAAAACCAAATTAAACCTCATGAAGTTTCAAGCAAATCCCTACCTGAAAGTTTGCCTTGAAAAGAAAGTGCTGATAGCTGGTATCATTTCAGCCTTTCCTCTGCCCCAGAATGGGAGTAAAATGAAAACTCCAAAACTATTGCTTTAAAGCAAATGAGAAGAGAAGCAAAGGAAAGCACAGGCAGCAGATCTGCTGAATTCCAGGGTTCACAGAACAAAATCAGCCATGTGATAATGATGGGATTTTCTAGAAGACCTTTTAGGCATGCAATTTCTGTATTAATCTATTCAGAAGTCCCTAGAACATCTGTTTCTTCTCTAAAATGAGAATAACGGACACTTTTTACAGTGCAATGACAGCTACAGATGAAAGCATGGTAATTACCAGTAGTGACTACGGCCTAAAAAGAGATTTTCTTGAAAGTTTCTCTGCCAAGATTTTTTTAAATCTACATGCAGATTCTGGATACGAACCTCAGCCATGATAGCCCTGTGCCAGTTCATGCAATTTCAGGAGGGAGGGTGGATTAAAACTGAAGCCTCTTGAATCCAGGTCACAAGCAGGCTCCCTCTTCCCTGATGTCTGTGCGTGGTTCAGGGTGCGGGGAAGGTGGCAGCCACTGGCCGGCTTCCCCCGGAGCCACAGAGGCAGTGGCACAGGGCCTGCAGGGCAGCCCCTGCTGCGCTCACAGCAAGGCCGGGACTCGCAGGCACGCTGCAGTCCCGCTGCAGAGCGTGAGGCAAGCAAACACCATCTTCGTTGTGCGAATGGCAAGGCATGAGAAGTCACTAAACCCGATCAGTTTGATAAGATCCCTGCGCTCAGGTGAAAGCTGACCTCTCTTGAACAACTCCATGGCAATTCTGCTGTGGGTTTGCTTGGCACCAGGCTGTTCTGGTCCTTATGGCAGCTGCATGAGCAGTTGTGAAACAGGGCCTAAAAACCAACGGACGGGGAAACACGGACGACTTTCTCACAGAGCAAAATCCTGCTGCAGGAAACCTGGCTGACGTCTTTGTTTGCAGCAGGGAATGGCAGCTATTGGAGCAGAAAGAAGCCCCACGCCTGAATGAAAGCAAAGAGAGGCCGGGGAGGCCGCGGCTTGGAGCAGCTCCTGCTGCCCGTCCCGGCGGGGCCCCGGCCTCCTGCTGGGGCCTAGCAGCTCCTTGCCTGCAGCACCTGCGACCTGGGAGCAAGCTAAATTGGACTGGATTGTGTAATTTTGAGAGGAGCTCCTCCAAATATTGAGAACAAAATCACATCTCCTGTTATCTAGCATAAAACTGGAAAGCTTAAAATTATCATTTTTTTCCACAGTTGATTTGTAACTTCTCATTAGTGCTGTCTATGCTGTTGCCCAATCATAAGGGCGTCCCTGAGTGCTGAAGTGTGTGTTCTCTAAATGAACCAAAAGCACAAAGTTTTGTGTATGTAACTGCAACATGTGTTAGAGCTACAAAGTCCCACCCCAGAAATTCACAGGTATTTTACTTCTTGTTACAAAATTTACAAGCAACTTCAGAGGACAGCAAACCTTACATTTATAATAAAGCCAGTGTTACCTTTTCAGAAAAGACACTGGCATGGGCCATGATGGATCCTTTTCTGGCCTTTATGACAGAAATACAGTGTTTCCACAGATGTCTTTGATTTTAAAAACCAGTCTGCGTGGCGGTGAGGTACAGTACCCGACAAACTTCAACAGCCCAGTGAGAGTGAACTGCTTCAGCAGGGATTACTCATGAGCTACTAATCTTACCATAATCACGCCTTTGACTGGCTTCCAACGGACCTCGGTGCCACTCATAAGCAAACCGGGCTTACCTACCAGTAACCCCGGGCAATGGGTGCTTTCTTCTGGGCAGCATCCTGCACAGATTTCCTGTTCAAGCCGTCTGACCGGCGGCACGGGGAGTGCCTCCGCCTCCCTCTGACAGACTGAGGACAGCTCAGCCCTGGAGAAATGTTTGGCGCCTGGCAGGATCGAACCCTCCAGGCCTGGCTGGGCCCTCAGCTCTGGTTTCCTGCGAGGAGCAGTTAGCAGGCGGTTTGTCTGTGCTAGCGACGTGCAGCAACCTGCAGCACACAAGATCAATACCAGCGCGGGTGCTAAGCAGATGCCGTCTCCCAGCCTCTGAACCATGCGTTGACAGGGCTTGGGAGAGCAACAAGAGGGTGCTCATGTGAGGTTCAGGCAAATATAATGTAGTGCTGCAGAACTCATTGCTAGAAACACGTACCCAGCTGACGCGCCCAAGAGGCTTGCAACCTGTCACTGTCACAATAGACCTTGTTACCTTATTTATATATGAAATTACATAGCTAACTCCTGCAAATATGCACCTGGCATATAACTCTGTTAAGATCTTCTTGCACCTTTCAGAGCTGTGGCATGCCTCTTCCCACCCTGTTAGGGTCTCCATCTTGAGCTGCCCTGTAGCTCTAGAGAAACCTGTAAAGACCTACAGGTGTACATTACTGCTCTGCATCCCCATCCATATGTGCGCAGTACCTCCTAGATGCACTGTATTGTGCCAGTTTCCCACGCAAGCTTTCTGGATTTAGTGTCCTTTCAAAGCTATCATCTGTATGTTTCAGTGGCAGCCTAATTCCTGCAGGTCAAGCTCCATTCTTTGACTGTAATTTGATGCTCTGGCCTTGTCACCTGATACTAAAAAGATGGGCTTTGTTTCCATTGTGGTTTCAAAAAAGACTTTCCCACTTATAGACAGTTTTGTTTCCTAGTCTCTGAAGTTAAAACCCCAGTGTAATGGATTGTAAGCAGACCGAGGATGATGACATTTCTCAAAGCTAAGACCAGGAGCACAGGATGCAGATAGCTGTGAGAGCCTGTGGATGCCTGGGTCTAAAGCCTACTGCTCAAGCAAATTTCAGATAATGAGGCAATATGGCACTGCTCACAGAAGGGACAGCTTTTCGAAGGAAGAAGTCACATAATATAACAGTTGGCAAGTCAGCTAGATAATGACCAAGATAAAATAATGGTGCTGGATGCCTGAGCAAAACATCACAGAAATACTCTAAAACGCTTATCTAAAAGCCTGCAGCAGTGGGATTTTTGCTTCTGTTGTGCAGAGGCTTTATGGCCATGGAGGCACTTAAATGTTCTTGGGCTTCGCTTCTGGCCAGGACAGGGGAAGGAGAGTCTGAAGGAGCAAAACAGGCAACCGCCTGGTCGTACAAGTGCCAGTGCGAAATGTTGTGACAAGCTGATTGTACTTAATGGAGTTACTGGATGAAATGCTGTATCCATGGTATCTAAGAAGGTGACTCATGTCACTGCTACAAATACTAACTCGCTTGCAGAGAATATATTCTAGTAAAACCTGCATTTGTACTGCATTTGCACAACAAGCTTGTGCTGAGATTCCCGCTCTTCCAAATGCTAACAGTGCGCAGTGATGGCTCGGAGGAGGACAAGGCACAGGTGTAAAACAGCTGCGGCTCTGCCTCTCCCTTTCTCAGCTGTCAGCAGCCAGGGCTGAGCACCGGGCAGCCCCGAGCCCAGCCCCAAGCAGGGCACTGTGCCTCGGGCAGCACGCAGCCCTCCCTAGGCTGGGCATTAGCAGGCATTGCCGCGAGTGCAACAAATCAGCGAGGAAGCCTCTCTGCGTACGTCCTCAAGAGCTTAATGCAGTAACTGCGATTCAAAGCATTTGCTCCACATAGAAATGAGTAACTGAATCCTCTCTGACATTGTTAATGCTTTCAGCTGTCAGGAATATAGTGATGCCACCTGGAAAGAAATGTAGCTGCAAATGGGATAACCATTAAATAGCTCCGTGCCAGCTTATATGGGCCTTTCTTGGGAAGCAAGAACATTATAGCAGAGAAGCTGAAAGTTCCTAGAAGAAACAACAGCTGTCATAAGGTAAAGACATCAGGCACAACTCCACTGACAATCTGGAATTCACATCAGCAAATAGCTTTGGATGCTATTTGTCTGGCCTCCACGGGGGGAAGAAAAAAACAAGGAGGGGGGAAAAAAGAGGCAGCCAAAATGGAAGAAATGCTGTTCATTTCTGAGCTCAGTGCCACTGAAGCAAATGCAAAGATGTCAATTATTTTCAGAACGCATTGCCTATCCACCTAACTTAATGAGCGTGGACACAGCCTCCCTCTCTTTCTCTGACAAAATGTTGAGGGATGTGAGTAACTCCAGTGGGAAAGAGAGGGCTGTACTCATGTCTGTTCTGTAGTCAGAGGTCTTCAGGTAATATGAACAGGAGTTTTTTTTTTTTTTTTTTAATAACATATTGAATTTTTAATGATTTTAAAGATAACTAGCCAATTCTTTAGAAGAGATAAATAACTTTCTCATTACAAGAACCCGCTTCTCTCTCCTTGTTAAGAAACATTCCCTAGCTCAGTGAGGGTGGAAAAAAGTCAGAAAGATGAGTTGGTTCAACACTACAAAGCTTTGAAAAAATGTTACATTGAAAGACAACCACTTCTCCTCCATCCAGATTCACAAAGCAGATAAAATCTAACAGCTTTGGTGTTTTGTTTTTGTGTGCCTCATTGTATGCCCTGTGATTCTAATAAAAAGGAAAAATAATCATATTGGATTCCATCGACACCTTAATTACTATGTACTTTTCCTAAGATTAGTAACTTCACAGTATATTAGATTTCAGGTTACACTAACCTCCTAGGTTAGTTTAAATGTGTAACAGCACTTGATTCAACAGCGAAGCATGGGTAGACAGTATTCCAACATTGCTGTGAACATCTGTTCTGAGTTACCAAAATTCCAGCTGAAAAACAAATATTTCCACTATAAATCAACCAAAACATTATCCTGAGTGTTGTAACAGATGCAAAATGATTCTGGCTCACTCTGTCCTGTGGTTTGGCTCTTTCCTTAAAATTGCTGTGAATATATTTATTTACACACTTCAAGAAATACACATTTGAAATGGCTATTTAAGCTTACTTAGAATGTGTCTGATGTTAGTTCAAAGCTAATGGGCACCTGATAAACTATTCTTATTAACTACAGATACTGCCATTTAGCGTGAACTCTACCTACTTTCCAGATAGACGCGGTCCAGAACAACCCCTATAGTGCTTTGTTGCTCAAGTGTTCTGAACGCTTCAACCCAACACCACTTGAACTGGTGACTTGGAGTTTGTGCAAGGAGGAGTACTTGGATTTTTTTATTCATTCTATTCTGCTGTGCTTTGGTATGGATTGTTTATTGTTTTGTTTTTACTCCCATTCTTATTGCTGCTATTCACCTTTAGTTTCATGAGCTAAATGAATCAGAAGTGATATGGATTTAACAGGGATAAAGAAATGAGATTTGTTTACTAAACAAGAAATTTGGAAAAAGACTCTGCAAGAGACTTCTTAGTTAATGATCTCACTTTGTGAATAAAATGCTCTGTTTAAGCAGATGTTGTAATTCCATACTTTCAGGTGTTTAATTGCATTAGGCAGCATCTGAGCAACTCTAATTAACGATGCTTCCTTTTTTAAAAATATTTTGTATGTTTCAGATAAGCCAGTCCAGAAGGGAACCGTAAGTAACGACAAAATCTTGAAAGGGGGAAAGAGAAATGTCATTTTGGTTTATTCCTCTTTCTTTGCACAACATATACTCTTCTGGGGAAGAAACAATGCTGTGTTTTGAGGATGATGTTTTGTAGTTGTTAATCATTTTCTGTCCTAAATGCTTGTAGGAAAACTGTGTAGACTAAATATAACTGTGCCTTTTATGATGGTTGGGAAACGAGAGCTGCAGGCTAGTTATCCAGCCCACAAACAATAGGAACACATGGTCCATCCAAAGATGCTATGATGGCAAATGGAGTACTTAAAGGAAGTAAAAGGGAACAGCTTACCCTGCCATTGTGACTGCAGCATGTGTTGGACTGCAGTTTTCAGGAGTCTATATCGAAGTGAATGGCAATCACAGAGACGGCTTCAGCCATAAGCACACGCATTATTCCCCTTCAGAGATTTCAAAGTTATTATAAAAGTATAGGACCACATTTTCTGAAGGCAATTTGTTAATTAACACAACAGTAAAAAAAAGCTGCATATATTTAAGCAGCATAAAAATGTGTATTTTGCTTAACAAATCTATTTGTAAAGAGATTGAAACACACATTCTATATAAGAGATAGCAGGCTGCATCCCTTTTATGGCATTGTATATTTGCTTTATATACAGTTAATTAGACCTAACTTAGGCCTTGAAAAGAAAAATCTCATTAAAATTCTGATTAGTGATGCTGGCAAGCAGCCATCTAAAAAGCCTCTATTTCTTCCTTTGGTAAGTTTGAAACAGCTATAACAAACAGTAAAAATAAGACCACAGCCTTCTTTCTTATGCCAATCAAAATAATGTATTCTCCAGGTCCAAGCCACTTAAGGGAAAATACAGGAGGACATCTTTATTTCCTTGCATACACGCTGTCAGATGGCTATAGAATACTGTAAGTATGTTTATGCTGTTTGGCATAAACATTTAAAACAAACAAACAACAACAACAAAAAACCACTGCCTATGAAAATGCTAGTTGTGAGCCTTCATGAACAACTTACTTTGCAGCACAATTAATTTCTTTTTTTTAAAGGCTTAAAAAGTGAATGGGAATAAAATTAATGGAGAGCTGTTTGAATATGACACTAGTTATGTCTGATGCTTTCAGGATAGGTTTCTGCCTGAAGCTTTCACTATAGCTTATAGTCTAAATGTCTGACCAGGAAAACATACAAGCAAGAATATCTTTAGTCCAAATATAGTCAATTATGCATCTGCATTTCTGCAGAGCAGGACAGATAATTTTAAAAGAAAACATGAGATTAAAAAAAAAAAGTCAAAGGCAGAATAAAGCAACAAACGAGCAATCTTTCTATGGTTTCCTGTGTCTGCATGAATATCGAGTGTTTATATGATGCAGCTGTCAGCTACCATTGTATTTATTTAACTTACACATTTCACTTAAATGCATGAAAACAATTTTACAAAGCTGAACATGTTTGAAATGGCAACTATTACGCATCTGTTTTAACGTACATCTTTTCCATACACATCTGTCCTTACAGGAAACATTAGTAATTCATCCCCTCTTCCAGAAGATGGAACGGGCAGCAGGACTTCTGCAGGGGGCTGCTGACTACAGCTGAAGGGAGAGGCAGGAGGACTCATGATGCCCAGGATCTGTTCCTTGGGCTCTGAGCACTGTTCCTGGCGCACAGCTGCTCCATCCTGCGTCACAGCAAGCGGCAGCCCTGGATGCTGCTAAGGCACAGCCAACAAATGATTATGGGAAAATACCTCCTTTTCTTTTGATAAACACTGAAGCACAAAACTGAAACCCAGATTTTGGATGCTCGGTGAGTATCAGTAAAGCTGATTCTATGTTTGGAAATACATTTAAAAAATCCAAGTTACTAATACAGTTTTTTTCCAAGCCCTTTTAAAGTGTAGTCTTTAGAGATCTAATCAGACTTGCTGTATCAAACAAAGTAGGGAGATACATGCACAGAATCCAGGGTACATTTGCCTCTTAAAACGGTGTTCCTTGTTCATCTGTGTTGCGCTTTGGCACTTGCAAAAGTAGGTTTCCAAAAATACGGGAACCTGGTACACTGCTATTAAACATATTCAATGTGGATATTCTGATACTGAGATAACTAGTTTCCAGCTGAAATATTTGATGAGAGATTTAAAAAATAAAAATAAAATGGACCATAAAAGAGACATGAGGATAAATTTTAAGAAAGGGTGCTGCAGACTGATGTTTGTATTGAGAACCTTTTCCATTGCTGCATGTAAATGTAAGTGGGAGTACATCTAAAAAATAAAAATAAATCTCATCTTTCCTCATGAGACATAGCATGACTTAATGCCTTTGTTTGGAAGCTTGATTGTTGTCTGCAGGACTTTTCCCAGTTTTCCAGCAGAAGATTGGGCTTCCTTGCCAAAGAAAAGAGGTTTACCATACTTCTGGGGTCTTAATACCATGGGATTAAAAATGGTTTGGGTTCTCTGCAATTTTTTTTGAAGAGGGAAACCTAGGAGCAAGGTGAGTGTTGCAGAACTGAGTGCAGAAGTACAGGACAGGAGGGAATCCTGAGCTCAGGGCAACTGCCTTGCAGGACTGGAACCCAGGGGTATTGGTCAGGTACAAGGTGTTTGGTATGAAGTTTTACAGATCCAGATCTGATAAGCCTATGCATGCAGGATACTTCAGGCTAAATTCTGCCTGACCTTCCCCAGTACCATGCCTCTGGCAAGCTCACTGAAAACAGCCATCTGAAGTCAGAGAAATCTGGGTCATTGACTTCAATAGAAACTGTGAATAAGGAGGAGATGCTCAGCTCCTGCACCTTTCTCTCCTTCTTCCTTTTACAGCTCTGCCTGGAGATGGGCTGTTTTATTCTCTGCTTGTGGGTGCTCTTCTATCTCCAGTAAAACCAGAGCCAACTTCCAAAATCAAACAGCCCGAGCATGTAAGAACAGCTATTTCTAACTGTCTTCCTGCTGCATGCAAGCCAAAAGTGAAAAAGGAATAGGAATGGAGCTCAGAGGAATAAATGGAAGGATCGGGTTGTTTCTCCCATTGGCACCAGCTGGGAGTTGTCCTTATTCTGAGAAATGTCTGACTGCAAAACAGGCCAGCTACTTCTTTATCGGTTGTCTCTGTCCAGCTCTTGTCATCTCATTTAACTGGCCGGTTACACCTACGAGGTCTAAATAATCCCCCAAGGCACCAGGCGCTTGCAATGGGCTTGAGAAACTGGTTAATGCTTTACAAGGTTACGGTTGCTTTAAAAAGCACAGCAAAGTATTTGTTCCAAAAATGCAGTCATCATTGAGAGCAACACTTGCTGAGTTCAAATGAGGTCAGCTGCCCAGGCACGTATGTGTATTTGATCTACTGTCATGGTAAGGGCTGACTGTAAATGTTGGCAGAGAAAATTATTAATCTTTCAACTCAAAGCACATAAGCAGTGACTAGTAATTCTTATTTTTCTGAGAACTGGAATGCCTTTTGGAACCACCCCAGATTACTTAAGAGAAGTTCCTCTGCCATCACCCAAAAGCAGTTCCAAACCTGTCTCTCCCACATTCAATTAAACCTTAAAAAAAATCTTTAAAAGGTGGGGGCAGATCATGGTTTATTCAACACACATTCTTCCTCTTGTGAGGTGCCACAACACAGCAAATGGCGGTGGTTGTGTGTTTTAAGTACCGGAGCACTGCTGGTGAGAGCCTTTGCTTGGGAAGCCAAGCAGGGGCTGCTTCCAGAGCCCTTGCGATGCTGAAGGGAGCGTGGGGCAGGCTATGCTCCCTGTGGCTTCGCAGCCTCGCCTTCAAAAGCTGCTGGTTTTCAGCTCTGGTTGAGGTGTGGGCATCCCCACGCGCTCGTTTGGCTTTTTATGTGCCTCCGAGTAACACATCACACCGCACAGGTGGAGATGGACCGCTATCCAAGGCTGACGTGGGGATGTTTCACTGCTTTAGGCACATTAGAGCTGAAACAAAGGCTGAATCTGGTGTCTCTTCCACTTCTCTCCTCCTTTGTGCATCTCCCTGCTGCAGGAGGGCTGAGGCAGGGCGATAAACCAGGGGTGCTACGGTTGCTGGCACACATTTGCCTTCCCAGTCAGTCCCCAGCGCGCCCCAAACCCTGCTCCCCTGCATCGTTCATCCTCTCTCGCCCTCCTCC
>VXAA01002401.1:508178-560968 GCA_013399115.1 Anseranas semipalmata
GCAGGCGCCCCGAAATGGCCGCCCCCGCCCTGCCGCCGCCCCGGGGGCCGCTGCCTCGCCTTCCCGTTCCCGTGTCCGCCCTCCCGCCGGTCCCCCCCTCCGCGGGCGGTTAAGTAACGGGATGATTTCGGTGCGGGCGTTAGGCACGGCCGGCCGAACCCGGCGCTTTTCCACCGCTGAGGCTGGCCCCGGCCCGAGCTCCAGCCCTGCGGGGCCGGCCCCGCCGCGGCGCTGCGCCCCGGGGAGCCGCAACTCGCCGGGAAGCCGAGGTGGTGCGAGCCGGGTGCGCGGCCGGGACAGAGCCCGCGGGAGGCCTGAAGGGCTGGCAGGTTCCAGCCTCTGCCCTCGGCGCTCCGAGCTGCATCGCGAAGCTGCCTGAAGGGTCTCGCGGGGTTGTTGCGTGCGGTTAAAAAGATACGAAGGCATGGCAGTTGACAGAAGGCTTTACCCATTTAGGTTCTTGGAAATATTTGGGGGAAATCAGGTGTTTCCCTTAAAACTGTGCACTGACATAGTTGGATATTGTTGTAGGAACGGGTAGGAAACATGATTTAAACTTTTTTCTTTCATTCTACCCTTAAATTTTTGGTTAGCTGTGCTGCACTTCAAAATACATATTCTGTCAGACTTTACCATTGTAAGTTAGTAACTTTAAAACATAAGTGAGATTAACATCGTTATGACTTATCTAAATTATATATTTTGTAATCTATTGCTTAGTATGGTGCAGACAAAGCAAGCAAAACAGGTATTGAATTTGAGGGCTACTTTGCTTGTGTAAGGACTAGCAAGACTAAGACCTTAATTTTTTTTTTTTTTTTTTTAAGTGCGACAGGATAGTAAATACTTTAGGTTTAGGTCAAGACCGTTCCTTTTCAGCAGAATACAGCAACATCTTCCAGCTTGCTTTAGCTCAAATACTTGCTTTTAAGTCCTTTAGTACTTATGGAAGCTGACATTCAAATCCATGCATGCAGTGGAATTGCTAACTAAAAACTGGGGGGGAGGACGTGGTTGGATCCAGCAAAGGTGCTCAGTTGGCATGACCCTTCAATTCTTTACTAAACAGTGTATCAAGGGAGTTACTTTTATAAAGCAGGTATTCATTTGTTACAGCTGAGAGTGCAGGAGAAATAAGTCAAGTAGTAGCAGTAATATTTTAATTACTCAGCTCTTATATCTTTCTTATGTGTTTTATTTAAGCATTCGGTAAAGAAAAAGACAAAGAGAAGAAGTTAGATGATGACAGCACCAGTACCACAGTCCCTCAGTCAGCTTTCTTGGGCCCAACATTATGGGACAAGACACTGCCATACGATGGAGACACTTTCCAGTTGGAATACATGGACCTGGAAGAATTCCTCTCTGAAAATGGCATTCCACCCAGCCCAAACCAGCACGAGCATAGCCCACACCAGCCAGGTCTCCAGCAAGCTACCTCAGCATCACCTTCTGTCATGGACCTCAGCAACAGGGCTTCTACTTCAGTCCATCCAGGCATGGTGTCGCAGAACTGCATGCAGAGCCCGGTCAGACCAGGTAAATCAGCCCTAAGAACTTCCTATGGATTTTGGCATGAGCCTTCCTCCCCACTGTAAATCATTGCTTCTCACTGTACAGTTGGCAGGCAGTTTAGAGAGGGCCAACATGATTCATTTGTACTCAAAAAAAAAAAAAAAAAAAATTCTAGGTATTGCGAAGTTGCTCCGTAGGGATTTTTTGTTTAAATTATGTCAGGAAGCTGCAAGAATTCTAAGGAATCTTTCCTGTCACCTTTCCATCATTGGTAGCCTAGCGGTTGAATGCCATGGCATTAAATGAGCAGGGAGAAGGACAATGAAAGTAAATATTCCTTTATTTTGACCAGCATTTGATGTGAGAACATAGGATTCATAGCCTGAGTAATTATTTTGAAGGTCAAACTTAAAGACAGTGCTTCCTGTTTGAAATTTTGGCCACAATTTTATTCTAGTAAAAATTTTATTCACAGTAAAATTTGCCACTGTATGTGGGGCAGGAACTAAATTTTGTAACTGCATGATAATCTTGTTTAGACTAGGATAAACTGAGTGCAACTCTGACCAGCGTTGATAAATTACATCTGTAGTTACCTTAAGCTATAAGCAAAGAAAACATCATGGAGCCAAATTCTGATCATAATGTGTGTTTCAAACCCATTTGTTATCAGTGGAAGTCTGCTATTTGTTTATTAACACTTTAAATCATCCCTTTAGAGACTAGTACAAATCCAGAATGACTGCTATGGCTTGACACCAGCATGGCTGAGATCACGGTTTGGGGAATACTGTCAACATGAAAGTTTAGAAAACAGGGAGCTTTGCTTTTTTTTGTGTGGAGAAAAAAAAAAAAAAAGTCCAAGGGTGACTTATTGTGATCTTCTGCTCACACGAGGTTTGCTAGAGCAAAGTGTGCTCTTGGGAGCAGGAAACCACTCCTCTCCCTTCTGCTTGATCGTTTGCCATGCTCAGCGTGCGAAGTCATTGTCAGAATCATCTGATAAGGAGGCAAAATAAATAAATAGAAGGACAAAAGTTGTGGAGCAGGATGAAGTGGAAAAGTCTTAAAAGTCTACAACATTCCTTTCTCATTAAAAAAGTAATAAAACACTCCCCAAAACACCCCAAACCTGTCAACAAGCTCTTTGGCCCCAAGTCAGACGTATGTTTACTCGTAGATTTCATTTACTCACTTTCTGTGGATTTTACTTTGTTTTGTATTTAAATTTCAAGGCATTTCATAGTTAACTTTGGAAACCCTTACAAGTTATTGGTTGAAATATATTTGGAGTTGGCAAGAGTGGAATATAAAACAAAAAAACTTGCTTTTTCTGAGCCAGTTTTTATAAATAGTGTGGTTATGCTAACCCATTTTCAGTCACTTATGCACACAAAATTAAAAGCAGATAATCCATCCTCAGTCCTTTTTTTTTTGGGGGGGGGGAGCCTGGTTATGGGCCAGGCTTTTAATGATCACCTGTCACAATTTATCTGTAGTCAACTGCCCGCATGACTTATTTTCATCTCATTGATTTTTGAGTTTTTCCCTGAGCTGTTTGCAGCTTGGGGTTACAAACTTTTCTTGCTAGAAACTGTATGCTTATTTAATGTTGTAGAAGGAGTCAGGTCTCTTGGGGTAGGATAAAGCATCTTAACTTGAAGATATTTTTTTCCCATGCCATCTTGTCTCGAGTATAATAGTTTTCGATTAAATTCCTTTTTTAAAAGGTGAGCTTATTCAATTTCTTAACACTTTTTCCCCTACTACAGATATGTACTATGACTTTGTTGGAATTTTTTGTGCTGTCATGTAAAAATCTTACATTGACAAGCTGTTCTGAAGAGATCGTCTTGGATTTTAGCATGTGAGCAATTTTTTAAGTAGACAGTATTTATTAAAAATATGTTTAGTAAAAATAAAAATGAGCATTTAAGGTTGTCATAAGTGTTGAGGAAAATGTGCTGCTTTGAAATATGAAAGTTAGTCTGGAGGTAAATGTTAAAATCATTACAGTGGAACCTTTTGGTTAATAAATCCTGTAAGACTTTAAAAGACTTTTTAAAACTGTCACACGAAGAAAGTTTTTTTTAATTGGTGTGAGCTGCTGTTTCAGTATACATGGCTGTTGTGATTTGTATTATTGTAATAAACCCAAGAACAAACAGTATGAAATTCACAATTTCAATAAAAATTAATTACATGTCATCTTATTATTTTTAGGAAAAGGGATTTTTTTTTTAGGTGATAGTAGTTCTAAAAATGTTTTATTGTTGTCCCCTCTGATTTTTGTCTTGATTAATGTTATGATGGAAGCCTGTTTAGGTGTGTGGTGTGAACTCAGGCTGAAACAAGGGTCAAATGCTGTGCTTCTCACATCCCTACTTCAAATGACTCTACAGCATTTAGCATCGGCATATCATGCGTAGTTGGCCAAAAATCTTATATTTGCATATACTGTGTACGGGGAAGGACATATACATGAGCATGGAACACCAAATGTGACTCATGTATGTACACGGTGTATTTCAGGCATAGAGGTCTACAGAAAAGTGGCGTAAGAAGATTTAATTTTGTGCATGTGTTGAAATACAAGCATTACCTGTCTTTTAGAAACTAAACTGGTGTCACCCAGATACATGTTTTATACCACCTCTGGAAGAGATCTGAAAATTTGCATTGGCTTTCACTGAGAAGTGTGGTCAGGCTCAGCAAAGGTGGACTGACCATAACTATAAACGTGACATTACAAAACCCTCATGGATTTTATTCTTAGAGGAAAAGAAACAAAATGAAACAACAACAACAAAAAACAACAACAAAACCAGTTCCTTATAAATTTAACTGAATTCTTTATTTCCACATTGGATTGTCTGGTTGTTGGAAAAATGTTTAGTCCCACTGGTTTATCATTTACTCTCTGGACTATAGCAAAGGATAGAGTAAGCACCTAGTTTCCCATAAATTGTTGTTTGAGGAATCTCTATATAGCAAAAACCGGTCTCCTTTTGAAGAGGAGGGATGCAGGATAATGGTTTTTGCAAGACTGGAATCTAAAGTATTTTTCACAGTACCACTTTTATTAATAAATAGTATTTTGATTTATTTTCATGTTGCAAACCATCATTCATTATAACACGTAGATGTATTTGAAACACTTTCTCCCTGTATTGGATGCTGATTAGTTGGTTGAAAACTGTAGTCTCTCTCAGAAAAAGAGTTTTTAAAAAGATAGCTTTTAAAGTAACCTGTTATGGCAAACTCATTTTCTTGCTTCTCCATCTGTTGCAGATCTTTTGTTGTCTTTTGCTTTTTTTTTTTTTTTTGGTGGAGTGTAAATCTCCCTTTAACTGTGGAGTCCTTTAAGGAAATTCGGAGTGTTCGTAGCCCTTGGTATATAAAGGGAGGATCATATTTTGCAGTTAACTAGTTGGTGCTTGCTTTTACCTGGCTTTTTTCTCTGGGTAGCCCCTATTTGGGTGAACGGGGTAGCAGTGTAAAGGGTTTTCACAGAGCAAATTAGAGTTCAGAATCATTAGCTAAGTCTAGTGGAAGACTAACTAGAAGGTTTCTGTTTGAGATTTAGATATGAATTTTCTGTTTGCCACCAAAGCCTTAGATATAGGGCTATGTCACAGATACTGCTGACACAGCGATGTCCCACGTATTGTTACAGCCCTGCTCCTCACGGAGGACAGGGCCATGGGAAGCTTTTAAAAAAAAAAAAAAAAAAAAAAAAGCCTCCCTCTGTCTTTGCATTGCCGTGACAGTGGTTTTCACTCTGCAAAGCCTGGATTGCTGGGTGCCTTAGACTACTTGCAAAGGACCTGCCAAAGATTAAGGGAAAAAATAGAAAAACAATCTTTGTAATCTGTTGCAGAAATACAGACGTGCAATATCTAAAAGTCTTTACTTTCAATAACAAAATAAAAGAAGATTCAGAGGTGCATTCATCAAAAAGCTGAAAGCCATTTCTATTTGAAGTGTACTCCCCCTAACCACCCGCCCCCCTTGTAAGAACATGAAGATTTTATTAATGCTGTATTGTATTTACTCGGCAGAGAGGTTTCATCTAGATTACGTTATCCATTACCTTTTACTTGTTACATAGATATTGAATTGTAATGATTGACACTAGGCAGGATTGGGTGGGTTTTGGCATTTTCTTTTAACTCATTTGCGATAGGCGTACCGGCCAACTGGGAATGGTTTGCTCTTGCTCCATCCAGCCTCGGCTGCGTACTGGGAATGACTTGGTGAAGGGGGCAGCCCACAAAAGGGCGTATGCATAACACTCCCTTTATTGTAGTCTTCCTTCCCCTGTGTTTCTTAATGTGACCTCTTCTCCTAGCACAGCCTTTGTAGTGTGAAGGGCAGCATTCCCAGCAGCCAGCTCGTTTGTGGAATCCTCTCCTAAGCTTTAATCACTGTTTACAAGCAGTCGTTAGGTGTTGCATGAGGCATAACGCGAGCCCCGTTTCTTAGAGGCGAAGGACTCTACCTCCAGCACCGAGAGGAGCTGGGAACTTCCTCACCTTTGGTCTCCCACGTGATAACATGGGAATGACCGGCTAAACCGCCGGGCAGGTTGGGACTGAGAGCTGCTCTTCACATTGACTCTCACGTGAGGCTCTGAGCGGCTGCTGCCTGCCTGACCATGTGCTCTAGGCACGTGGCAGTCCCCTGTGCAGCCTGCTCAGCACGGCTTTTGCTAGAGCAGCAGGCACGCGCGCATGGCTGTGTGCTCCTGCCATTACCAGCCGATGCCAAAATTGCAGCGAGGTGGAAGAGCTTAGCTCTGTGAACTGCAACAGCAAGGGAAATGCAGTATGCAGGCAAGCCTCACAAACTGCTTTCTGGATCAAAGGAAGATGCAAAATATATTCCGGCAAATATTAAAAATAGCCTGTCACATGATAACAGGGGAAAGAAGTGCTGAGCGAACAAGCCTTGTTAATGCTAGAAGCAAGAACACCGTGTCTCTTTCAAAAGATCTAATTTTAATATTCTCTGTTAAATGTTGATTATTGGTTAAATAATTGCTCAACTACAGGAAAGAACTTGAAGTTACTTAGGAGTTCAAACAGTAAACAGCAAGAAAGATCTTGGGTTTTGTACTATACTTTTAAAATATACCTGGACTGACTCTTCAATTCTCGCTGGAACAGTGCTTTCCGCACAGATCTGGCTGTGTGTGCCAGTGAGGGCTAACTAGCATTAGGCAGGGGATACACAGAGGGAGCAAGTGTATTTTTTTGTCCCGTGAGGAAGGCATTTCTGGGATGCCTGAGAGCTGAACTTGTTACAGTTACCTAGAAAAATACTATGACTTTCTCATAGCCTTGCTTCCCATCTCAAAGTGTTTCGCTGAATGATTGTCTAGTGCAGGGATGTGATTTTTAAGAAGTGAGTACACCCTGGAGTCTCTCATAAAACAATATGTTATAGTTAAGAGACAAGATGTCATCAGGAGATGTATATGAAGACATTGATATTATCTGATTAGATGAAGCTACTAGGAAACATACTAAAATGTTGCAATTTCTACATATTTGTATGACAGCAGATTGGCAATTGTGGGACCTAGCAGTGGCCAGATTCTGCCCAACTAATCTCAACAATGAGTGCTTTACTCCTCATGCAGTCCCACTGATGTCTGTACAGCCTGTTGACTGCCCTCCTTTGTCAGCTCCTAGGTGGAGCAGCAAATTGTCACCATCAATTCTCTTGTCATTTATCTTTCTGGATTTTTTTAAGGGGGTAGCTGGTCTTGGTATACCAGTGGAGTTTTCTCAGGATGAAAGGACATACTTGTCATCAGTAAAGAGTACTTCAGAGCATTATGAAATCAGAAGCTTGGCTACCAGTACACTATTTAACAGCAGTTATTTAACATTTGTATTACACACACTAACATAGTCATTAGCTTGCTTTTGAAAAGTACCACTTTCATAACAAAATATATTGCAATATTTTGTCTGAATTCCACAAAAGATTGTGAAGATCAGGAAGAGTATTTCAATGAAGTTATATTCAAGAAAAACTGTGATTTGTTCTATTCAATGTGAAGTAAATAGTGAAGGCTCTGGGAAAAAAAGCATTTGCTTAAAACAAACCTCAAATCCAGTAGTAATTAATGGAGTAAGTTATAGGTGATGAGTAAATATAGAAAATGAACATTAAAATGCACATCCGTGTCAAAATCAACACAGTATAAACAGGTTTTGTAGCTTGTATGGCAGTTTTTCATGATCAAATGACATCGAAGGAGCTAGCAAATAGCGTTAAAGAAGCTGTTGGTCACAAAGCTGAATTTGGACCTGAGAGCTTTAGATCTAGTGTGGGGAGAGCTAACTCTGGTCGGTAAGGCAGCATGTGTTATGGCATTTCGTTATGGTTTTTTTTTTTATGCTGGGGTTCTTCAAAGCACTTCAGCTTTGTGTAACTGAGGTACCATCCATCAAGTTTCAAATGAATACAAGTTATTGTTCAACCTCTCACATTTTCTGTCAAACTTGAAGCTGTTGTATAGTTCTGCTTCTCTGTCCCATTCTCTGGTTGAACTAAATCTTGCCAGGGCTAAATTCGGCCCAGATTTTCATTGTACACCATCCAGCACCCTTGCTTAGCTTTTGTGATGTGGCACTGTTTTGCTTAAGGGTTCTCTGCTCAACTGTTAGAGAAACAGCTTTAGCTCTTCATCTTACTGCTAGTATTCTCTTGTTCATATTATATGCCGTTTAATGAAAACAGGCATTGAGGATTTTGACGCTCTTTGCTCATATGCTTGTGTTTTGGTGCATGGCCACTTGCACCAAACGAAGAAAAAAATCCAGATTGCACTAAGGTCCTAGAAAACTCAGGTCCTCATTAACTGAAGCACAAATCTAGATTATTACTGGAACATAACTTGACGGGTACCCATAGATCAATGTATTAGCATGCATTTACTACAAGCAGATGCCAGGGTGAACTACAGCAGTAGCTCATCTGTGACAAAATGTTGTCCTTAGATATTTAGGTGTATAAGCAGAGAGGCAAAAATGCATTTTTTGACAAAGTTTGCTTCAGGAAGGATAATGGCTTTAAAGAAAAAGTTCTTTTCCTATTAGCCTTAGGGAGCTCAGCTTGCTATAAATTCTTTGTTCTGGAACGTGGCTGTGTACAATAGGTCAAAGATTAAGTAATTCATTACAGAGTTGGTTGGTACTCCTGAATTTAATAAACAAATGAATGAACAGGGCTTTCCATCCACGGCAAGATCCATTACATTGTGTGGCAATGATTGGACCTGAATTTTTTCCTGAAACGCTTGCAAGGCTCCCCACTCTCTTAATTCTTGTATGTGGATGCAGCGTTATTTGGGGTGACCTGGTAACTTAGTAATTGTGATGCAGAGGAAAGCATTCAAAACAGAAATTAAATGTGGTCCCACTAGTAACTGCTTATAACTTGAGATTCTAAGGAGGCAAGGAAAGAAACTGTAGATTGCCTTTTGGAAAATTGAAGGAACAGCAATGTGAAACTTCTAAAGACAAAATACTCCTGCAGAGCTCTGTTTTATGGAGCAATCGATGTTTAGAGATTACTGAAATAATAATACTGAACCTTGTAGAAGCCTATGTTACTCAAGTCTGTGGAGTATAAAACAGACTCAACATGAGGGGGGCTGCATTGAAATAAAGGAGGTGATTTTAAAAGGTTCAGTCACTTTCACAAACTCACCATTGCAAGATTTGGGAGTGAGTCCTACTCCAGCAAGAAGTCTGTTTCAAAAACAGCTGTGTGCATAGTAAGTAGGAGCTAGGCACTTGAAAACAAATCCTGTTCCTCATCAAAACAGAGAGGGTTAAACTGTCTTAATTTGAAGGAGCCTGCAGCAATCAGACATACCACTGTTCCCTCTTTGTGCTGCATAGTGGAAATACAGATGTTACTGACGTCTGAAATCCCTGCAGCTGTGGCCCCTTGTTACAGTGTGGGGCATTTGGCCATTTTATGTATGTAACTCTTGCAGCTCTGTTGCTTACTGCAATAGGTGGATTTTTTTTTTCCTGATTTGCTGTGAAAACAAACCTTATCCCATCATGCTAGGTGTGTGGCCTCTTGCATGTTCCTGATCATGATTTTTGAGTGTATAGGCTGATTTTAACCAAATGTGGCAAGAAAGTTGAGATTCTGAAAGAGTAATTACATTGCTAAAATTTCATGAAAGTAGATGGCTAGATAGAATAGGAATATGTTACTGAGCAGGAAGAGCTGTAATGTAAATGTGCATTTTCTATACCAGAGAATTTACATAAAACCTTTAAAATGCCTGATGTGTGTGAAATGCTTCTCTGAGAGCTGACACCCTCCTAGACGCCATGAGATGGTGATTCACTTTGAGAAACAAATCTGCAAGAAACTAGGTTTAATTGGTTGGCAGCAGGGTGTCAAACTTTTTTCCACCATTATTCTTTAAAATCCTCATCTCCTGGAGTCGTGTGATTATATGACTCTAAGGTTTCATTTAAAAAGAGGAGTTAGAAAACCAGCCATGGGATTTGCAGGCAAAATCCTGAAAGCACCGAACCCGGGTAGTGGTATGATCTCGATCCTCTCTAAAGTCAAGCAAAATTATTTTACCAAAAAAAATGAACTTTCATGCAAGCTTGCTATATCCTGTTCCTCTTGTGCAGCAGAAACACTCCAGCTCCTCTGCCCAGTTTGAAGCTCCCTTGCAGTCAGCCAAGTTTAAATTTGAGGCCTGTTACCTTATCACAATTATTGCAGTATCACATGTGGGCAGCTGGCCAAGTGACCTTGTGTATGTGTCTTGCCATTCATTCTTCGCAGTGCATTTCAGCCCGGGCGCTCTGCACAAAGCTCCCTTTTACAGCTTGTTCTAATCAGCGTAACTTTCCACCGGGGTCTGGGGTGGAGGTAGGTTAGAAGTGAATGAGGAACATGGGACAGTGAGAGTGGGCTAAAAATGTTCAGGGATCAAAGAGAAAAGTAGGTCGTGGCAGGGTATGTGTGCTGGGAGGAGGAAAGGGGGAGCAGGAGCTAGGGGAAGACTTGTTTTCCTATTGGCTTTTCAAAGTTGTGCAATTTAAGAATTGGATTAACCTGATATGACTTTGTTTTTCTGCCAGATTAGATATGTTGAGTTTCTTGGCATTGTGAATTGTACAGTACATTGTGTGCTGTAAATATGGGTGTGTCGGGATAAAGCTGTAATGACACAACACGCTTGCAGTATAATACAGCGCTGCTGGGTGGACCCCCTGCTCCCTCAGCGTCCCCTTCCCTCTACCCCTGAACGCACATACTTGTTAGGGCATTTACGGATTTGTTACAGCAGGACCACATTCTGTTTCCAGCCCTGCATTGAGATGTTTCAGTACCCTTTTTGGTAAGGTAGCACTTATCTGTGTCCTGGAAGTCCGTCTGGTCTGGCACTGACATCATACAGTGGTATATGCTGTATGAAATGTCTTTTTTTTAATAAGGAAAAAAATAAAAGCTGTATGGAAACACTTGAGTTTCATCCTGCTTTCTCAGGATTAAGTTGGAAAAAGCTTACTGGGAAATGTTACAATTTTTTTCGCTTTGCCTTTTTTTCATTTTAAGCTAAGTCTGAGACATTGCCTTGAGCTTAACTTTGGACGAGTAAAATTCAGGTACAGCTCTGAAGTAACTGCAAGTGCTGAGCTCACTGCTGCTCGAAGTTCATCACAGTGGCAATGGATGTCTAAGTAAAATTTTGACAACAGTATATATTTGCCTAATGATTTTTTTGTGTTCCATGCATGATGAGATAATTTGGTGTACCCATTTTACAGGTTGGGCTACCCCCACGGAGGAGCCCTGTTCTCTCTGTTCACCGCAGGATGAGCGTGGAGGCTTCTGACTTAGGCAGCGCAAGTAGGTAGCTAAGGGTGGGTGCTTGGAATCGGAGCCCCAGTCAGCTGGTGAGCGCTGCTCTGAAGGCTAGGAACGGGTGTGCAGAGTTTGGAGAGTGAAACTGAGAATATCTTAGGATACCTTTGTTTAATTCCCACTCTGACATTTCCAGCCTTCTCCTGGGACTACAGCGACCCAAGCAGGTTAGTCACAAGGGACTGACCATAGCCTGGCCTTTGTCACCAGCTGTGTAAGGGCCTGCCCTCTGTAGCAATATGAGTACAATGAAAAACAAGGAATTAATTCCCCTGTCTGTAGTGAAAACTTTTTTTCCTGGAAGAGAAGAGCATAAATATCAAATATGGATGTAAATCAGGTACCAAGGTTTTGCCGTGGTACTTCTCTGTGGTGTCATTATGCCTTACTCTAATTCACATAGGGAAAAAATGGAGTTTGCTCATAAGGTGCAGGTTTTTCTGAAGTGGTACTAGTCTGGTCCTTATGGTGATTGAGCCATTTGTTGACAGTAATACAGATTGAGTAAACGGGAGCAGGAGGTTGACCTTCTGAACACCTGTGTCACTTAACTATACTTAAATGAGAGAATTAGGAAAGAGTGCAGCATATTTAAAGTTAACTTGCATATCCACCTTCTGAGGAGGTTAAACCACAAGCCTTCAGTTACAAGTGTTGGACAGCTGCGGTTTGGGCGTCTGTTTGAAACAGCCTAGTTGGTATCTCAGCTCTTAAAAAATCTGGGCCTAGATTGTCCAGACTCTGAGAGCTGACGTTCATCCATCCGTAATCACGTGGCCACTTGCAGACCGGCAGATCTCTCCGTTGGTCTGGACTTACTGCCAGGTTTAGGAAACACTTTTCCAAACTCTCTTATCTGTTCAACTTTCCCAGTACGACACGGCTGAAGTCATTGTTGAAAGTCATGATAGTCTCTGTTTGGAAGCTGTTTTGAACACGTGAGAAGAAACCATAAGCCAAATAGAAGGAAAGAACTGGAGGTGTAATTGTCAACTCGTGTGTGTCTCTGATTTCACCAGCTACTGCACGTGTCTAGGTCATCAATTTATTTCTGTTAGAAAGTAAACAAATCTCACTTTTCTTATGTACTCTCACGAGTGTTTTATCTGAGTTGCTCTTATCTGCAGCAGGGATGTACTTCTGAGGTCTTGCGTTTGGAGGCTTTTCTTTCTGCTTCCACGTGCAACATGCTCTCAGGAGTCACATGCACCTCTGATGCTGGCCAGGGATGCTGTTTATCTCGTCCTGAGGCAGTTATTTGAAAATGTCATTATCACTACTATCAAAGTATACTACCTTATAATTGGGGCAGCTTTTAACCTGTTATACCCCGTATGTTTTGGGGATTGAATCCTTTGGCGAAGTTTTATCTCACTTCGTGAATGTTCCTCAGCATTCAGTACTACTACCTGGTGGCTGTTCAAGTAGCATCAGCAAAACCTGAGCCGTGGGGGATGTGTACCACCATCAGATTCATACCTTTCCTTTACTGGGCCACATCCTGAGAGGCCTAAGTACCTCTAATTCTCCTGAATACAGGATTTGAAGTTGTTCAGCGTTTTACTCTTTTTGAGCCACTCACAAGAAGCTGTACTAATCCTCTACCATGAAGAATTTCAGAATCAGGTCCTTTCAGGGTCTGCCTCCTTGAAGGAGCTGGTGGTGTTTCACTCCCACTGAAATCCAGGTGAATGCACAGTGCTCAGCACCTTTGCTGAATGTGCTCAGCCCTGTGAGCCCAGTTAACCCATACTTAAAATACAGCACTGTTGACGCATGTTTAAGCAAAACCCCTTAAGTGATTTTTCTGCTGCCCTTCAGTTTATAGCCCATGGCTTGTTGTTTCCCACTTTCTCACGTTTTCCCAAAGCCGCTGGTGTGTACAGTCTGAACATCACATTTAACTAACACAAGGAAATCAGCTTGGCCCGACTGGCTCCTTTATCACGTGGCTGAGAATGTGTTCACTCTGTTCTGCCAGACTATGGCTAGCTGAGCAAAATACAGTGAAGCTCTGGGCTTCTGGCCAAGCTTTTATTTCAGTTTGGAGCTTACAGCCACATATTTGCTATTTGGCAGGACATCCACTGGGGTATATTTGGATAGTAATCTAGCATTGTTTTGCTGCCCCCCCNACAAATAGTATAATCCCAACACTTACTTTGGCCAGTCTGTACAAGATTTCTCAGTGTGCACCGTTATGTACGTGCAGTCAGAACTTGTAGTCATGACCTTTGGTAAATATAAGTCAAAGCAATTAACTTTCTTTTATTGAAAAATTCTGGATGTCCTACTCTTTGCCCCCTGTGTGCTGATAACAGAGCTATGTTGTTACTCTTTCCAAGATCAAAAGCTTCACTAGGGTTTGATTGAAGTCCAATTATGGAAGGAAGCAGCTTTGCTGGCGATCTGAAAATAGCAATAATTGTTAAAATAATAAAGTCTGTCCTTGTGTGTCTTTATAATCTTTAAAATTTCTTTTGGGGGGAAGAGGGTGGTTTTCCTCTAGTTTTAAAATGAAAATATTAGCAAATGTCTTGGGGAAACAGGAGTGTGCTGTTAGAAGAACAAGTATCCCACTCTGGATTTGGTACTGCAGTTCTGTTCTCCATCCCAAGCTTGCCTTCCTCCAAAGCTGTTTGCATGCAGCCTGACTCATGCAGGAAAATAAAGCTGGATTTGATTTTTAACAGTATGGGAGGCTTTGGGTTTGGGGGGATAAAGTTTGCTTTATGATGCAAACTCATTTATTTCTCTATGAAACAAAATTGGGCTTTTCAGAATAGAGTGTGTTTTGGAAAGTTGGCTCTGGATTTGAAACCCCAACATCTCTGATGGCACCCTTGAATGAAAGAATAGTACAAAAACATAAGGCTTTGGAAGGGGGTACAAAACATTATCACAAGCAGCAGTGTTTGAGGAGCAGTTCCTGTTATTTTATGAAGGGACATCTCTCTTGAAATGTGGGGTTTTCTGGTTGGTCTGTTTCATATAGGCAGTACTCAGCCTGGAAGCGTGTTTTTACGGCTACTTTATCAGCCTCTGTGAGCTGTGTCTGAGCAGATGAATACTAGCAAAAGCTGTCATACTTTTCCCCAAATCTGTATGTTGTTCTGTAGAATGTATATTTACAGATGCCTTCTCTTAGCGTCTCCTGCATCCTCAGAAAGAAGAGAGCCTGGGAGAAAGAACCCCATGGTGAGAGTCTCGGGTGGTGTCGACTGACAGAGCTTCAGGCAGGGAGAGCTTGGTTCTTGATGTTAAATCTTGGTTTGTGTAAATGTCCATTTATCAGCATTCAGTTAATTGCAACATCGGGATGAATAAATACAAGTCAAGATGATAATGTGGAGGGTGTTAAATGAATCTTTTCCAGTATTTTGCACTGATTGCTATAGGTGCTGCTTTGGTGATAATACATTTGTGGCTAAATGGAGTTTTGAACTTAGCAAGATTTTACCAGGGTTTGTCTTTTTTTTTTTCAATCTCATGTGCATACACTTACATCTTATATAGGACAATATGAATCCCTGTGTGAAAATCAACTCTCTTGTACTTTCTCTTTAGACAGCTGTACTCAAAAACACTAATTACTTGAGCAAAATCTTTGCATTATACATAAATGGCATTGAGTATTTAGCCCAGAGGATTGTACAGATCCAGTGAAGCCCATTGATTTGTCACATGAACCTTTAAGACTAGAATTTTCTTAGCCCCTTAAATTACTAGGACAGGACCTGTTACTTATTTGTTAGAATCTTGCTGTTACGCTCTGTCCATTGCAGTGAGAATTATTTAGTCTTCATTCGTGTCAGCATTTTTGAAATCATTTGTTTAGTCTGACCATAAGATAGGCAGAATATTTAATAGACATAAAACTAAAATAGTTCAGTTCCCTGCTCTTACTAGGTTTGGATGGGTCATTAGTGTACAAACTGCTTCACTGCCTTCTGAAAATCTTAGTTGTAAAAAAACAACCTTAGCGAGGGGTACCCTGTTGGTCGGCTTAAAGATGTTTATACAGTCAGCAGCTTTAGCCGCTCTCAGAAGCAGCCTTGCCTGATCTCCAGGAGCTGCTGAAACCCATCAAGCAGGTTCCTGTTAACCAATTATCCAGTTAAGCAGAAAGACGAAAGGTGTTTCTCTTGCTTGTTTTTTCTTTGCAAAGTTTAACCCGTTCTTCCCTGAGTTTCAGTTATTGTGGACATTAGTAGCACTGGAATAACAGCAAGGTGAGTAAGAGGGAGGTTAGAAGGGGTCTCTGATCCTGCAAATACTGAGCTGTATGTCAGCGTATATCCCTCATGTGGGCAGAGACATGCAGTTTCCAGTATAAATCTAGACCACCGATTCTTAGCTGTAAGTCCTACCCAGCATTTGTTATCTAGCTTTTTGTCTTGCATTTTAACAAAACATTTACCAAAAAAAAAAAGTTAAAACACTCCCCACCCCAAACCCAATAATGAATGTTTTGTTGCTGCCAGAATATATCTGTTGGTTCCCAAACAATCCTTCTGTGTCTTGATCAGAAGACTTCAATTACTTGCTCACATAATAAGTGCTGCAGGTAATACAAAAACCTCTTTGTAGTAGAGCTTTTAAATACGTGCTCAGGTGATACCGGATGGCTTGATTGTCCACATCTGACCATCTTCTACATTGATTGTTAAGACAGGACATGTCCATGACTGTTTTAATGGCTATCAATGCTAGATGTGTCTGTGCCGATTCAGAGGGATTGTCAAATGACAGTGCAGTTGTCAAACAAATAATTTTGCTCGTGATTACTGGAAATAGTAAATGAATGGGTGGGATAAGGTGAGAAGATACTCTTAATTCCAGTAGAGAACGAGAGGATTAAGTGACTTTCATGACTGCTATAACAAATGATAACTCGGTGAAGATTTTTCTTTCTTCCTTCCTATTGCCTCCCCAAGGAATCAGTTCCATGAGCAGCAAAATCTCCATGGATTCTCTGACATGTAATGGGGCTCATGAGGCCTTCCTTCAGTCAGGGAATTAAGAATTTCTTTGATTTACATTGTTTTCACAAAGCTTGTTAGTAGTACGTGTTTGACACCGATACATCTCTGCCAAATTTGTTTGAAATTGGCCAACACTTTCAGAAATTGTTCAGAAGAGGCTACAAAGCCATGCAGAGCACAACCACACAAAGTCGTTTCTCTAGGAAATCAAGCTAAAGAGTAACTGTCAAGTAGTGGGGCACTGAAAGGAAGCTTGCAAAGTGATTGGCAGAACTAAAGGCCGTTTGGTATCTTAATTGCATACATAGCCTTAACTAGGGACACAAGAAACAGTTCTTGCCCACACGTTAGATCCGCGCAGGCAGACTTCCACCTGCCCAGGACCTGTCTTTGTAGAAATGAGGTGTAATTTGGTGACTGGATTCATTGTTTTGCAAGTGACTGGAAATGCTTGTAAAGAGGCAGGTACAAATACCTACCAGCTGAGGCTGGATCTGTGGTCTGAGCTGTGCTAGCAGTTCAACGGGCTTTGAAATAACCTTTCACTATGATACGTTTTCTCTAGTATCCTGAGTAGCCTGAAGGTGTAACTGAATATTTACTACTGTTGCACATTTTTTATTTTTTAAAGGAAAATCTGTGAGTGCATGAGTTGGAGTGCACACTAATAACAAAAATTTAATAGAGCCTTTCAATCATTAGGATTTTACTGAGTTTCACTTGCGCATCGAGACCTTATTGCGGCAGTGAAATGGAGGCAAACGAGGCTGAGCAAAGTTCTTGTGTTACTCAGCCAGGGAGTTGCAAAGCCAGGGGTGGCCACCTCCCGCCCAGCGGCCAGGGCAAATGTTCTGGAACAGGTGAAAATAAGACTTCTGCTTCAGTAGGTACTTCTTCCAGGCTGCAGGTTACGCAGCTGAGGTACGCGAGCCGAACAGCATATTGTGTGCAGTGGATGGAAGTGTCATCTAAGCTGGGTGTGAGTTGTGTGGAATGTATGTACATAAATAGACCTGGGCATGAGGAAGCAAGATGTTTGTGCCTGTGAATGGATTAGTTACTTCTGGTAAAGTGCATGAGAACACAGGGTTAGCTCCTGTTGGAAGAACGCTTTAAAGGTGGCACGAAGCATCTTTATCGTGAGACCTGCTCTTAATTTATTTCCGAACCTCCGGAACACTGTAAATATGGTCAGTGCTGTTTTCTTTATTTCTTCTGCATATGTAAAGGAAGAACAAATAAAAATGTTACAGACTTCGCTACATTTTTTGAAGTATCATTTATATGGTGCAGCTCTGTTTTCCATATTTTTTTATATCCAAAATAGAGGGCTTTAGAATAGAGGAAGAACTGCATATCTGAGTTTAAGATAAAATAAGATGATCTCTGTGACAGAGACAGCAGAAATGATGTGATATGACAGTTGCTGTAGCAACACCACCTACTTCATGAAAATCAGAGTTAACAGGAGTGTAAAAGGTAAAGCCCACATAATTTTCCAAGCCTATGAATTGTTGCTGCCCTCAGCTTGCAGTGCTTTACATCTCTCCAGTGTTTCTCCTTTCATTTGGGTGCGAATGTACCTTCTGCATGGCCAGCTCCTGCAGACCCGATCCCGTATTCAGCGGGGGCACGTTTTGGAGCTCCATGCGGGCGGCAAGGCCTGCGGTTTGCACATGCGTGACCTGCTGTGAATGGGGGAACAGAACATGTAGGGTTGGGGCCCCTCCAAAAATCCTCTCAGAAGCCTTGGACAACAAAGTACTATAAGGCCTATGCTGTCTTTCAGGTATTCCACGTAGAGAATACAACCACTGCCGTAAAAAGGAAGCTGGATCATCCAGCTGTGGCAATCAGCTTATAGGAAAGCACTGTTATATTTAATATAAATTGTAAGAATTGTTGACACTGAAGGTGTCAAAGATAAGTACATTGTCCCTTTCCTCCATCCCAAATAAACCCTAAATAACGGTGTCGCATAGCAGTGATAGATTGCCTGTGAAAGTAGGAAAACGCATTGACTGTGATCGGGATGGTGTTGAGCTGCTTGTTTGGCTGCTGCCAAGTGCCGAGCACAGCACAGCACACAAAGGACTTTGTTCACTGGCAGGCAGAGAATTCTACAAAATTTACTATATTTGAAGGGGGTAGAAGTATCTCTGTTACAGAAATGCGTCAGTGCCAAGATACTGTTTGAAAGTTGGTATGTCTGGATTGGCAACCAATTTTGAAATTTGCAGTTATGGCCACTGGAAAAAAAATGCTGTATTAAAAATACATTTACTGTAAATAAGGTTGCCATTGGCTTACACTTTTCTTATTGGTTATTTTCAGAAAACAGAGTCCTGTTAGCATATATATATTTTTAAAATGCAGACACGTTTAAAAGCTCCCATACAATGTGAATTCCTAAGTGATTTGCCAGTTCATGTTGCCTTAAAGATTACACTCAAATTATTTAATATTTTTATGAGTGCTTGGCAATGGGGGGTCAAGCTGTGTGCAAAAAGTAAAATCTCCGTTACTTGCAAATTGGCAGAAAGAGGAGGTCACGAGAAGGAAAATAAGTATTAGTATTCCAGGATTTCTTCAAGAAATATTCCGTCACATATCTATTTCTTTGCTACTATTTTTAAAAGATAAAAACCTAAATATTTTAGTAAGTGTTGTTCTCATTAGTCACTTTTCCCTGAGATGTTTTGCTCATTTTACCTTCATCTTTCTATGAAAATGTGACTGCAGTTCTTAGGTGCAGAAATCTCTGCAGGCATTAGTTTGGTTTTTGACCAAACTAATAATAGTAGGTTTTTTTGCTGCTTTCTTATGCTAGATAACTCTTCCGTATAAAAGTGAATTTATGAGACAATTTCTTGCCCATTGTTCAGTGTCATCATTTCTTTTAACCAGACTTGCTTTTTGCAGCTCCTCATTTTTGTCTGGGTCTGAGGTATTATGAAAACCTAGACTACACAGCAGCTGTATAGAACTACAGGCCCACTGGTAACGTCCGTACGCAACAGTCTGTTCTCCTGGAATTTTCCCTAAGCCTCAGTTACATGGTCCTTTCCTCCTCTGACCCATTTTTCAGACTACGCAATGACTGATGCATTTGCATGCTTTATAAATGAAGATAAATATATCAATAGGAAGGAGATACAATCACACACCCTTGTGCTTTTGTCTGTGCTTATTGAGAATGAAACTAGTATGTGAAAGCAAATTAGGCCTCTGCAGCTATTGGGCTGTACAAAAAAAAAATACAAGTTTTGGGGTTTTGCTGCTTTTTTTCTCCAATCATGTTAGGGGGTCCTGAATTAAGTCAAGGAGTAAAAAAGATGTACTGAGTCTTACTTAGAAGGCTATGGGAACAGTGTGTCCTTATTCTGGCATCTCTATTTCTTAAAATGTGGTTATGTTACAAATCACCCTCTGTAAACCTTTAATTTAGTTTTGTGACCTAAAGAGTGTACTTTGTTTTAGTGAACAAAAAATGTAAATAAAATAAAATAAAAAGCTAGTGCAACAGGTAGTTCAGATTTGTGTTGCATACAGAACAGATCAAAAGAGAAGGCGAGATGTGCAAGTTGCTGTAACTCTGCCCAGTGACCCCTTTTTCATAAGGGATATATTCAGAGAGCAGCTGATAGCATCTGTTGTCTGTCTCTCAGGACTGCCATTAGCTACCGACTGGGAGTTAGAGGAAATGTGCCTGTTTCACGTGGCTTTTCCATGCCATTTGAAATCTCGCTCACCTGTGTTTTGATAACACACCCAAACAAGATGGGCTTGGGTACCAGAACTGGGTAATAGATACATGACTCATGGGTGGCATGTGCTTTCAGGATTACACGGTGGCTTTGCAAGACCTGTTTACTGACTGGGAGCGTGCTGTCCTGGATGTTCATTAGCCAAATAAATAAAACAATGTGAGAGGAACTTGGTCTGGAGTCTTGCAGAGCACATTGGCAGTGGCATGAATGCAACTTGGGGACAAGTGCTGTCTTTGTTTTGAAAGGGGTATTTATGGATGCCATATGAGGTTGTCACCTAAAGCAGGAGCTCAGCTAAAGTCTACTGGTTGAGGATTAATTTATTAAAGCTGGGTCTAAGGAAAGAAAAATGGATCTTTCTGTCTCCTTCAGAACAGGTTAACAGTTCTGATGCTTCTCTGGATCTTTCCCTTTAAGAAAAGAAAGAATTGTACTTTCTTAGGAGCCTTACTATATGTGAATGATATGCCAAAGGATGTCACGAAGCTCCAACGCACCAGAGAATAGCAGCATCTTGAAGTGAAACGTGCTTCTAAGCCGAGCGTAAATTAAAATGAAATACCTGTCTGAGCATTCTTCCCTACAGCTTCTCTTCAGGCCCTGTCCCCACTAAATGTCAGCTTGGCCAGTTCTTGTAAGGAAAGCAGCACCCTACAAAAAAAAAAATCAGTCATTTAAGAGGACTGTGGATTTTGCCCTTTTCACGAATTTGAAAAGGGAGTCCCTGTGCATTGTCCCAGGGGCAGGACAAACCCCTTGCTTTCCACGTGTAGCGCTTGTGCAACAGAAGTGTTCCAAATGGGAACTACTACTTCCAGCATCTGCAGCTTGGCCGTCAGGGGCTGGTTTGCGAGGGAAGAAAAGTCTGGTTTCCTGGCACTGTCAGAAATGGGGCCTCATGGAAGAAGTTGCTGCCTTCACGCAGGCTAAAGGGTAAGGTTTTCAGAGTAAGGAACTTACAGAAGAGCAGAGTCTTAAGTACAGTAGACATCGTGGAGAATTTTAGCTGGTGGTGCCTCATATTTATTTATTGCTTTTGAAGGGCACAGCAGGCGTAGCATATTACAAGCACATTATGGTAACCACATGCGGGAGTTGCAAAGTCAAGCCTCCAAAAGCCTGCAAACACTAGGACAAAGGCCACGTGTGCAGCTTCAGATAGCGCAGCCCTCTCCTTCGTCTGCTCTGAGACACAGGCTTTAATTACATTATATTCTCTTTTTTTCCCTTTCTCTTTTGAATGCAGAGGTCAGACCAGCTCTGGGTTGAATCAGGGCTGTATCAGGAAGGAAGCAGTTGTCTGTAGGATCTTGGATCTTGACCTCATTTACTGCAGATGTGAGAGGACGCGAGGAACTGCAGGAGAAAGGGAAGCCTGGCAGTGAAGACAGAGCGATTTTGTGTGGAGAAACTGGATTTTGTTACTTTCTTTGCCATGAAGTTCAGTAGAACTCTGAGCAAGTCAGTTACATTAACTTGTCATACTGACTATTTGCTTCCCATTTTGTGAGGAGCCCAGTTTGATACCTCAAGTAGCCCTCACTTGTATCCGTGTGCAGCCCCCGGCCTGCAACAGAAGTCAGTGACAGCTGATCTGAAACGTGGACAATGCCACGTCGTGTTAGATAACTGAGAGGCTGCGTACTTCCCATTTAAAATACCTGTAACTCTCTTCTTCACCTGCAGAGGGGAAGTGCTGCCCCTTCTTTCATGAGAGGATTGAGGGGAGAAAAACTGTTTCTGTGAAGCGCACAGATGCAGTAGTCATGAATGCTGGAGCGAATGCCTTAAAAGTCACTGGTTGTGTCTCTAAAGGAAGTCAGAATAATTTGAGGCAAATGTGGGTCCATCTGGATAAATCAAAATGGGGAAAATGAGTGACTCCTGAACAATAAATAACCTGTGGAAAGAAGAATTACGCGATCGAAAGTTTAAAGATTCTTGCAACCATGACTACTGTGTATTCTTGAAGCAACCCTTGTATAATCGCCTCAATTTAATTTTAAAAACAACTTGAAAAGACAACCTGGATTTCTCATGTGCCACCCCTGCGGCTCACGCATCGGCAGCGACCCGGCCGTGGCACTGGGGCTGCGAGGAGCTGCAGGGGGCGGCCGGGGCGCTTGGCCAGCACTCCTCTGCCTTTGCCGGCGGCGGGGGGCCGCGGGGCTCGGCAGCCATCAGTGCTCTGCTGCCCTGCTCCTCCCTTCCAGCGTAGACCACTAGCATTGTTCAGTGGCGAGCTGGCCAGAAAATTTTAACAGGTTCAAAACAAAGTGTTTTTTGCTGAAACTATTTTTCGGGAAGCTGTGGAACCATTCTGGCAGAAACATAAATTGGCGTGCACAAATCCAAACAGAAAGGTTGAAATCTGGCAAAGGTCTAAGGAACTGAAGACGGTATCCTCTAATGGGAAGTGTCAGGCAACCTTAATAAGACTACCAGCCCTGCCTGTAATAATACTGCAGAGGCCCAGAGCGGGAGGCACACAATGCTGAGAGGGGAAATGACAATTCTTTCATAATTAAATGCACAAGATTTGTAAACAATGCTGATATCTTTAAAAAAGTACATGTTTTAAAAACACTTTTATGTGCCAATCTTTTAGTGCGTGTTAGGAGCAGTGAATATGTTGTGGTTGCGTTGGATTACAAGACTTCTTTCTGCAGGAAGGGTTCGCAGTCACCCCACATTCTGCAGAATCAAGTTTGTGTAAGATAAGAAGTAGAGGAATGTCTGTGCTGGGTTGGAGCAACGGTTGAAATACACTATTGCTTCGGAAGAAGATTAAGCTCCTTTAGTAACTGCTAACATAAATGCACCCGAGGGTGAGGTATCTTCTTTGCCCAGGCAGGTTTTGCCCAGCCATGTGAGGGCTGGAAGATCAGGCAGTGTGGCTTCTGGTTCACTTCAGTGCTGGTGCAGATGGTCTTAATGGCCATGCAAATGTTTCGGTTTCTGCAAGTCACTAAAACCCTAGAGTAGGGAAGTCAGATAGGAAGGTAAAATGTAGCTTACAGTGTTGTAACTCAGTGTTATGACTTAGTGCTATAGCTGTTGTAACTGTGACCTGACAAGATACTGTCCATGGATAAAAGTCTCCAGAATACTTTTTTACTTTACTACCTGGTTTTTTGTTTGTTTGTTTTTTGGTTTTTTTTTGCCTCTCTTGATTCCTGAACTCTGCCTTGTGCTGTGCATTGAGAGACTTTGCCTAGAGGCACAAAGAGTTAATGCAGAAATAGATGGCAGATTAGCCTGGGACAGTCTGTGATTTGGAGTGAGAGAAGTATCCCAAATAGCTGGCCAGCTGCCAGCAGGATAAACGAGTTGGGAATGGTATCAACAGAGCAGGGGGGTTCTCCAGAGCAGCTCTGGGTGAGGATTATGTGTCAATGCACTGCCATAGTATTTAGTGTAACAGACATACCCAAAGTGCCTTTAGTTTATATAGAGAAAAATGATTAGCAAACACATATTTTCTCTCTGGGCTGTTAATAAATTGAATAAGAAACTCCTCTTTTCTTTCCCTTCAACATCATATGTGTAAAAAATAGGGAAAAATATTTTGATTAGAACATTTCCACTTCCTTTTCTTTTCTTTTCTTCTCTCAGTCGCTGTTTTTCAGCCAGCTGCTGAGCTGATGACAAGTGTGGAAGGGCTGTGAGAAGGGAGATTTTCTGAAAATCAGGCACATTTCTATGGGAGTTGAATGATTCAAAATTGAGTTCTACATAATTCATCAGGGATCTCTTGCAATACAAATAATAAGTCTGTCAAGTAGTGGTACAGTCGAAGAGGTTATTGCCGTCTTAACTCCCCTGGGCACAGCTGGTAGGATGTTTAAAGAGGGAGAAATTACAAATCAGGATACCGTGATCGAGCTCCCCACAATACCTCCGTGTTCTGGTTTTGTAGGTATATACAAGTACTTTAGTAGATATATAAAAATGCTACTATACTTTTGAATTGTGAATTTTAATTACTGCAACCAATTAAAAGCTGCTATTTTTTTTACCAGCTATTTGGTGACCTAGATGACGAGTGAATGGCCTCAGTCCATTTCTCTTTGAACAAGGAACCACACTGAAAATATTGCCATTACGTTCGACTTCCTCACTGGCAGTCTCTACTGGGAGGAGAAGGACTGAAAGGGTTAGAACAGCCAACTTTCTTTCAAGTCCTTCCTTCTGGAAAATTTTCCGCTATTGCTAATATGAGCCAGAGCAGCACCAAGAGCGTTAGCAAAGGCAAGATGCTGGGGAAGCTGTAACTGCTGGGGTTGTCAAAACCTGCTGATTTCTGTGCAGGGAGTGACCTGGAGCTGCGTCTATCCTGGCATACTCAGTGTTGCTCGAGTGGAGCTCTACAAGTGGGAAAGGCTCCAGACAAAAGGCCAGTGTTGACATAGTTGTGGTCTCTCCAGCCCATGGTTGAGACACATCACTGGGGTGGTATGAGGGGAAGTTTCCATTAACCATTGTTCCCAGCTTGCTTCCACCACCACCGCGGAGTTCTGCAGCTGGGTTTCCAAAAGAGCTCAACGCTCAAGAGCTCTCATTTCAGCAACTTAAATAGAGGGGCTAAGTTCTTTCCAAAACACTTGGCAATCATCAGCCCCCATTGAGAACAAAGCTAAGCGCATTAAACAGCCCAGCCACTTCACTGTTGTGAAAATTTGGCTGCTGTTGTGAGTGCAGAGCGTTTAAATAATACAGACCCTGGCAGCAAATGCATCTGGCTCCTGATGTTGAGCAGTGAGGGGCTTTACCTTCACCTGGCCTTGCCGGCTGGCACTGGAGGCTTCCTCCTTGGCTGATTCCTTGCACACTGCAGCCTCTGACCGGCTCTCTCTCTGGATGTTGTGACAGCTGTGAAGCTTGCTGATGTGAGGATTAGTCGGCTGCTAGGCACATGACGTTCAGATTGCTGTTCTTATTTGACCTACCTCTGATTGCGAGGAATTTAGTGCATAAAAATAACACCCTGAACAAATTTGGCAGAAGGATGCACAGCTAAAGTGCCATGCACACAGGGAGAGGAGGTTGGAGAGCAGTGTAACGTGAGGCCACATACTGTACTTCTGCAGTTAGTAGCAGTGCCAAGTGCGGCGCAGCCCATGCTGTCGTCTTGGGTTACGAGGAGTTCCAGCACCACATAGATGTAATGGCCATCAGCCAGCAAACTAATGAAGACAGGTTCCTGGCTTGTAATATTGGCAAAACTTGATAGAATAAATAAAAAGATACAAAGCGCCAGGAGTTGCCTAATGTAAAACCCTGGACAAGGAAATACTGTTTTTTCTGCCTGGGGTTTCATACACCCTCATTAACTCTCTTGTGCTCAGTGGAGTTCCAGATAATTTGCAGAGCTCACCAGAACGGAGAGCAAACACACAGCCCGACAGAGGCGTGCGGGTGGTGGGAGCCTGTGAGCGTCTGACAGCGCAGTGCTCTTCTGACGCCTAGGTGATAATGTTTAGCTGCGTGCATATCTTCCTCAGGCTTTGCATTAGTGAATAGCAGTCGTCTTGAATGAGCCTTGCTTTATTGGGTTTGTTGGTTTTTTTTTTTGTGCTGTTGCATTGAGCAAAATGCAGTACCTTGATTTCCCATGTTTAAAAGGAGCGTTTTTGCCCTTTCCATTTTCAGAGAGACATTGTAAAATTTCTTGAGACCAGTGATTACAAACCTCATATAATTACGTAATATCACACACTACACATGAATGATACGTGAGCTGATACCATGTACCTAGAACTTCAGCAGTATTTCAATACCAGCTTTTTTGTTTAGGGCAATTAGAATGCTGGGGCAGATTTCACAGTCTGCGTGACTTGTAGAAATGCTCTGCATGCTCAGTAGAAATATTATAAAAAGTAGTCAGAGCTAGTGTCTTGCTTCATTTTATCTGCATTACGGAATTTGCAAGATGTGCGTATACCTGTATATTTGTATGCATTAAAAAATAATCTGGCTGCTCTGATACAAGTGTGCTAACATCAAAGGAAGCTTTCCTGCACTTAATCCTTTAAATAAGCCTGTTTCTGCCAGCCCATGTATCTGGAATGAGATTAGCCATCCGTTGAAAGCAAGGCTACAAAAATGCCTTGGTTTACTGAGCCTTTTGGGCTGGCTTTAAAACAGTTAACAGTCTGGATTTCCCCCACACACCTTTAAATACATAGAAATGTTTTAAATGCACACCTATGAATCACCGTTATCTCCAGGGCTAGCTAGAAAGGCTTCCCATGAAAAATTCCTGCTCCGATGAGTCTCGCCACAGCGTCCCAGCCACCCAGCCCCTGCAGGCGGTGTTCACCCACCGGCCCCTGACATGGGCCCAGGCGCCTGCAACAAGCACCTTGCACCTTGCACCAAGCTCCGAGCACCAAGCACCAAGCCCCAAGCCCCGCGCAGCGATGCTGCTCCGCGGGCTCGGCAAGGAGCACAGCAGGAAACGCGGCGTTTTCAGCACCAAGGCCTTGGCAGCTGCGTGCCACATCCTGCAGCAGGAGAGGAAACGCTCAGGGTTGGCACAATGCAGGCAGATGAATTCTTTCCTCTCTCTCTCTCTCATACAGATATATATATATATATATTAATCAGATAACTTTGATCCTCCTGTTTTCTTCTCCCAGGCCTTTACTAACCTTTCCTGGAAGCTGATTTTATCAGGGCTATTTTAAAATAGGAGTTACAAAAGACGAGCTCTCTGTTCGTAAGCCCTGTTTTGCGCAACGCAATTCCCCAGTGCATTTTCTATGCGGTCCCAATATTGTTGCTGCAATCTTTTGGATTAAAATAAAAACTACATTGTTAACACTGGCCTTGATTTGGAATTAGAAATGGCATTTAATGTTTACCATTTTGCACCATAAATATTGCAGATGCAGGCACAAATAAGGAAATATTATGCAGTCACAGGATGTTTGTGTAGTTATTATGAAAAACATTGTATCGCTAAAGTCAAAGTGAATTAGCTAGTAGCCAAAATTGTGAAAGAATATATCCTTCAATCACAAGTCCCTCTTCTGAAGTCTGCGATGCTGGTACTTCTGAGGCATGTGAAAAGTTCTGAAAATTCTGCCCCTGGGGACAGACCATGTTTAGGCATCTGACTGTAGGATCCTATTTTTGGAACCTTTGGCTGAGATTTTAAATAGGATTTTTGATGGGAATGGTGCCTGAATTGGTGCTGTAGCACTGAGGTCTTGAATGCTATATTGAAGATTAAAAGAAGAAAAATATGGGATATATAGTTCCTTTCTGGGGGTAGGCTCCTTTTAACTAGATTTTATATACCATAAAAGAGCAATGTAGCGTAAATAAGTGTTCTTCCATTTTTGCAGAGCATCTTCAAGCAGTCATTGTAGCCTTTCACATTGCTAGTTTCCTTCACTGTCTTTTAGCACATTGCCAGTAGGATTTCATAGCAAATAGTTAGCAATCTCCTTAGAGGAGTGGTTTAGCACAGCTTGACAGTACATTTTCATGAGATGTTGTCCTATTGCAAATACTACACATTGTCAGATTCTAGAAATCTGTGTATGAGAAAACTAGGAATTACAGTGTAATGGATAAATCAGACCTGTATTAAAGCACTTACAATTTGTTCCCGAGGATGTGGTCATAAGGCACAGGTTGGTGTGGTAAGTCCTCTGCCTGCATTCGAGTGCAGCTCTGTTGGATCCATTGATCCTAAATGGGCATTCAAGGTTAGCAACCAGAATTAGGAACCAGTCTTGAAAATAATGGCATGAGCATGTCTGGACCTGAATATGCACCCTACAAAATAGGCAATGCAATACTTAACCAGAGTAGCTACCAAAGTTGCAGTGAAATCTTAAAGAATTACTGCTTGTAAAGTGTCTACAGAGCCTCTAAAATCCATGTTCAGTGATTATTTACATATTTCTTCTAACGTAGCTGAATTCATCCTTTTTTTCTGTAGGTCAAATCTTGCCAACAAACCGAAACACACCAAGTCCCATTGATCCTGAGACTATCCAAGTTCCCGTTGGCTACGAACCTGACCCTGCAGATCTTGCTCTTTCCAGTATTCCTGGCCAGGAGATGTTTGACCCTCGTAAGCGCAAATTCTCTGAAGAAGAGCTGAAACCACAGCCAATGATTAAGAAAGCTCGCAAAGTGTTCATTCCAGATGACCTGAAGGTAAATTGGAACTGGTGACACACTGTATGACAGTTTTTCTCTCAGATACAGGTTTAGAGCATGAATCTGTTTTCTCATGTAATGTAAACCTGCCAAACTAAATATGACTTCGTTGTAGAATAAAACTGTAACAGTTCTGAAGAATATTGAGGGGAGGATGTCCCTTATGCATTAATCAACAGTTGAAATTCATGAGATCAATATTAATTTCCTTTGTATGCCAGAAACTTCCTGCGTGACCTTGGACAAGCTTACTTTGTCCCATATTTCCCACTTATGAAACAGTCTGATCATGTTTCCTTTTCCTCCACCCTCTGTCTGTCTCATCAGCATAGACTGTAAAGTCTTCAGGGAAGAATCCCTCTCTTACAGGGTACAGTCCATGGAGGCCCCTGATAATGACAGAAAGAAATATATTTTGTCTCATTTGGAAGTTTCTTTAGCTCTGTGTGTAACAACAAATGGGAACACTACACTAAATACTACTAATCTAGGTGAAAGGATCTAAACTAGTTGAAGGGAAATAGAACAAAATAATTCTGCCAATAAGTTTATTTTAATGCAATATTTAAAATACAGTACAATAATAATACAATAATTAAAAAGAAGAAGAACACTTGTTTATGTCCCTCATCACTTCTGAGATGTGAAGAGCAAAGAACTTTCCGGAAGAGAGCTGAACAAATTGATCAGCTGATTCAGTTTATCAAATAAGTGTTGAAAGTTGTCATTATTTGCAAAATTCTATTCCCAGTATATGATTTCCAAGAGGACCTTTTTTATCAGAAATAGGCAGTGCGGAATTCCTTTCTGCTGTTGCCCCCCAAAGACACAGACTGAAAGCCTGTTGGCATCAGTGGGAATCCTTGGCTGTGCACACGAAGAGGCTGGGGGGCCATGTGTTTACACCACAGCAATAGCGTTATGGAAGGAAGCTGATGCTCTTCACTATTTTATCCCTAAGGATAATGTTGTGCAAGTTAAAAGCACAGAAAGCACAATTCCAGTAGTGTTCAGGTGATATATTGCTGTCACTTTGTAGTGTCCTCAGTTTTCATTCAGAAAGGTTTCTATGCGATGTGCTATTATTTTTCAGGCAAATTTTCCTACCTCTGATGCCCTGCTGGCATTGCAGTGTACAGAGAGGTCTGCCTAAAGAGAGGTGTTCAGTACAGAAACGGCTACACAGGTGTAAGGAGGCTGGAGTTTGTCATTCGTCATTTTGTGATATCTCCTACGTGTCCTTATATGTCAAAGCAAGCTTTTGCTAAAGATGCCCTTGGACTACTTCATACTAGATGTGGAAAATGTCAGCGTCTTGCATGCAGCAGTGGAGCACATAAGTTTTCAGCCTAGGACTGAAAGGGTTCAGTTCAGGGTCTCTCATTTCCCTGAGATACGCACATCAGATGCCCTTGACTCATTTCAGAGTGCTTGACCCCAGTGCTGCTTCTGCCCTGGCGTGTGGAATGGCTGTTGAGTTCTTGGGGAGGGTAAGCAGATTAGACCAGTCAATCGTCTCTGGGTTGCATGTGATTTTGAAATGCCAGCCTTACCTCTTTCGGGTCTGGATTAAGGGATTTGCCATAGCAATTTGTTAAAATAAAGATGGATGAAGCCTAGGTGGCACACTAATAAATTGCTTAAAGCTGATTTTTTGGAGTGGAGTGAGATGGGAAATTATAAACAAGATTTGGGTCATAGCTTTTTGCTGCATGCTTGTTTTTAAGAGGATTTTTTTGGGGGGGTCCCATCTAAGTGCAGGTGAAAAGCAATTTAGAGATACACTGGCTCCAAATCATCTTTGCTGCACACCTCACTAAGCTAAACTAGTATAAAGCAGTTGTAGAGTACTTCCAGCAGTCGTTTTGTTCTTGCTTTGCTTTGTGCAAGCAGCGGCAGGAGATGCAGAGCAGCGGTATGAGGCCTGGCTTGTTTCCTGCAGAAAGATGGGGGAGTGGGGGGTATTTCCCCGTTCAGTGCAATGGAGGAACAGGTGGCTCTGGTTCTTGCCCTGGATATGGGGCTGTGCTACAATGCTTGATGAAACTAGACCATAAGCGAATGTAGGTGTATAAAAATGGAGGGATGACTCTGGGAGGGGAAGTTTGAGCCACGTGGCTCGACCAGGCAGTTTGAGTGTTGAGTGGCTGTATCACTCTTTCTGCAGGGAATTGAATTTCACATTTCCTGAGAGAATCTGCCCACTTTGTGTTTACTGAGTTGTTCCAAATTTTTAGAGCTTAATTTTCTCAGCAACACTGAAGCTGTCATTTCACTAAAGGCCATTTCATTAAAAGAGTGGGAAAATCAAGTGAAATTAAGTAGTGACTTATAGGCCTTGATGCACAATGCAAGTAAGGTGATCTCCTAGAGACAAATCTTTAAGGACAGCACTTTGTGAATGTGTTAGCTTATGAAACTTTAGAGGTGAGTGGACCTATTTCTGGCAAATGCTTTCTTCTTCACTGTCAAAGCCTATTGTACTAATCTCTTTGCGGATGGTACCAAAGCAGCCGTCCTTGCTTTGCCGTTCCTGAATTGGCTGCAAAGCTGTGCCAAGGGATCCTCTTCCAGTGACTTGCTGTTCCAGAGTGCAGGCACAAACCCTTTGGGGTGTTGTAGAGAAAGCGCTTTGAAAAGAGAAAAAGATCTGAGCGACAGAAGACATGGATGGTTCCAACAAGCAGAGTGAACCAGGTGTTGGCTGGCACAGAAGATGAGCAGGGACATACAAGAAGTAATTAGTACTGCTCCAGCAACCGGTAGTGTGAGTCATCAACACGAAGGTGGATGTGCTAACTAGGTCAGCATAGATGTGCGATGGATTGTACCGCTGGAATATCACTTCAGTTTTCCTTGGAGGAATTCAAGCTCAAGAGGATGAGGGGCTTAGCGTAAACATTTTGGCGGAAATACGGGCAGGCCTCTGCGCTCAGTGGGTGGGTTATGCCGTGTAAATCTATAACTTCTGTCCCAGCAGTGCCTGGCACTGTCAGGGCTCATAGGCCTCTCAAACAAAATAGGCCACGGCCGGCAAAATCCGCGCTGTTAAGTCATGCCCAGCCTGGAGGCTGTGGCCGAGAGCACATCCTGCTGGCAGCTCAGTTTACTGAAATCTAATACCTTGTTTGTTTCCTTCTGTGTTTAATGAGCAGGATGACAAATACTGGGCAAGGCGTAGAAAGAACAACATGGCTGCCAAGCGGTCGAGGGATGCCCGCCGGCTGAAGGAGAATCAGATCGCCATCCGCGCCTCCTTTCTGGAGAAGGAGAACTCGGCTCTCCGCCAGGAGGTGGCCGACCTGCGGAAAGAGCTGGGCAAGTGCAAGAACGTCCTTGCGAAGTACGAGGCTCGACACGGCCCCCTGTAAATTCAAGGGAGGGGAGTGGGGTTTTTTTCTTTTTTCTTTTTTTTTTTTTTCGGTTGCGGGTTGGCATTTGACTAGATGGACGATGTGTTTCCTGTTTGATAGCACCATGCCCAAACCAACCTTTCTGTCTTCAGCACTTTACCAGAAGCAGAAACAAAACTGACTTGTTATTTTTTTGTTTGCGTATGCGTGTACCTGAGTATGTGTGCACGTGTGTTCACACGTCTGTATATGTGTGTGCGTGCTCGTGTGTGTGAGTGTGCATGTCGTGTGTATGTGTGTGTGCGTGCGCACGCATCTCGGCACTTCCCATTTTTATGAAGCCCTCTTCAAAGGGTGCCACATTTTTACCTGGACTGTTGAGAACCGCCATAGTAAGCTTTTTATTATATTTTTTCAGTGCTGCTTCAGATTAGGGTTTTTATGTTATTGTAACCAGTTCCATCCTCCTGATTTACTTGGAAAGATCCCAGTATAAATTATAAAAAAAGGAAAAAAAAAAGAAAAAAGAAAAAAAGTAGATCTCAGTTTTTCAAGAGTAACAAGCTGTTGTTTATGTCTAATCAGAAAAGTTAACATGCTAATAAAGTGCACAAATAATAATTTAGTACTACACTGCAGAAATATTAATTTATAGATTGCTTTTGTTGTATTTTAAGTTTTGGTGATAATTGTCTTCAGATTTAAAGTGCTGTTAGACTGAGTTAGCTATACTCATTATAGATCCCATAATGGCTTATCTATAGCTATTAAGGTTCCTTTTATTTCCACAGACCCCAGGTAGATAGGAGTACTATTGATAGACCACAGCGTGTGTATTTTGCACTGTCTGTACCTGAAGCAATAATCCTATTGTACGCTAGCGCGCATGCTGCCCAGATGTTCCTAGTGGACGTAGGATGGTTTCCCTACCCAACAGGAGTTTTAATGTCTTTAACAAAAAAATTAAAAAGTAAAAGACACATTAATGTGAGCATGCTAATTGTATCCCTGCTCTAGGGAACGCATGTATAAGAAGCAGGATAATTAGCTGAAACAACAAAATTAATAGTATCAAATCAGATCCGATGCTGAAATCAGAGGGGCTTTTCTGTTTTCAGTTAGTTATGCATTTCTTCAAGTTCCATTTTGTGATTACAAATTAAATAACCTAAATTCAGTTGTTTCTTTCCCATGTTTTGTAATATATTTTCTGTGGATTATATCTTGCTGTTTTAAAAATCACTTTTATTCAGTTAGAAGAAGTCACTGGTTTGCAAAGCCCATTTTTCATAGTGATTGTTGTTTTGAGTGTGACATGAACTGATGGTTCTGAACTTTATTGTTTTAAACTATTTGCTTTTGAACACGTATGTTCTAATATAAAGTGGACTTCTGAGAAATGAATGTAAGAGACACTGGTGTATTTCGGAAGGGGATGGTGTTGTCATATACTGTGGTTAATCCAATCAATCTAAAAGTGTTTACTATAGACCAAAAGAATAGATATTATAAAATGTATAAAGTTTATACAGAATAATTATAGTATGTTTGTTTTGTACAGTATTTTTCAAGTACAAATACTGACAATGTATTTTGAAAGACATATATTATATATAGCAAAGAGAAAAAGCTATTCCATGTTTAAAATATATAGCAAAGATATATATTCTCCACTATTGTACAGAAAGGAAATGCTTAGGGGTTTGTTGGTTGTTTTTTTTTTTTTAATCTTTAATATTTTAAGCCTGCCACTGGCACACCGGCATGTTCTGTGCTTTAAATTAAATTCTTATGGAAGTAATACAGCTTTCAAGGATGTTCCATATTAGTGAAAAAGAGAGACTTTATTATTTTACATCAGAAACACGTAAAGAATCTATTTAATAGGGACAAAGCACAATATGGATTTTAGTCAACTATTAATTGGTCAATTCAGTATTTTGTAAAGGCAGAGAAACAGTATATAATATGAAAAAAACATAGTCATTTCTAATCTGCTGCTGCTAGAATCTGTTTCCAGCTGATTTTTTTTAATATATATCTCTGTTCATATATACAGTTGTACGTACTGCGTACAGTTACCAACATGTGAGGAAAATATGGTGCTACATGTCTTGCTCACAGTTTTCTAAGTAAAAGTGTTTTGACATTATTTTCAAATAAAAAGGTTTTCATTCCATTAAATAATCATTCATGCTTCACAAGATTGTTACAAAGGACCCAACATTTTTGTTCAGCATTAAAAATATCCTCACATCAATGGCATTTTTCCAGTATTTTTCCTCAAACACACCCAACTTGTCCCTTAATGTGCAGTACTTGCCTGTGGACCATTTGTTCAGTGAACTGTTTCCATGTGCTGCAGCAAAGTTTAAAGTGTAGTAAGTTATTTTCTAGAGGTCAGTATAAGCCACTGGATGCATGGGTAGAGAAACGAGGCTGACAGTGCTTGGTACAAGTCAGCGTATCTGCTATATCCCCTATGAAATAAACTTTTTGTTTTTCCTTTGGAGTAGGTTGTGTGACAGTGGGGGGCTCAGCCAGCCACTGCTATGGATATGTTTTTAGCAGCAACATAGCAAATTGCAACAGCTTCTCATCGCCCTCGCTATGAGTGTTCTTGGGATGACGCCTCAACAGCAGAAATTGTGTATATGAAATCAGCTGGTACGTAAATAGCTAGAGCCATCAGTGCACTGCTTTGTGACCACAAAATGTTCTTTAAAATATAAAAGGCAGCTTGGGAAAAAAAAATACAGATGATTATTTCGTTTCTTTTGGGCAGGGAAGGGGTGGGAGATGGTAGGTTTTGTAGGCTGGATATCACAGATTTATTAAGTGGCAGCCACAGAGGAGCAGAGAGGTTTCCAGCAGCGACCTCATCCAGCAGCACAGCAGCCCTGAGCCCGCTCGCAGCCCAGCAGGACGGGGCAGTGCCCAGGCACCCCTCTGGGGTGCTGAGAGGCTTCTGTTCTGGGGGATGTGCGGAGGAGCCTGGGGACTTGGGCACTCGCCTCTTACTGTGGGAGCTCAGTACCCAGGCTCATTTGAAGAGTAAATACATGTGGGCTAAAGCTTGGAAAAGAAACACAGGTTCTCCAACCAGGCTGTCTCCCCAGAATGACAGTATCAAAGAAACACAGAAAGTTTAGCTCATTTTCAGGTCCTAAGGTCAGCTTAGCTGGGCTCATCACACCTCTGATGGCTTTGAAGGAGCTTGTAGGCATAAGAAATTCTAATTTTATAAAAATAGAAATATATATATTTGCAGAATAATTACTATTGTGTCTAAATAATTCACTGACCTCTATTAAAATATAAGCATTGGTAAAATGCTTGTCTTTTTTTTTTTCTTTGAGTCTTAGAAGTGAATTCTTTCTTTTTGAGAAGGAATATCCTCTAAAAATAAACTGAATTTGAGATGTATTTGTGAATACAAGCACCTTGGGAATCTGCTTGGGAAGGCATGTGGTGGAGGGTAGGGGGGGGGATTTATATTTTTCTTTTTGAATGGTGCTAAAAAGTCACTAAACGTAGCACCATGGAATTAAAGTTCTGACTTGAATCCACAAAAGCAAGAAATTCAGCGTGCAAGGGAGGCACCTGAGCTAGGCTTCCTGCTTGCCTTGCTCAGCTCTGCCTGCACCTAACAGCACAAACACACAGCAACGGCAAGCTGTAAGTTGGGTGCGTTAAGCGGTGACGAAGGACCCTGAACATCTGAGTATCTTGCCTCTGTGGGTTTGTAATAACCCCAATTATTGCTTTAAAACTATTTTTGCATGTGATTTACAATAGAGATGTGCAGTTTATTTTTATTTTGTTGATTTTTTTTTTATGTGAAGAAAGAAATATATATGTATTAAAACTTACAAGTGATCAACCATTGTATTTCTGGCAACACCACAAGACAGCATCTGTTTAAATACAAGTTTAACAAATAAGATCAAATTAATTGTATGACATGAAATGGATTGCATCCTGTATGCTGTTCAGCCCAAATCTTTTTTTTTTTTTTTTTTGTCTGTTATTCTTAATGTTTAATAAACTTTAAAATTTTTCTTCTCTCACCTGTGTGCTTGCTTTGGTCTATCAGGGCTTGGGCTCAGGGCCTTGGGGGGGTATATTTTTATTTGTCCCTGCTGTATGCCCGTCCGTGAGTTCCTGGAGCCTCCAGCCCGCACTGTGTCCCACTGCGAGTGTGCAGCCCTCGGTCGTCAGGAGGGGGGACCCCAGGTAATGGGGGGTCCCCAGCAAATGCCCCCCAGTGCCACAGCTGCCAGGCCCCAGAGCATCGCCAGCAGCCCTGCTGCGAGGCTTCAGTATGGTTATAACCACGCCAAGCAGGTGTTTAGATCAGGTAATGCACTGCTCCTCGCAGTCTACGTAGTGGCATTTTCTACTTTATTTCAATAACATATTTTATTTACATATAATCATATAAGTATTAAAATTATATATATATAAATTATACTGTTATATTACATCATATACCATATATATACTTTATACATCATGAGATGTGTTATAAATATACACATTATTCTACATTCACATAAATACTGTTATTAAACAACTAAGCTATATTTTTATTCTAGTATACAAAACATCAGTTTTAATTGTCATTATATTTAGTAAGAGAACACAGCAGATAATACATATTACATGCTTTCAGCTATATATTTTATATATAATATATATAGCATGTGAGAAAACAGTATAAATAGCTTACAGATAACACCATGCAAGTTACTAAAATATGTGTATCTATATATGTATATCTATATGTATATAGAACTATAAATATAGAATATATAAGAATTAATTTTACTAAAATGTTTTTATATATATTTATTTATATATATAAGGGTATCTATGTTTTATACAAAGCACAAAGTATTTGTCATAACACAGTCTATATAGAAATGTAATAATTATATTTTCATATGGCATATTTAGCAGAATTTATTTTAATAAACAAGTTTTATATTGTATATGTATAAGATCTTAGAATCATTGAACCATAGAACAGTTTGGGTTGGAAGGGACCTTAAAGACCACTTAGCTCCAACCCCCTGCCTTCCCCGAGATCGGGCTGCTCACAGCCCCATCCCACCTGGCCTTGAGCACTTCCAGGGATGAAAGTTGAGTTTAAAGCCGTTACCCCTTGTCCTGTCACTACACTCCCTGACAAAGAGTCCCTGCCGAGCTTTCCTGTAACCCCCTTCAGGTACTGGAAGGCCGCTATAAGGTCTCCTTGGAGCCTTCTCTTTTCCAGGCTGAACACCCGCAGCTCCCACAGCCTCTCTCCAGGCCTCTGATGATCCTCATGGCCTCCTCTGGCCTCGCTGCAGCAGGGCCGTGTCCTACTGTGGGGGCCCCAGAGCTGAACGCAGCGCTGCAGGTGGGGTCTCACAAGAGTGGAGTAGAGGGGGAGAATCACCTCCCTCGCCCTGCTGGCTACACTAGCTAGCAGATAGACAAAGATAGATTTCATACCTAAAAGATAGTATGAAACCACTGATATAAAGGTCTGTTTTAAAACGCTATGTATTATGTGCAGAGTAAGTTACAGACGCACACACATGCTTTCTGTCAGTATCTAGCCATATAGAAATGAACAATCTTCATCTAGCGTATTTAGCACCTAATATATTATTTTAAAAAATGTTTTATATTTTTATATATAGACAGTAAAAATAGATGTTGTGGCTATCTATATATTCATATATAGATATAAATATAAAGGTTTGTGTTTTACTATATATCTTATGTACAAAATATATTTTAATAATTCATAAAAATGTGCATAGATAAAAGTTTAATATATTTTCATATATATAATTTAGCAGAATTTATTTTTAAAAGACCAGTTTTATATTTATATATATATACACACACAGTAGATTTTATTAATATAAAGGTCTCTTTTATATATATATATAACACATAAGGCACAAAGTTTATCTTTTCCAGTACACACATGTGCACATACCTCCCCTCTCACCTCCTGTGTATATATGTGCCAATGTATCTATCTATATATCTGTATAGCCATATAGCTAAATATAGATATAAATTTAATAATTATGTTTTCATATAGCATATTTAGTAGAATTTGCTTGATTAATACAGACATACATACATAAATAAACACATTTACAAAGAGATTTTTATTTTTTTTTTAACTGATAAAGGTCTGCTTTTACTATGTATGTTACATATGTTATATGTTATGGACAATATGTATTTGCTATAATAAATATGCATGCACACACACACTCACACACTTGCTAACCTCCACATCCTACTCTGTGTGTGTGTGTATGTGTGTGCGTGCATGTGCACCCTCCCATATATATCTGTATGTCTACATATAGATATAAATTTAATATTTCATATTGTGTATTTAACAGAATTTACTTAACGTAGCTTTATAATATACATTAATAGATTTCATTGCTATAATGTTTGTTTTTACTATATATGTTATATATTATGCACAAAATAGTGTGCATGTAGTATATGTGTGATGGATGTATCTATATATCTATATACAGATGCATATACAGCCAGCTGTGGTGGGTGCCAGTGCCCCACTGGGGTACCAGCCCTGCAACCACACCGTGCACACACGGACTGCGCGTGTTCTTGCACAGCTGTGTAGCTAGCAGCTTTTTAATGTATAATCTCTATAGCAGATAATAATACATGCTTTGGGAAAACATAAACTATATAATGAGATACTAACATACGCAGCATGTGTATATGTACATATACATATAAAATTTAAGAATTATTATTAATATAGAATATTTTGTACCATTTTAATAAAACAGTTTATTGTCTATACTTATAGAATGGTTTGGGTTGGAAGGGACCTTAAAGACCACCTAGCTCCAACCCCCTGCCATGGGCAGGGACACCTTCCCCGAGATCAAGTTGCCCAGAGCCCCATCCAGCCTGGCCTTGAGCACCTCCAGGGAGGGGGCACCCACAGCTTCTCTGGGCAGCCTGTGCCAGGGCCTCACCACCCCCTGAGTGAAGAATTTCTTCCTTATATCTAATCTAAACCCACCCTTTTTAGTTTAAAGCCATTACCCCTTGTCCTGTCACTACACTCCCTGATAAAGTCTCTGCCCATCTTTCCTGTAGGCCGCCTTTAAATACTGGAAGGAAATACTTACTTATGATGTATTATAGATATATAATACCACTTATAGTGCTAGATAAAACTTAACAATAAGTTGTATGCATACACATTTTCAATGTGTATAGATATATATATATACACACATTTTCTATATGCATATGTATGTATATACATTGTATATAATGNNNCCCCAGTGCCCGGTGCCCTGAGGCCAGGGCCTGCCCATCCCTGTGGCCGTGGCCTGCGGCCTGTGGCATGCCCTATGGCCTGTTGCATGCCCTGTTGCCTGGTTGCCTTTAACAACATCGCATCCTGTGCCACCTCTGCTGGCAGCAGTGCCACCCAAAAGCATCTCTGGCACTTTGTGTCAATGTGCTGCTTCGGGTGTTTAAATGAAAACCGGGTCTGTGCTCAGCATGTGGCCTGTGGTCAGCGCCGCAGAACCTGCACCCAGGCTGCGTCTCCGGCCTGCGTGGCCAACACCTGGCTGCCAGTGGCCTGGCTCTTCTCCACTGCACTACAGCTTTGTTTGCTATTTTTAAGGGATTTCAGCCTTTCTGTGAGGAGCACCTGCTGGCTCGGGGTGCCACCAAGGCTCCCACTTCAGCTGAAGCCATCCCCTCCCGCCTCCTCCTCGCCCAGCAGGGTGCTGCCTCCTCTCTGGAAAAGAGGGCTTTGAAAAGCAGCCCCACGAACTAATGGCTGTTGCTGAATGCAGCGAGTGAGGCGGGTGGGCAGCTGAGCCGCCGGGGCTGAGCTGGACATGGCCGCTGTGCGCCATCCACTTGAATAAACCTGAATCTGCACCTCCATCCAAGCAGCCTCTGACTGAGGTTTCCATCTGCCGGTGCCTGGTGCCCTCTGGAGGCCTCCGGAGACCCCACCATGGCCACGGCCAGCTGCAGCCGTCCCCCTTTCAGGGACAGAGAAGTCCCACGAAGACATGAAATATGACATCGTATTTATAAAAATTACCTCCAGAAAGAGCCCACGTGCTGTCACTCACGCAAGAAACTATGGCACTGTAAACCTCAGCACTGAATGGTGGGTCCTGCTCTTCCTTATGAAAAAAGTCACACTCGGCTCTGTCACCGTTTTATCTCCATTTCTACCCCTAAGCACATGCTGGGGTCGGATGGCTTTCGTTGGCCACTGGGGTCAAGGCTCGGCTCAGTGCATGGCAAGGCCGGGCTGGCGTTCGTGTTGCCACAGCCACCATCAGCAGGGCTCAGCACCCCGGGTGAGATCTTCCTGCTCGTCCTCTTCCCCAAAGCACAGGAGATATAAAATAAATACATCTTTATGAGGTGCAAAGAAGACATCTTGGATCAGCAGCATCAACAGGAGTTGGACTCGATCCTTGTGGGTCACTTCCAACTCAGGACATTCTATGATTCTATGATCCTATTAACGCAAGGGTGTCACTTATTTACAGTGTTGTAAGGTCTGCTTGCTGGGAGGCAACAATGGCTTTGGAGACCTGGGCTCCAACACAGCCAGGGCTTAGCATCAATTTTGGTGCCCTGTGCCCGCCCTGCTCTGCACGAGAGCATTCCTTGCGGCCCTTCCATCACTGGGGCACCCAAGAGTGCCCTGCAGTCTTCTCATTTCTTTTTTTATTATTTAACTCAAGCCCCAGTTTTCATGAAACCTGAAGGAATTTAAAAGCTTTGAGAGGTTTTTAACCCTCTATTAAGCTTGTCCAGCTGCTTAAAAAGCATTACTCTGGAGGGAAATAAACAGGTAGCTGCATGCCTGGCAGCTGTGTTTTCCACAGCAAGAAAGGACAGTTTTAAAAAAAAAAAAAAAAAGAGCCTTAAAGTGGTACTTCAAAGAAAGAAATAGGACTCACCGTCGTACCTGAGTATGACCTCTGGGTTTCTGCTGCCTATTTGCTTTTCTTTTCTACATATAATCAAGCTGCAAATGTGAGTGTGCATGGGAGAAATGGGAGATACTGTGGGTGTGAATGCAGAGCTGCATTTCATTGACAGCTGCAGAGAAACCTTTTGAACAAATGCAGCTGTATTGGCACAAACCCTCAGTCGCTGCTGCATGGGGGCTCACATCGCCAATGCCAGATGCCTGGCTGGGAATGCTGGGGCCCCATCCTGCAGTGCTAGACCCCGCTGGCTCCAACACAAGCATGAGCCATGCTCAGCTCCTGAGAGCTTGGCTCCAAACCGCTCTTCTTTTTTCTCTCTTTTGTTTATGGCTATCATCTCCCCCCATTTTCTCCCTCTGCAGTGCTGCAGCAGGACAAGGGACCCTGTGAAAACGTGTGGCCAGGGACTCACCCAGCCCCAGTGGTGAGGGGCTGCAGGGCCAAAGGCCAAAAAGTCACTGGCACAAAGAGGACTAAGACAGTGTCACCGCATTGGCACCACATCTTTGTCCCGCACTCGTCCCTACGGCACCAGGACTCTCCGGAAGCACAGACACGGTACTCCCTGCCTTCATCTGAACCAGGGAGCCCAGAAAAAAGCACAGAGACAAAGGAGCTTGTAGCAGAAGATGGCCGCTGGCAGAACAGCCACTGCCCGCTCCTGGCACAGACAGGCCCTGAGGTCAGGTCTGCGGCATCAGCAGGCACAGGATGACTCCCTGCACACCGCAGCACAGGCCTGGTAATGTGTCTCGCCTTCCTGGGCCGGTAGGTGCTGGTTTTGCTCACTTAATTTCTATCTAGGTTCTTGTAGCACACATACATTATATATATATATATACACACAGAGTCATATGTGTGCAAGAATTTAAATACATATGCATATGCAAGAGCTCTGCATAAGGTTCAGTTCAACTTATACTGAACTGCATTATGGCATTTTAGTGCCATAATACAGTGGTCTACATTGCCCATTTAGGAAAGGTGGGGCTTGGGGATGCTCCTTGGAAAGGGACCTCCCCGTTGATAGGTGGGTCAAACTTCAAGCCCTGACATTTCAGCACAGCTTGGGACATGAACTCAAGGGCCTCGGGCCAAAGGAAATCCAGCATAATTTAAAACAAACAAACAATCACATCAGATAGTTTATCTGAACTGCTTCCAAACTACACACATACTGCCTGAGATAAGCACACATCCCCAGCGCTAATGAATCCAATCCTGCTGCCCTGTGCAGACACAAACAGCAAGAATGTCCCCAGCAGCTTTGCCTAAGCGGGAAAATGATAACTGACAAATAGGACCTTTAGAAAACCAACCCGAGCCATTAAACAAGCCCCTGCTGTGGCCTATAGTAAGGGGTCTTCAGTTCTTTTTCAAGGGAACCTGCTAGGATCTGATAGTTTTGTTCCATGGGTGGAAGAGGCCTGCGTAGGGTTGGGGGCCTCCCAGAGATCCAGCCCACAAAGTGTGTGGGTGGATGATACATTTTTTTTTTTTTCTCCATTAGCTCATTGTTACCACCACACAGTTTATTTTTAGGCACTTGAATTGTTGTAGAATTCTTGAAGACAGGCCAGGTGGAGAGACACAAAACGTACTCATGTAAAATACCTGCAGAGACGGGCAGACCCTACGGGGCCAGGTGCCCCTGTCAAGGTTTCCAAGCCATTCTCCTGCAGTCCTCCCACAGTGAGAGCTAGCACAGATGGGATCTGAAGTGCCATCAGCACCAGGTACGTGGGCATCCACCTCCTCCCACCACAGTCCTTTGGTGCTATAAAGCCAAAGTCTTGAGGTCTCTAAGGACCACTTGGGTTTCCTTCATTGCTCAGGGGACACCTGGATCCACCTGGATTCTGCTTGTGAAACATGACCAGCGTGCAATCCCCTGCAAATAGCAGCATCACTGGAGGGTGGCTGCACTGGGCTCTGCCAAAGGTTGGGCTTGGCCGGTGCTGCCCTTCTGCTGGTGGCAGGGGAGTGAGGCTGTAAGAAGGGGGCAAAGCACCACGCGCTCCTGCCCTCACACCCCACGGCTGGGGGCCACCTTCTGAAGAGCATGAGGAGGAGGGGAGGGACTGCTGGAGACATGATGCAAGGTATAGAAAATACAGCCTGTGAAAAAAGATTGAAGGAATTGTGTTTGTTTCAAGTTAGGGGAGAATAAAGGAAGGGAAGAAGTGACTGTCTGCAGACATAGAAAACCTCACTGTAAGGGCTCTTCTCTGAGCACACTGCACACAGGACAAGGAGTAACGGGCTTAAGTTATTGCAAAGAAAATAAATGCAGCTTAGCAGAAAAAAAAATAAGAGAGCAGAGGGTGAACCACTGAAATAAACTGCCTGGGAGGATTGTGAAATCCCCGTTGTTTGAGGCTTTTTAGAGCAGGTTAGACAAGCCCATCAGGAATGACAGGCAGAGTTCGTCCTGCCCGCAGGCAGAGGATGGGCTAAAAATACCTGAGTCCCTTCAAGCTTTATTTTCAGTGATTTAGCAGAAGGCTGATTAAGCTGCTCAGCATCACCACCAGCTTCAAGACAAAGGCCACTTTCATTCAGTTAAACATGTTTTTTTTTTTTTTTAAATTGTATTCCCTTCCTAAGCTCATCCTTAGCTTCCCAAGTGTATGTTTTTTAATTTGAGAAGAAGGTCGACTCCCATAGCAATGACATTCAGTCCTTTAGCATGTATCATGCTACTAAATCATTACTCTTTGAAGCCAAAGGTACCACGTATTCCCTAAGTTCACGGGGTGTTGTGGGTTGGGTTTTGGTGTTTCAACATATTGAATTACTAGAGCTCTCCATCCAAGCAGCCTGTGGTCTGGTCTGAATGCCCTGTCGGAGGTGAGGCTCAGTCGCTGGCTGACCACGTTGAGGAAGCTGCATATTGTTACCGGTCACTGCCAGCACCCCAAACCTCTGCGTCACTCCTGGAACCAAACACGACACACCAGAAGCAAGAAGAGCTCCACTGCATCTAAAGCCACTCATTTGGTAGGTCCCTACTAATGGCTTTTCACCTATGTGAAAATTTAATGGAGATTTTCAAAAGCACCTAAAGGATTTGGGAGCACAAATCCACGGCCAGCATGGCTCATGCTGCTAAGCAACAAAGACACGAGTATATCCTTCTGAGAGCACCCTAGCCTCATTAGAGTCAATGATGTAACTTCTGTTATAAAACTGGTGTTGACTTCGCTGCTAGCCTTTTGCAAGAGGATTTTGGTTCCCCAGCTTATCCTTAGTAGCGAGTGCTCTGGCTGTACAAAGGGAACCACATTGCCACCCTTACTGCACACAGTCAGCCTCACCACCTACAGACGAGCAGGGATGCCTGGTGTAACACAAACCATCACAGACACCCAGTTCAGCAACAAAACGTCAACCCGCTGCAACACACTACCCAAATAGGAATTTCGAAAACTTCTTGTAAAGAAACTACTGCTCTCCTTACGGTAGACCCTATAAGACCAAAATACTGCATTATTTCAGACTGTACATAGTACAGATATTCTAAGGGGCTTCACCTTGCACATCTTTGTGTTGCATTTTCATTGTAGGCTGCAGAGCACATCCAACACCCTATGCTGGGCAGCCTGGGTGTGTTTAGCCCCAGGCACGGCACTACTGCTACACCACTGCTCGTGCTGCAGTTGGGCAGCGCATGTACTACCAGTACTGCTGTAACACCAAATTAAAAGCATCCAAATGCTTCCAAATAGCCACTAGTGAACATTTCAGACACCTTACGTACATTCCTTTTTCAGACTATGACAGCATTTAGTGAAATTAGTCAGACAAATGATGAAAATGGAAAGCAAACATTTTAAAATAATAAAAGAATGACAGTGAACAGCCTCTAGCTATTGAAGAACAACTGTCCATGCCACAAGCTAATCAACCTCCTTACCTTCACAGGAAAGGCAGGGAGCAGGCCAGCATCCGCCTCACCCTCCTGGTCATTCTTTTGTTAACTATTTTTAGATTTAATCTTATGACACCTATTGACAGTGAAAGCAATTAACAAGCAGAGACTAACATCCTGCATTCTTTTAAAAATAGAAAAGCATGGAGAAAAGACTTAGTCAAGCACATGATGTGAACATGACAGCCTTAGCCTCCAGAGAAATCATGTAGCGAAATACACCAGAACTAAATAAAGAATTGTGTAGGTGACTCGAGAGTTTTCCAAACAAGAGGCAGGGTCCTGAGTGTGAGGAAGTTAAACAAAAGGTTTAAGAGAATAACTTCTATGAAAAGCTAAGTATCTTCTGTTTAAGTTGCTCATTCCACCCCCTAGCACACACACGTTTCAGTAAGAAGCAACACTAAAAATGCTATTACACCTCTGTGATTTACACAATTCCAAGACCAGCATGTAAGAGTTCAGCTAAAAGCTGTGAGAACCATGAAGTAAACGACGAATGCAATTTAAGCCTACCACAGTGACAGCCCTGAGCCTGAGGAGTGCATTGTTCCATCCAGTGCATGACCAACATGGTGGCGATGCTGGTACAGGTAACAACAAGAGCGCTGCCTGCCAGACACAGGCTTGGCATTTCAAACCAGGCAAAGAAAAAAAAAAAAGTGTAAAAAACTTGTTAAATAGAACCATCTTGTCTGCTAACATTGAGCTGCTCTGAATATCTGGAATTTTGGTAACTTTTTTAAAACTTTGGAAAAACTGATAAAAAACTATTTCAGTCCAATAGGTACAAAGGTTGCAGAAGCCATTTTAGACACTTGAGACTCCTTTGAACAGACTTTATTACTTCAAGACAGTAATACAATTCTTATGATAACCAAAAGTAATTAAGAGGGATGTGGGGAAGACAGAACTGAAAAAGAAGTCTGCTTTTATGACTGCTTTTGTCAACACAGAAAAAAAAAAAAACAATTCTTTATGCATTGTGTTGCTGTTGAAAAAACAATACAAAAAAAAAAAAAAAAACAGTACACTCTAGCATAAGTTCTTCAATAAATCCCTTCAGGTAACTCATGCTGAATTCACTTTCTCAGATTATATGAAAGTCACAGCAGCAAGCTGCATTTCCAGTGAAGACCAAAGTTTTAGGCTTAACTAAGACTTAAGAGGGACAGCTACCGCAAGCGTATCAAACAGCAATAGTTGAAAGTAGTCAGCAGCCTCTCATCAGTGCAGTGCACCACACTGTTTTTCCTGCCCACGCTAGAGGCTGAGGGTGCCATTCACCAGCAGACACCTTTCACCGAGAAGGGGCAGAGCTTCCCTGTGTCCAAAGTACCTGTTGCATTCTGGGCATCTCTGGAAAGACCCATTTGTTATCACTGCTTCATTTAGACGTGGTATACTTGTTGAAATTCTAAAACCTAGAGGCATAGAAACTACAGGGGCAGGTGCTTTTTAAAAATTTGCTTCTGGAAGAGAAAGCAAGTGCATCTCTGTTACTCCAGAAAGCATTACTAGAAAAAGCACTATTGTTACTCCTGGGAGGAATCAGCCTGGAGAGCTCATTAGCTGGGGGGAGGGGGCAGGGAATGGAACACAAAAGGCTAATCGACATAATATTTGTTTGGCAGACAGAAATGCATTTTTAGTTCAGCTTGTCTATAATTTATGCAATAAAACACCTACAAAGATAAAAGGAAAATTATGTATGTTAGTGTTCTATACTTGAACAAAACCAATATAAATGAGAAAGCTGATCTAGAACAGCAGAAGTAGCAAGGTCCCGACATTGACCAAGATTTACACATACCTAAAATCTTTTCCTGCACCCACGCCACAAATGCAATCATTTGGATTGTAATCCTTCCTACTATTTTTAGTTTAACAAGTTGACTCTGCAAGCATGATGGCCGTTATGTTGAAATCTCCTGCATCAGGAGCGGCAAGAGTGATAGCCCCTTACTTTCCCACATAAGTGTTGCAGAGCAGAAATAATATTAATACAAGAATACAAGGGTTTCCAAATTGCACAAAATGTTTATTGTTAGTCTAGTACATTCAATATCATATTGACTAGAATACAGTAATTCAAAATATTTTTGGCGAATTGAAATTTTTTAAAAACCATTTTAAACACTCCAAAAAGCAATGCCAAGAAAAATTAACTTAAAATTAAAACAAACATATTCAAGCAATAGTTTCACTTTTGACTACAGAAAACCGTTACATATGTTTTAGTGGTTTTAACAGTACTGTATTTAAACAAAATATATGAAATCACAAAAAGTGGAAAATACTAAAATACACACAATGTTAAAAAACTGAGGCATCCAGATGTGTGAAACTTGTACTAGGAATTACCTGCCCAGTTGTTCTGTTTGTACTCTTTTGGGGCAGCTAATTAGTCTGCTGTAGTGGTGCGGTTTCTCCAATCACCTGCTAACACTGTACAGCAACTCTTCTTCAATGCCTTGAATCTAAAGTTTGTCCCTCTTGTAAGTTCTGTTTACAAATGTATATAATCTAAAATATGCAACCCACTGGCAAATCTAGGTGCAATATTAAACGGTACCTTGAAAAACATCCCTATCTCGCTACTTATCATTTGAAGATAGGCAATATTCAGAACAAAATCTGAAAAAGGCAACAAGTTTTATTTTTGTTTTTAAATACTGACATGAAAAACTGAGTAAATTAGAAAAAGGATAAAGTCAATCTTAATATAAGACATTCATTACATAGTGGGACAGATTACAATTATCGGATAAACAGTATTACAATGACTCTTCTACATCTGATCATTTAATGCACATGTTCTACAATCATGACTTGCTACCACATTTTGTTTTCCTGTACGGAAAGACAGCAATACAATTAAAGACCAGTTTTACTCTGTGTTAAGTCCGAGAATGACAAATGACACCGATTTAAGTTCTTCACTCTTTCCTCCCTAAAAGGCTGTGCTTGTGAAGAACCAATAGCCAGGAACTCAAAGTGGTCAGCAATTGCTCTGTACCTGCTGCTCTGCCCAGGATTTCCCAACAGAACATCAAATGACCTCGATGAAAGTTGGTGGGAACTGGTTCCGCTGGCCAATTTAAATCCCCTCAAAAAATCCAAGCCTGAATATTACAGCACCAATGTACGTATACATATTTTGGAGAAATTACTGACCGTTTTGGAGAGAGGGATATTAGCTGGCCACCTTCTTCAATACTGCCAAGGTTTGATGTCAGCTTTTATCCAAACTGCTGCTTGCCTGGGCAGCACAGAGTTGAACTGGGAATCTTGAGAAGAAACTCCTGTTAATTTCTTCTTAAAAGCACTTCATTTCCATCACAGATATAGCCAAATTAAGGTGCTGTTTAAGTGGTACTATAGATGAGCAAAATATTATCACATTAAAACTTAGCAGAAGAGCATTCATATTTTAGTTTGTAAAAGTGGTTATTATAATTACACCTATAATACAACCCTTGGAAGAGGTACAATGTTTGCTTGTCAGTACAGTATGTGGAATGTAACCATTTCTTGCAAGAGATTTTGCAACATGAGTAACTGCATAGATGACAGTCGTGTGTTTTCAGTTCAACAAATGTACTTTTGAAGTTTACAAAAAACACAAAAAGTTTCTATAAAAGTCACATTGTATCAAGATAATGGGTGGTAAAAGATTATTTACCTGCAATTCATGTTTAATAAATGACTAGTGGAAAGGTGACAGAAACCAAGTTCAAATCAAAAGAGTTACATTTTTGCTACTGCACTGACTTCACTTGGATCACTAATTTAGAAAAATTCATGTAGTTAAAAATTGTAAAGTTAAACTAGAATACAAAATTTATTTGTAAACATCAGGTAGCCAGTTCTACTAACATGGAATGGACTCTTAGTACTGCAGTACAGTATCTTAGTTATTTACAGCACTTGCCATACGAAGGGCAATTCCAGGACACACACACAACATCAGTTCACAGTAATTGTGTTCAGAGAACTACCAACATCAGTGCAGTTTTTCTGTGCAATTTTCCAATTTCCCCAAATTCCTTAAGTCAAATAATACTGTTACAGAGGCCAAGTGCAGATTACCCCTCCACACACACCCTGATATATTATGTATATATCATAAGTGACGAATGATGTCTGCAGGACTTCTGTAAAGGTACTTCCAAATGGCGTAGTAATGAACAGCAGCTGCTGTGGCCACAAATACATGCCAGATGGCATGGGCAAAAGGAATGACTCCATCACTCTTGAAGAACACCACACCAAGACAATATATTAAGCCTCCCCAGGCAACCTCCTGAAGCCCATCGGTGTTGCTCTGACAATTAACAAATGACAGAAGGACAAGTTAGAAAACCAGTATACTAACATTTAATTACACTTTGTGAAAGATATAATAATATATTTATATGTTTCAATAGCATGATAGAAGTAATAGTGGGATAAATCAAGAGTTAACACAAGTCTGATATTTCGCTTCATGCTTGTTAGCAGAGCAGACAAGCATGAAAAAAAAGCCAATTGCTGAGAAATCATGTTTCTCATATACAATGCATTGGTCTGATAGAGTTCAACTACTTCTCAACCATTCAATTTTACCCTGCTTCATTGATAAAAAAAGCCTCTAGAAAGAGACAAAATCTAGCTTTGTTGCACATAAGTTATGTTTAAAGGGGCAGAGGTTAATTTACCTTCTCAAATCTTGACCCAGACCACAGAATCAATTGATTGGATTTTACATAGAGCTCTTCAAAATACCAAGAACAAAGGACAACATGTTATCAGAATTTCATTCCACTTTCCCAAAGAAAGCTTCTCTCCCAGTTTCTAAGTCTTGAGCAGGCACCAGAGAAGGTCATAAATAGTAAAATCTAGAAGCATTCCTTGACAGGTTAATGTACTTTGCATCTTTATCATTTTTATTAAAATCAAAGTAAATTAGTTATTACATCCAATATCCTTTCAGAGGTGAGGATTGTCATGAAGTTTGGAACCCAAGCTCTTTACCCAGAATCTGTTGCCCAGATTCAACAAAAGAAGATAGCATTTCAGTGAATGTAAACTATAAATCCAGAAATGTAGCTGACTATATTTGGTTCTTCTGCAGAGAAGATTTATAATTATGGTGGACTACAATTAAGATCTTTTCAGAAGAAACAGAGCTGCACCAGAGCTTAAAACAGTTATAAAAGGAAAGTCTGTGTATTTGTAATGTCAGTAATCACATTCCTTACCATGGATGTCACTACCAGAGCAGGAGAAAATCCCATTGCTAAATAGAAAAAGAGTTCAACAATCTTATACCTAAAACGGAACAAAGTGAATCATTTAAGGCGGTGTACAAAAAATATGAACATTTCCTTCAACAGTAAAGAAAATATTTTAGATTTTATGTTAGCATGGGTCCATTAAACTTTTCAAAAAGCTTTTCATACAGATATGTTTTATTACAAAAGTAAAGCTGTTATTTATCTCTGCATGCTACAGGTGCAGGCAATATCTTCTTCACTAAATACTGCCTAGCTGCATTCATTTGCATTAAATACCAGTTAGAATAAAATATTCAGACAACTTATATTCTCTTATTTGAGAAGAAGCTCAGTAGTTCATCGCCAAAACAAAACAGTTGGTCTTGCCCACTGAAAATAAGCAATGGAAGCAGCCTCTAGAACTTAGAGCTGAAACTCAAGGACACGTATTTCAAACTAGAAACCTACTACTACTTCTGCTAGAAGGTAGCAGGAGTGAGTAAGTGTCAGTATATACATACATAATATTATGTTGCAGTACAATCTATACATAAGGCTACATAAATTAGAGGCATAAAAAAATAATTTCAACTTTTTTCTTACCTTACCCACTCTCACCCCTGCTTTCTTGCAGCAAAGTTAAGAAGTTTTAAAATTGGATATTTCCCTCCCACCCCCTTTAAGAGAAGACAATAATATAGCCTAAAGACATGTTATGACAGAATGAATACATTTATCATTTGACAAGATATAACTTTGCATCACTCATCACTTATTTCCACCATCTCAAAAGATCTTATTTCAATGTGTGAGAGGCCAAATACTTTAAGGAATGCTCGAAGCAAAAAAACACTGTTTGAAGTGAAATGCAAATAATTCTTACTTTTCATGGTAGAGAAATACATAAATGGTTCCTCCAGCAGCCATCAGCCAGATAAACCAACGCATGTGAGATGCTAGAGGTCCAAGCTCACGTAGATTTAACCTGGAAGTACAAAGATTTCAACAGACAAAATTAATGAATGAATGGAGCATATTGACACAAGAATAGTAGGGCTTGATAGAAATAAATATTCAGAGCTATAACTTAGCCACGATAGAGGAGAAAACATTTGGACATACATACAGAGGCAGAGGTATGTTTACATTGATGTTGAGGAAAGCACAAAGTGAGATACGTGGAATATACATAAACAAACTGCTTTCTAGTGTTTTCCAATACTACTTTCTGTTTTAGCAAATCCCAGGAAATTATTAGATTCCATTTCACAATGCAGAACGTAGTCAATTGCATATATGAAGATACCTATAGAATTTGGAAAGTTATAATGACAAACCATTTACACTGGAAAAAGCTTTAATTCTGAAGCTGTGCTTCAGACTTCTTACCATGGTGCATACGATGCCGCAATAAAGACGTAGATCATCATTCTGTCACACATGTGAAAGCAATGCTCCATTGTCCTAGTAAGAGAGGGAAAAAGTCACCAAGTAAGATTCTGGAAAGATTTTTGTATCATTGCAGTTTCCTGACACTTTGTAATTATTTTAGGTGAAATACCATCATCTCCTTAACCTCTTAAAACCATTTGGAGGACTGTCCACCTGACTAACTTCACAAGGTCATAAGCAAGACATGCAGGAGATCAGCACTCTTCCACCCCTCTCTCTCATTGTACATTCTGCTCATTGGCAAGAAGGCAGAAAGATGTCACGTCAACTCTCCCTAATCCAGAAATTATTATTATCCAGTGACTACCAGTTAAAACCAACTTATGGCCCAGAATCACATAGGGGTCACAAAAAATAAAATAAATGAAAATAAAAATCACATCTTAGATTTGGTATTGCAGCCTTGCTCCCAAGGCTGTCAGCTGTATATCAGATTTTAATTTTCTTGGCAAACTCTGCATTACTCAAAGTATTTGAGCATGCCATAGTCCCAGACAGTGTTTTCATTTCTACAATGTGATTATATCCACCAAGCACTTGGATTATGTTCTTCCAAAGCAACTGCTAGATTAAGAGCCACTAGGGCCTAGATTAAAAAAAAATAAATAAAAAATTAAAAAAAAAAAAATCTTTTCCTTCCCAAAAGGCAGCAGACATAAGTTTGTTCACACGTGAGCTTGGCTCACTATTTTTTCCAGCAGAATCAAGGGTTTGGTTTATTTTGTTTTGCTGGGTTTTTTTTGTTTGTTTGTTTGCTTTTGAAGTGATTCAGTACAAGGTAACACCCCAACTTTCTCTAAAATTATTTGTATTTCTCAAGTAGTCAAAAACTATGTTAAAACATCACAGAACATGAAAATAAAACATCGCATGCAAGAGCTATAACGATACCTTAAGTGACTCTTTTTCCAGGAAACTATATGAAATACTGTGGAGACAATGAAGAGTGCACAGAGCCCCATGCCGTACATCCATGCTGTTATCTTTTCCCATCGATCATCAGAAAGCCGGTGGAGAAGGGCACTACCCACAATTGCAGGAACAATGAGGAACTAAGGAACAAACAACAAACAAACCCCTCCATTGTTAAGACTTTACTCGCAGCCAATATTGCTACCGCCCCTACTACGCCCAGTGCTGCAGCAGCAGGGCAGGTGGTTTTATGGCATGCTGCAGTATTATAGGTATGACATGGGATGGCAGCCTCTCAGCTGGAACAAATTTTTCATTTAGCACACAAGGGTCAAGACTTCAACAATGTCTCAGACAACTAGGTTATACCTGCTTGTGATAAGTTTCTCCTCACATGGGATTAGGATAAGCTACTAATTCCTCTAGCCATCACACAAAATCAGACATAAGGATAGGAGAAGTCTTACTAGTGTC
>VXAA01002401.1:561025-572093 GCA_013399115.1 Anseranas semipalmata
CCCACTTTTTATTTCTATAAAGGTTTTGATCTTACTCTAGGCTTGGATCCAAACCACCTCTTACGCATAGAGGGTAAGCACAGGACAGACCAAAAGAAACTTAAGTCCCAAATGAAAAAAATAAAGCATTTTGAAGTATGTGGTTAAATAGAAAGTAACAGAATTAAGCAGAGGCTTTGCAGAACTTGGGGTTTACATACGAAATAAATTAGCTGCAGACTTTCTTTTATGAAGATTCTTAATGCACAAATATGAAGTTCTTATATTGCAGTGTATCCCAGCCTGTTTTCTTTACCATCTCCCTCTCAAGCAGCTTTAATTCAAATTTTCAGTTTTTTTTTTTTTTTCCTCTAATTCTTATATCTACAGCATTTGGACCAGAGGTGAAAATACTTTCTGAGTTTTGCAATGAGACTATGGAAGTTGACCTCATGCACTTTAAGGCCAAAAATAGTCTTCTAGTTTGGCTTCTCATTTATCACAAACCATAAATTTCCATATACATATCCTGGACAGCCCTCAAATTCAGGAAAGGTTAAAGTGTTTCAGTCCTCAGGAGATTAGTCACTCCTGTTTTCCACATATGGCATGCAGTTTAAAGTGTGGCTGATGCCCTTGAGACAGCAGGGAACTGATTAGATGTGACAGTTGTTTCATTTCATATTGGCAGGAGACAGGAAAATGCTAAGCTCCGTAAGTTTTTTTAGCTGGGTTTCTTGAAGCTGCAGGATCATGCTGTATCCATGTTTTTCAGCTTGCTTCCCAATTTCTGATACAAATTTCAGTTTGACTAAACTTGACAGAGAACCAAAGAGTTTCAGAGATATTATGTGTCCACAAGTGTCACAAACACCATAAATCCCTAACAACTCCCTGTTACAAGCCTAGAGATGAGCTGCTCAGAGATCCCACCTGGAGCTCCGATTGAGGCCTTCTTATAGGAAAGGCCACCTCTGTGGAAAGTAGATTTAGATATTACACGCAACAACTTGCCTTTCTTATGGAGATATCCCAGCTTTTTACCTACTAAAATAAATATTTCACGAGATAAGCTATAATGCAAAATGCTCAAATGGACAGACGTAGCTTGCTGCCAATCACTTTCTCCAATAATTATTGCATATAAAGTTACAGGGTAAAAACAAGCAATTTTCTTATCACCTCTTTCTTTGCACCTTCAGAGAAAAGAATACAGCCAGAAATGAGTATGTAGTTGCAGGGCTGAATTCATCTCTTTTCTGCTGTGTTCTGGCTCTAAAGAATGATTCTTTTTTTTCCACAGGGAACAGCACCATACTAACATGAGAAGGATTTATTGGTCGTCGTCCCCCCCCCCTTTTTTTTTTCTTAAGTATTCTATCTGGAAACACTTTACCTCTGTGCCTGATATGTATCATGGGAACAGTTAAACAGACTAAACAAGAGATGTTCTATTACTTTTTTTTTCTGATCAAAAATAGCCAGATTAAAAACAAAATCCAGAAGTGATACTGTGCTGTTCCAGCCAACTGGATAAAAGTTCTTTAGATTCTGATGCCATACCAGGTAACATGCGATACAACAGACTTTACTATATCTAACACCAATCTCACAGGAAAAAATAACACTAGTCAACAAAGCAAGATGTTTCATTTGGAAAAGGTGCTAGCACAAGAATGGTATTTTAATATTCAGAATGAAGAAACAATCAGTCCTTTAAAAGGAGGAGTATTTACCAAAAACGTAGTCAAAGAATCAGAACTAACAGGATGAATGCGATTGTGCTGTGTCATTTTACAGGAATAACATAGCATTTCTAAGTTGCCAACATTCCTAGTAATCAAATTAGCTAGAAGTCACAAAAAGTTTTGCTTATTTCATCATGAAGTGCAATTCTTCCAAATGAAGAATGTCAGCCACCAACTTAATGTACTGTGAACAAACCAGATCCATGATGCTCCAATTTACTGATTTTTATCACCTTCATTAATACTTATTAAAACCGAAATGGAGATGGCAGAAAGATTTACACAAGAGTAAGGCAACAGCTTCACTAAGTTTTCTGGAGAAATGCCAGAACAAAATGAGCATGAAGTTACAAGAACAAAAAAAAAAAAAAAAAAGTGGGGGAGGGAATAGTGAAGTTAGGGAAGATATTATTTTCCAGACTGTTGGCTGTGTCCTGCTGAGGACGATATGGAAAGCTATGGAATATGAGTCTTGNAAAAAAGGATTAAAATATATTTGCTTACAGCTACAGGATGGAATCTTCAAGCGGCAGCTTAGGTGCAATCCCCCCGTGATATATTTTGCAGAAACTGACTACCACAACCACTACTGTCACAAATAACAGCCACTGTAAAAAACCCTAATGCACAAAGAAAGATGCAGAAAGAGTAAGCTGTAAACCTGATCAGGCATACTTCAGTGAAATTACACTCTCTAGTTATTAGCTTATAGCAAATTACCTGGTATCTCCCATGTACCTGGGGCTGCTGAGAATACTGGTACTTTAGTCAGTATTTTATCTGTATTCCTTCCATATCTCTGTAGATAATCTCTCCCATGGAGAAATTTAAAAAACTGTTAAAAATTGCTTTTGTATGTAACATTCATGCCAAATTAAGTTATTTTCTTTGCACACAAGGCTATGCAGGTCATATAGTCAGCAACACAACCTTTGATACACAAAGCCACTGTGGCAAAGCATGTATTACCCTTGCTTTCTCACATGCCTTTCAATGCGAGGGAAATGCGAATAGCATCAAGATAGCCCCTACACTTCCTCTGTGGAAAGGAAGAAAACAAGATCAACAAAGCAGCCAAAAAATCACGTGACACTTCGACGGAACCATGAAAGACTGTGTCCATCTCAAGCTTCCTGCTCCAGAACTGTAGCCCTGAAGCCAAGTATAGTGTCTGTCTACTCATGAATTTTCTCTTCACAAATAAGGAGACAAGCACCATGGAATAGGAAGCCTACTGGAGACTTGGGTTTTGCACTACTCAGAGGACAGAGAAACTGCCAGCATCAGTCAGGTAGAACTGAGACGTTTTCATCATAAGAGCACTTCTGAAATTTTTATGATTCCTCCTTCCATGCTCCAATAGCCTGGAAAATGCTCTAAGCCTCATTTTTGAAAGATTTACACTTCTTTTTTTCCCCCCAAGCACTGCACAAACCCAAACTAGAACTTATTTTAAGAATAGTTGCTCCTTTCAAGGCAGTTGGAAGAAACTTTTAGAGCAATATAACATGAGTTGTGTCCAAATTCTGAAATTTTAACACAACAGAGCATGTCTTTTGTCTGATAAACCCTACATACACTAAAAAGTTTCAAGATGAAATAGCAACCCCCCCAACACTTAGATTTAGCTTACCTTACAACTCAAATGCTTATTACTCCTGCTTCTCTCATACAGTTTCCTTCCTGTTCTTCTAAACAAAGAGCAGTCTTTTCTGTCTCTACATTCAACTGCTTAGCTGCCCTTCCTGTCTCCTAGTGACTAAAGACAAGTCAGTCCTTCATTTAAGGTTAAAAAAAAAAAAAGACATTTTAAACAGCCTTTCTAGTTAGAAATTTGAAGACACATTACTATGCTGCACAAAGTTGGCCTTTAAGTATTGTATCAAAAAAGCTATGTGTGGATGCTGTATCCCCATTTATTAATTGATGTTTTTGAAACAGCTGTCAAAGTTGACTACCATGTATTTTTAAGTCAAAAACCAGAAGGGATACCCACCTGAGGAGTACAGTCATGCTTGTAAAATACAAGTTGACTACTTTCTGAATTACAGGTAAAAAGAAAGAGGAGAAAAATGGAGAACCATTGCTAAACACTATTTTGTAGATACTGCATCACAGTTTAATGGAAAACTTATTGTAATCTAGTAGCAAATACTTAACTACTTGATCTTCTAACATTTAGTAAAACCATCTGTAACATGGAACAGAAAAAAAACATCTCCCTAGCTTTTTCTGTATAATCCACTGCGCTTTCCCAGATTAGATTCCTATTGCAAGGCTTTAAATTTTGATTAAAATATATTTATTGCACACAATTTTATTTAAGGAGTAATCCCTCTATTGTACTATAATTTATACTACATTTTCTTCCAAAGTGTATGTTAATATAACATATCCCCAAGTTGTGAGCAGTTCGTGGTAGTTTTTAGCATGTAGCTTCACTGTTAAGAAAGAAATTAGACAAATTCTCCATAAACAACATTATACCACAACACACTGATATGACATCTTGGCTGTAGCCTGCTGCTAACAGGCAGGAATATGACATGCCTGTTTTTCAGCTAGATGAAGCCTAGAATTGCTAAGGAATACAGCAACTTCTGCCAGATATCTTGAAATCCAGCTTTTGGCCAGGATTTGTACAAGGATTAGGAGATAAACTACATATTTGTGCAAACTAACAGAATGTTGCTTCATTTCTCTAGACAAATAAGCACATATTTACACAATGCTGTACATGAGACCCTTGGCTTAAAAAACCACATACAAGCTTCAGTTCGCATTTCTCTATGTAAATCAAGAAGATTCCACATCTACCAGCAACACAGAGCTGTATGTTTGTTATTTATAAAATACACATGAAGGATCTAGAAAGAGCTCTGTTCTTAAAGAACTGAAGAATCCTGTGCACTACCATGAGCATTTGTATCTGCAGCTCACTCAACAGACACACTGGAGATAAAAGAATAAGGCCAAAGTCAAACATACTTCAAATGTTTGGAGTAAAACAAGAGATCAATGAGAAGTACAGGCTGCCTTTTTAAAAGGGCAAATGCTATGTTAAAAAAAAAAAAAAGTTTTTAGAGTCCTTTCCAGATACAAAAAACTACAGGACTGTTTTCATTATTTTGTGTGTATCTATATCTCAGTCAGATAACCAAATCTAGCATGGGTCCTTCCATTAAGGAAATAAGGACAGACTAGGATTTTTAATAGTGCTGTCTAGCTTTTATGATCGGCATTGTTAGTGCCCCTTTCAAAATAGGGAATTGAAGAGAATCAAAGAATCAGTTCATAGATATTAAGTATCGGAACTAAGCCATTTTAGCTCTTCTAGCTGTTACTATCCAGTTTTTTTAATGAATCCTTTCCCTGCTATCCTGAATAAATCCCTTCCAGTATACAATTCCCACTATACTACGTGAGCACAGTACCAGGAAGTACCAGAAGTCTGCCTTGCCAGACTAACCACTATAGACCTATATTTGTTTCCAGTCATCCTTTCACTAGCACAAAGGAAAACCACCTAAAGACGTGAAGAACTAACTTTGGTGAAAAGGAATCTTGAGAAGCATTTGGAACCTCTAGAGATTCAGAACAGGGACTAGTGACCACCAGCCATCTAGTTAGTGTTATATTTAATGGGCTGTTACAGCTGAAGCTTATATAACAAAACCAGAGAAGTTGTAAATATGAATACACTCGGGCAAAGTTAAGTATTTAGCAATATAAAAGCCACATGAATTTACTGAAACACCTAGATCAGGAAAAAAAAAAAAAAAGTACTTACTGCATGTGTGTAACAGTTAGCAGCATGTTCATAGCAAGTGGGTTTGTAGCGGCTGTTGGCTGGAGCTGGGTGGTTCATGAACCTGTTGAACAATTAAGAAGTATTTTTAAGAAAGTTAATAAACTATCTCTTTGGAGTATCATGAAGGAATACCTCCAACCTAGTAATGTCAAAAATATAAGTACAGGCATGTTTAAGGTAACTGTTATTAAATTCTAAGTTCTTCCAAATATGGTCTCTTACTAGAAACATCAGTTAAAAACATTTCTGTGACTATCTGTGTAGTGGATAGTTATCTTTAATCAAGACTTGTCTCACCAAAAACAAACAAACAAACAAACAAACAAACAAAATCTTGTAGTTTAAGCAAGCTGTTCCTGATTTCTGGGATAAGATACTTGGTTTACAAATCACTTAATAAATGAGTCAAGAAAACCATTTTTTTCTAAACTGATGTATGAAAATTTGCTACGACTATTAAACAGCCTTGATAAAGTAACACAATATCATGATCTCCAAATTACCACAATTTCAAGAAACAGTTTCAACTGTTACTAATGTAAAGGATAAAAAAAATGCAAATTTTATTCACAGAATCTGAGTATGAAAGTTTGTTGCAAATGAATAATTCCAGGGGAGTTAATATATTGTTAAAAATGGCAATTTTTGCCAGTGAAAAATGACACTTTATTCTCTTCTCCAAGAGGATAATGAAACTGTAGTCATATACACAGGCTCGCAGAACATTTGGAAAACACTTTTGTTGCGCAGTGCATACAGATCTTCAACAGCTGCTGAAGACCATCTCAACATCATCTAAAGATGGAACACTCAGTTTACTCAGTTCTGCTTCCAAGTTTGGAAAACATTTAAAAATAAAAGCATCTGTTGGCTCAGCTGAGGGACCAGGATTAGACTGCCCTTGCTCAACTCCATAGATCCAAAGTCACAGAAAACCTGCCACTGATTACATCTAGAATATTATTACATTTATCCAAAGGCCATGGTGGTACCCTGGAGGTCTTACAAGAAGTGAGAGGCTAAGAAAACCTGAAGACCACAAAGTAATAAGCCTATCCTCAGTATTAGCTTTACAATTTCTATTGTTCAAAATTTCTGTATATTATCATCTAAAAAGCTATAAATAATTGAAGGCAGCCTGCTAATGGGATCTTCCATTACCATTAGAGGATTAGAACATAAAGATATTAACAAAGCTGTCCTTTCTCTCTTCTCTACACAAAGGGTGTTTTTCCCCCTCTTGTTTGTGCCAACACAAGAAGGATACAAATATTCATTTATCTACATTGTAACTTGTCTGAAATCTGATGCTTGTCTGCTTTGCCAGGCTAATTTCACACATGTACCTTTACTTACAAAACATTTCAAACATCTTTTTTACATTAAAAAAAAGATTAAATAATCAGAACTAAAATCTTATTTAAAACAACAACAAAAGCTTACTAATGTAGCTGTATTAGACTCCCACAACAGCTGAAACTTGCTTTTCTTCCACCAGAGTTCTAGCAGACTATTCCACTAGGAATACTCAATCCATCTCTTCAGTTACGTGGTTACACCAATTACACCACCACTAGCGCGTTTTGGCAGGAGTCAAGAGTTAGACCTTACCTGTACTTTAAAGAAAAGGCTCTCCAAACACCCAGCACTGACTTTGCTCTATGTTTGGCATACCTGCACTTCTTTCTGAGATGTGTTGACTGCAACAGTCTGCAAGACCCAGACAGCAAGCGCTGCAGCATACTTGGCCAGGTCACTGCTCGCAGACAGCATTTTCAGTGAAGCAAAGCTTTGGTTATTTCCCTGTGCCTTTTTTATAAAACTATTTATAAATGTTACCAGGAACAACTTCAGAGGGAAGATCATTCAAAAAAGTGGTTGAATAGGGGAATAATTAAATCCAGCCAATGCCACTCTTGAGTTTGCTTCATTTCCAATTGAGCGCTCATGTTTAACACCTTAAGAAACAGACCTGACATTCGAAAATAGCTCCTTTCTGATACTACATTGAAGAGCTCATCAAAAGCAGGAAAAAAATGTTTTGACACATACAGTTAACAAAAAAATCAGTTGTTTACTCATGTAGTTATGTATAGATATGACATTGCAACATGAAAGCAGAAGAATTTGGCTGTACGCTTATTCAAAGTGTAGAGACAAAAACTGCTCCATTCCTTCTTAAAGACAAATAAAGAAAAAAAAAAAAAAACACACCGCCAGCAACAACTGCTTTTTGTTTTCTGCAGCACAAATAATGCAATGCAAGGACACTGTTTTTCTTACTATTTACAGGTTAACTTTGCCTCTTCTGAAAAAGATAGTTGTGAGGAATGCACACCTTCCTAAAAGTGGAAGTTTGACCAACAGCATTCAGATGCTGTTTACTCCTTTAAAGAAAAAAAGACTCTCCGTAACACAACAAGTAAGGTTATTACCAAATGCAGGACAGTCTGAAAACCTGTATTCCAATTTACAGGAAACATCTTTGAGTGAATCCTTTTGTTTCCCTAACAGGTCTCTAACATATTCCTTAATAGCAGCCCTAGTGAAATCGCAGTCTTTCATCAGAAGGTATACAGCAGTGTCTCACAAGAAAGGACACATACTTCTCCATTTAAGACACTGACAACCGAAGGTCTTTAGCATAAAATATTAACTCCTTCAATATCAGAACACAATACAGATATAACTACAGAGTTAAAAATTCGTTTGAGCATCAGGATGGAGCATTTTCAGCACAACTCATCCCAACAGGCTGAGCTGCCAGCAGACAAACACAGCATGCCAGGGCAGTACCACTGACTTCTCACACACAGCTGCTCCAAATTCTACATAATCAGCTCTTGGTACTATTTTATGTTTCCTACAGAGAGTCATGAAGAATACAAACATTTCCAAAGTTTCTTGATTTACTCTATAAAAGCTTGATATATTCTGACCTTTTGTACTAGAATTTGAATTTTCTGAAATTAACAGACTAATAAGTACTTGTGGCCAGCCATGAGATCAGAATGCTTTTGCATTCAACTCAGTTATAAGTTCATTTTTGCTACTTAAACACATTCTCAAAGCTCAAGATCTATTTGAGGCCAAGGAAGTCCAAGCTTTATAATTTCACAGCATGCAAACAACCTTCGTTAACGAGTACATTCCCAATAGAATTAGAAAAGGGATATTGAGAAAGACGTGTGACTTCATTTAAAACAGGGGAGTAGAAACTTGTACCCTTCCCTTTACACAACTTGAGCTTTGATCTTGAAATACTTCAAATGTTTAAAATTTTAAACATATAGACTAACCCATTTTTTGCCAGAGTCCATTGATCTCAAGTTCCTGTTCATTTCCAAGGGGACAGATGCTGCATGACTCACAGTGATTTCAGAATTAAGAGATTACAGTATTTGGGAGAGAAAGGAAGAAAATCTGAGGGTTCTTAATGCTTTGTCTTAGCTTGCAAATCCAACTTAAAAAATAAAAATAATAAAAAAATAGAATCCCAAATCTATTGCACATATTTGTGCAGCATATGTTCTCCAGTATCACTGCAAGTTTATACCCAAAACTGCAGAAGAGAAAACACGTTTCAAATCTTGCTTTGTTCTTGATTCCCATCTGCTGAATGGTTTGTTCTTTGAAGCACAAAGCAGAACAGCAGTAAAAACAGCAAACATTGATAATGGTCTCAAAGATCTAGATTTTTGTTGTCTTTTCAGGAAGTATATTTCCTTCATTCAGCTCAAAAGGCCTCATACTTCCTTCTACCAGCTTAAAAGCACATTGTCTCTTTCTATATCTTTTTTTTACCTTGTGCTTTCCAGCAGCAGGAGAGGCCAGTTAGACCTCAGCCGCCACAAACAGCATATCCCCTGAAACTGCAACAAGGTGGGGATAACTCCACAAAAACAGCAGTAGCATACATTAAATGGGGCTACATATTTAGATACCAAAGCAGTCTGTTATGTTATCTAGGCTCTTTGTTTTTGAGAGGAAAAGCAAAAACCACAAGCAGGTCAAAAACAATCAGCACTGCATTTTCATGATAACCATGTAGGTAAGATTTTGAAGAGAAATAAACAGGTTTATAAAAAGCTTGATTTTTTTTTTTTTTTGGACCAATTCAGCAGATATTTCCTCTTTATGAATTCAGTCCATTCAGTTCACAACAGAGGCATTTTCTCCTGGACTTGGTACCTTTCTTCCTGGATTAGAAGATATCTAGTTGTGGTTTGTAGTTATCCGCATAATCTTTACTACCGCTGAACAACTGAGTCACAGAAATAATTCAGATCAACAGAAGCAGACCACTTGTTTGGAAATATCAATGAAATCACACATGAAATTCACATACAGCATGATACTAAAGATTAAATGAAATCGGCTACAATCTAAGAATCTATTAACAATTGTGGTATCGCACACACATCAGGTCCTGGAAAAAAGCATCTGCGCATCCCACTGACTTCCCAAAGGATTCCTCAACCTTCTAGCAAGTACAAAAGGCACAATTTCAAGTGAAGCGTGGGGAGTGAGCAGAAGTCACATCAGGTGCTGCAGACACCTGGGTGCAGGGACAGGCTAACACATCACCTAGGTGTGGGCCGGTGCAGAAATGAGGTCTGATCACACTGGTATTTCCCCCTCCTTCAGTTCCCTTTCAGTTTTATTCTGCTTTTAATACTCAAGATTTGGTTTCTCGAGCAAGACGGTGAAAGGAGAGCAGCGCAGCCCCACACCGGTGTGCCTGCTGGGAGCAGCCTTACAGGAACGGCCTCACCTGCGCGGCAGGCTGCCGCTCAGAAGTTATCAGCCCTGTACCCGGACTTTGGGTACCCAGACCCCACGCGTATACACGTTTCCCTAAGGACCCAGGCCGTACAGCCACCGCACGGACCCACCCGTGAAGGGGCATACGAGCAGCATCCCAGCCGCACCCCGGACCCCACCTGAACCAAGAGCCCGAGCGCACCGCGACGAGCCCGGGGCTGCCGCAGGCAACGAGCGGCAGCCGGGAGCCAGGGGTCGGGCCCCGCGGGCGGGCGGGCACGGCCGGGAGCCGGGTCTGTGACACACGGCCGGATGCGTGAACCTTCACCCATTTAAAGGGGAAAAAAACAAAACAAAAAAAACCACACAGACGCTCGGACCTCCCCCCTCACGCCCGCTGGGACGGCTCTGCCGGCTGGAGAGGCGCTGCATCGCCGCTACAGCCAGCGATGCCCCGGGCCCTCGGCCCCGGCAGGCGGCGAGCGGCGCCTCGGCAGCGGGGGCCGCGCGGGGACAGGAGAAACCGAGAAAAGCGCCGATAACTGCCCCCGCCCCGGCGGCCTCCGCACGACCTCAGCATCGCCGCGGCCGCCCAGGGTCCCCCCGGCCCAGCCTGGCCAAGGGGGCAGCCGGGGGTCGGGTCCCGTCCCGCGGAGCGGGGCAGCCCAGCCCAGCCCAGCCCGGCGGGGATGTGGGTCCGCGGCAGAGGAGGGGCGGGGGGTCCCTCACCTCCTGAACCTCTCCTGGAGCCGCCGCATGGGTCCGG